>CM042048.1:136126285-136726285 GCA_023525745.1 Arctium lappa
ATTAATTGACCGTAGTCCAAAAAATAAATAGTTTGAATACATCCAACTCCAAAATGCATAACTAAAAATAGTCTAAGGAAATAAATTGTTTCAATACGATAAACGGATTAAGTGACGTCTCCAGTCGTGAACGTCCTAACCTAGGGCATTTTTTCATTTGTTGAGACATAAACTTTTAAGAGTAAACTTTTAAGAGGCTCATAATTAAAAGGTTTATTTAGCAAAGTCCAAAACTTAAACTCTTAAAGTCCATAATTAAAAGTCCAATTATATAAATATTAAATTAAACTATTATATATATATATATATATATATATATATATATATATGTTTAAAATTAAAAATTAAAAATTAAAAAATAATATAAAGATGCGGTGCGGTGCGGTTTGAACCGCGGTTTGAAAACTCAAAACCGCAAACCGCACCACGAAAGTTCTAAACCGCGTTTTGCGGTGCGGTGTGGGCGGTTTGGATGAACATCCCTAATTTGAACATGCATATGTGAACCCGAGTTATAAATTATTCATATGGATTCATATATACATATTCAAATATATTTTTTCAATGATTCACATATGAACCTTTCAATCCCACTTTTTCACTATATTTAATATTCTTTAATCAACGTAGTTGTTTATAACAATCGTTAATTTATATATGTATTAGAATAATAAAATTAAACAAAATACGTTAATGGAACTGTAAGAGTTCTATTAAATTAGAAGTATAGTCACGCAATGCAACATAATGTATCTGTATTTTGTCGCTTTCGATTTCATTTTATGAGTTTGTGTGGTTTTGGGAATGCAAGGTCTCTTGTTGCCAATTTCGTAGTACGGTTATTTTGTACAATTTGAACTTATTATTAAATATTATATGTATGTAATAATACGTTGTAATGTTGTATAATATATTAAAATATTATATAAAATATACTTACATGTGAATATATTCCTGATTAATGTTGAAAATCAGGTTAAAATTTATTGAAAAATATATATATTTTAAAATAAGAAAATACCGGCATTTTTAAAATGATTTGTTTAATTAAAGATAAATGATATTTAAGATAATTTAGATTTTTTTTTCTTCTGAAATGTGATGAATCCATGGGTTTCCAAATCTTGATCCGTTCATATGTAAGGGTAAGGGGTTGTTTACCAAATCTTTTATTAAGCCATATATGCATAATTTGTCTGTCCGGATAATAGCGTGCTGTTATTTACCCTTTTTTCCTTAATCAACGGTCTGAATGATAGAAATGATTGTTTTACCATTTAGTATGAATTGTACCTTGTTTAGTTGAACTTTACATATAACATCAATTCATCGAATACATGGTGTGCATTTATTATCATCCAAAGGATAGACTACAACACCAATTTATCATCAATTTATACAACCAATTTATCATCATTGCTTGAGAAAATACAAGAATCGTTGAATATGAGAAATCTTGGTGGCCTTTTCATGAACAATGAAATCTGACTGTTGATCCATATGTACCAAATCCTCAAAAATCAAAGTCAAATATTTAAATCCAACAAGATATCAAAAACCAAGTTTAAGTCTCTAAATCCAACAAGATATACAAATTACAAACCCAAATTTAGTTTTCTAAACCTTAACCTTCAACATATGCGGAAAAACAATAACAAACCCACATGAGGATTTAATTCAATTTTTGGGTAAAAAGTTGGAGATTAGGAGAGAAGATGAACATATAAGAGAAGGGAAATCGATAAAAGAGATGAGGGGAGAAGATGAACAAATGAGGGGTTTTGTTGGGGGATCAAGAGAGAAGAAGAGAAGTTGAAAAAAGAGATGAGTGGTTTCGATGGGGAGATCGTAGAGAAGATAAGAGAAATCGAAAAAAGAGATGAGGGATTTCGTTGGAGAAATCACAGAGAATAGAAATCGAAAAAAGGAATAGAAATCAATACCGGGAGTGTAATACCATTCACCTTTAAATTTGGTATCTTTTAGATGTCTAGGGATGTGGGTGTAAACCCCTTCCTTTTGCAGGCACTAGTTTGATCGACGACTCTTTGAAGAGGCTCTATGACGAGAAGAGGTTTGGAGAAGTGGAATCCATTTGGAGCTCGGTAAAGAACCAGAGACCTCAGAGTATTAAGTTCTTCATCCTCAAAGTAAACCCTCTCTGCTCAAGCTTAGAGTCTCCATGAATGGAGTTTTGTGTTATATTCGGGGATTCCCACCTTTTGGGATGTTTTGGTTTAAGTGTTAATAGGATGATGATTATGGATTATTCTTGGTGCTTTACCAATGTTTTTCAATAAGAAACCCACCATTGTCCATGATTCCTCTTGGTGATCAAGGGTTTCAAGTTTAGAAGTTGGATTCATGATTTTTATGGATGAAATAATCCATGATTTATGATTGGATTGTTTCTTAATTGGTTATTGGACTTTGATTATCATGGTTTGGGACTTTTGAATCGACCTTGGGAGTCATGGATGAGAATTTCTGCATTTGGGGCAAGTCGTGGGACTATGCAGCTCGAACAGTGACCTACGTGACTTTGTGCACGACTTTAGTTGCATTAGGCACCGTTGGTGCCAGGACGATTTTTCTTCATTTCTCGTTACGATGTAGGTTTGAGACTTTGCTTTAGGGGATCACTTTAAGGTTTATAAAAGATGTTTCTTGAGGTGGTTAAGATGGTTTAACACCAATTCTACGTCGGTTAATTCAATTGTTCAGTTTGAGTCTTAGTAGCCGATAAATTGTGTGGCAATATGTTGAACCTTAAGTGAGTTTCCTTGACTATTTACCTAAATGTGGAATCATCTTCAAATGGTGTTAATTCTAACTTTATGTTTTATCATTTGGTCTCTTAATTAGTTACATGTTTTAAACACTAATTATGGTTTATGATCGAGTATCTTACATGATTGTTCATTTATCATATTGTATATCATATATGATATTGTTTTGGATTTGTGGTGGGATTTGCACAAAGGAATTAATGTACCTTGAGATAGTGTGAATCTCTTGGGAGTTTCTAATCCAAGTGCCATGAATTCGTTTCATGAGCATTGTGGATAGGCATCTTTTTGCGCATTGTTTATAAATGTCACAATGGAGTGATGGTGGTTCTATGAACACTATGCAATGTATGTTATTTGTTTGTTGTTCGACTTGGATATTTTGGGCCTTTATGGCAGTGTAATATTTTAAATGTGCATTTTTATACCTATTTAAGAGAATTTACTAGGCCTTTTGTTCTAGCCCTCACTTTCAAAACTAAACCATTTTCAGGCAAGCATCATGTTGAGAGCTCATCCAAGGGAAAAGGGTAGGTGTGACCTGTCATTAGAAATGGTTTAGAGATGGAGCTTAGACTACCTTTAGTAATGTAATAAACTCTCAGTTGTGGATGCGGTTACCCGCTGCAAACTTATG
Source organism: Arctium lappa (assembly GCA_023525745.1). Taxonomy (NCBI): domain Eukaryota; kingdom Viridiplantae; phylum Streptophyta; class Magnoliopsida; order Asterales; family Asteraceae; genus Arctium; species Arctium lappa. The sequence continues at coordinate 136,129,712 of CM042048.1, forward strand.
AGATGTATTAATACTTAGTACTTGTTTCCTTGAATTATTGGGGCCGTTTTGGCAATACTTCTATGTTATTGCTTGTAACACCCCGATTTCGAGAGGCACTATTTCAAGTTAATACTGAAACCGATATATTAGGGAAAAATAAGATAAAGGATTTTGAACTTTAATCCTAGATTTTATAGTCTATATGGATGAAGAATTCAATTATGAGTCCAACGGTTCTTTCCGGAGCAAAATCGGAGCTATAACGAAGAAGTTACGGCCAAAACAGTGAATAATGAAGAAACCGGACAAACAGTGCACGGGGCGAGTTGTGGCGCGACTTAGGTCGCCCCGTAACCTGCCCGAAGCCCTGTTCAAACATAAAACCCATTCGGGTGACTTGTGGTACGACCTAGGCCGCCCTGTAACCCGCGTGGAGCCCTGTTCGAGCTTAAAACCCGATTTTCAGCCCTAGAACTTCATTTTCTTCATAACTTTTGCATCACAACTCCGATTTTGGTGATTCAAGTTGCCATGGTCTCGTTTTTGAGAGCTCTTCAATGATTTTGAAAGATATATGTAAGTCTATTGGAGTATACAATAGTATTTGAGGTGGTGAGCTCTTCATCTCTCTCAATGTTAAGCTAGGGTTTGATGGTTTCACCCTTTTTCCTTTCATCCTTCATCTTGGGTTTGATTTTGATGACTTGTGTGGTGAATGTGATCTTGTAGATGTGTTGGATCTAATATCTAGGGAGGTTTCTTGGAGATTCAAGCCTTCATCTTTGGAGATTCAAGTTTTGGGGGTAAAATCTAGATTTAGCCTAAATCTAGCAATGTGAGTTCAAGTTGATTTGTGAAAACGTTGTACATGCAAAAATGTTTATTTTAAAGCATTTATGTGTTTTACATGAAATTATCAACTATTGAGTTATTTGGTAACTTTTGATTATTTGAAGTATTTAGTTTATTAAACCTTGTAAAACACCACATTTGTGATTTTTGGGCATTTTGATAAATAAGTCGTAAACGATAGTGTTTTAATGATTTATTGTGTAAATGGATATTTGGTCACAAATGCATTTTAGTTCTTGTTGGGTTTTTATGCATCATTCATATAAATGAGCAATTTGAAAATAAGAGCATTTTGGAAACAATAACCTTTTTGGGTTTTGGGTCGAAGGCCAATGGTGATTTGAGAAATAAAGATTTTTGGAAAGATTTAGTTTGGTTTATGTAACCATATTGGCTCTCGTGGTTTAGCCAATCGTCTGTTAAGCCTTTTGGGGCTTGATTTGTACTCTAATGAGTCTTTGGAACATTTGTTCAGTTTTTGTAGCTCGTTAAGGAGCCTTGGACGTATGGTGTACTTAGTTGCATCTTATTTGAGAGTTACATGTTTTGAATGCGTTAGTTCATTCTTTTGAGTCATGTAACATTTTAGACTGTAATGCATTGGATCCATAGGCATATGAGTCAGTCAGTGGGTTTAGTCGGGGACTTTATCCCCGTTTTGGGACTGGATATTGTTTATGGCTAGCGGGGGCTCGAGGTACAGATCGTAGGTGGTTGAACTCGATAACCGCGTAACCTTTGTTGAAGGGCTCGAGGTAGATATCATGGGTGGTTGAACTCGATACCCGTTTGTAATCCAGTCTGGTTACTCATCATGGAATTTAGTGTCCGCGTTTGAATTCTAGTGAGTGGTCCCCAAGTCATGTTTTGTTTTTGGAAGCTTGCGGTGGTGCTCTGCAGAGCCGTATACGGAGTTGTCTTGCGGTGGTGCCCAGTGTGAGCCGGATACGGGGACTTGTGGCTTTGGTTGTGACACTCATTAGAGGTCGAGTAGACACTAGGATCAGTAGTGTCTTGCGGTGGTAGCTCAGAGGAGTCGGATACGGGGAACCATGATCTTATGTGAAGCTCGAGAACATTGATACGTGGCTTAACTTTGTGTGCCCGCCACATTCGATGGAATTCGGGTATCCCTCGTCACCGAAAGGTGTTGTTTTTGGGTATTGAGTTTTATTATCCAAGTTTTCGGTGGCGTCTTGTATAAGTGGATTTTACTCTTGAGTTATGGGTTGAGTATTACGCCCCACCCGTGTTATGGGTGTTTCGGGATATAAAGTTTTAACCGCATCTTCACTAATTTTGAGTTTGATTTTCTATTCACGTTTTGAGTGAGTTTCGGGTTGAGATTAATTTACGAAAGAACGTTTTATTTTGGGATCTTGTCCTTGAGGTAATTTGGATTGGAAAACGTTTACATCGGTGTTTCTTTGCCTAAAATGCATATTATTGGAAAATGAGTCGTTTTCATATTTGAGCTATCATTTTGAAAGATTATGATTTAAATCGCATTACTTCTTTTCAACAATACTTTTATTCATGTTGAAAACTCTTGAACTCACTAGGCGTTAGCCTAACCTTTTTATTTGTCGGCATGTGCAACAGGTTTCGGATGAGAATAACTCTAGTAACACTGTGCTGAGAGGAGTGCTAGTTGTGTGCTCAAGAAGTGGTTATCTTAGTGAAGTCTTCCGCACTTGTTTCGGGAAGAGCAACTTGTGTTTGAGGGTTAAGTAGCACCCGACTTGGTTTAGTCTTTGTGTATTATTGGAGTTTGAATTTGTTTGAGATTAAATAGAAAGTCTTATCTTGGAGATTTACCTTTTACTTGATGTAATACCAAAATTTTTATTTAGTTGCTCTACCAAATTTTGAGGGTGTTACATTGCTATTTTAAATTGCAATATGTATGAAAAGATATAAAAAATATAAAATGAAAGTTAATTAATTAATAATTGTTTATTTATTGTTTAATGAAATTTATTATGTTGTGGGACCCAATTTTAACAAATGAATCGGTTCCTAACCATGAACCTCCTCTTTCTCTCAATGGGATTATAGAAAACAAAGTGGTTCTTTTTGTGATGACTTGGGATTATGAACCTCCCATTGTGGATGCTCTTAGGATTCCTAGGTTTTAGTGAAAATTACCAACCATTAATTTAAATATATGTTGGGTCCGTCCTCTTAAAAATAAATAATTCCCCTTTTGTCTAAAAATAAGTGTTCAGGATAAAAATCACACACATTTTTGGACATCATAATTTTTACACTTTTTAGTTAACTAAACCACAACTTTACCCATAATTAATTCATCTATTTTCACAAACTTTTAAATGTTTATGCATTAGTTAATGGTAGGTGATGTGGGTCATGTTGCTGCTGTTTCGACTCGTTGGCACGTCGTAGGTGATGTGGGTCGTCAAGCTTTGTTGTTTTCTTTCGGTATAGCAACTCTCGGCTTCGTCCCTGCGGATTGTTAGTTCAGTCGTTGCGTTGCTTTCTGTTTGCTTCTTGCAAGCGATTTGTTTTGTGAGTGTTGTTATCTTTCCTATTCTATCTGGGTTGTTGTTTGTATACTGGTGGCTTTTGCCTTTGGTTGGTATGTGCAAAAAAAATTAGTTAATGGTAGATTTGAGAATTTGATTAATAATGAAAGTGGACATTTATTTAAAACAACTATAAATAAAAATAACTAATTACATATTTAATAATATAATTAAAACAAAATTATAGTAATATAATATATTAATTAATAGTGATAAATGGAAAGGTCTGTATAAAAGGAAGACTCTTTACATACCAAATTGATGGGTGTTAGAAGCATACAGTAGTAATACGTATTTTGTGCTTTGATACTTGTAAATTAAAAGATTTTTAAAATCTTACATAAAATGATGGTATCTTATACCTAATAATTTGTATTTAAGAGTTTTTTATGCGTGTTTTATAATATAGTATAGATTGATGTGTTAATTTTGAGCAAGTAAAATAAATTTGGTGTGTGGAGCACGGGCATGACACGGGCCTCTCTATGTACGACACGTTCTTCCTCACGCTGTTCGGCTGATCCAAGCTTCCCATAATTTTGGTTAAACTAAATTTTCTATAATAAAAAGATTACCATAATTTATAAACCAAAAATTAATACGATTATTTTATTTATAACGTCATAATATATAATTTTCTATATGATAAAACGTTACAGTTTATGAAAAGTTTATTGACGAACTATTTTTTTCTTTATGTATATGATATACCTATTTAAAGAGTTTTTTTAATGATTCTTATGCATATATATTTTTTAAGAAAAAATTATGGTTCAAGATATATGGATGTCTCTATTTATGTATACATATGTATATTAATATCAATGTTACACACACATTGATGATAATACTGATTCGAATTTCTAAGCTTTATTTATCTGGTTCTTGTCGGTAGGGGTGTTAAAAAAACCGGAAAATCGAGAAATCGACCTGAACCGTTTGATTCGAAACCGAAAAAAACGAAAACCCGGGTATTCACGGGTCGGTTTCAGTTTTATATTATAGGCGATCCACGGGTAACCGATCTGATAAGATATATTATATAGAACAATTAATAATATTATATTTAATATTAACTATTTAATTTTTAAATAGTCAACAACTAAATACTGAATATTTTTAAACAATAAAACTTATTTCAATTTCTTTTCTTGGATTATTTTTATACTAGTGTTGGGCCCGTGCATTGCACGAGATGATAAATTTTTTGTTGGAATATTGAACCGAGTTAAAATGAAACGTAATTTCTCTGTTAACAGTTAATGAAATACAATGTGAAAAACGAATGTATTTTTATATCTACATCTCTATTTTATTTTATTTACACTTGGTTAATTTGGAAAATATTGCGGAATATTTTTATTTTAAAGAATACGATAATTTATTAGTGTATATCGTTATTTTTTATTTTTAATTCATATCAACCTTCTTTTTTCTTCTTTTAATGCTCGTGAAAAAAAAATACGTGTAGATTTTATATTATGCTAATATAAAATCTATTTTATTTTATAAAATACGGAAGAAAAAGGAGTTTATATTACATCTCATTATGTAAAAAGATTTTATAAAATAAAGTATGGAAAAAGATTTTATAAAATCAAATATGGAAAAATCATTATGAGATGTAATATAAAAAATACGGAAGAAAAAAAGATTTTATATTACATCTCATTAATATAGATTTAAATGTAAAATCTACATTTAAAATAGATTATGCTAATATAAAATCTATTTTATAAAATCCTCCACAAAAAAAAAACAAATATTTATATTAATAAATGAGTATCCATTCCACAAATAGATGATTATGTGAGATACTGTGTTTGGAAAGGTTGTACCAAAACATTATATAATTGTAAATTAAGTAATTGACTTTAATTAGTTGTACGTTGTGCTTAAAATGTTGTAATTAAGAGTTTTTTATGTCGTTTTTATAATATAGTATAGCTTTTTGTTATATAACTGGTTTAAATTTTTTATTTTGGTATTATTTTTATATTACAAATATTATTTTCTTATAAATTCGGGTAACCGTGAACCGAACCATGGGTAACCGACTAACTTCGGTTCGGTTCGGTTCACATTTTTCTTACTAATCGAACCGAACCATGGACACCCTACTTGCCGGAGGTATTTTAAGTATGTAATAGACAATTATACAAATTTATAAAATTACGATTTAAGTTGAACAATATGATTTTATAAGACAAAGAGGATATAAATGATTTATAATAAAAAAATTCTGATCATTTATATATAGAAGGTCTCAACAACAGTAATACTATAGAAAAAAACAAAAACTAAAAATATTTCGTTTATAAAATGACAAGTTAAGAGTCAATCTTGTTCAGTTTTATTTAGAATTAAAATGAAAGCTACTCACTTATTTAGTCAATTAATTAGAAATATGATTAGTTATACATGAAAAATATATATATATATAGATAACTTTTATATCTTTTAGGTTAGAATGTCAACACATCGGTTTTCATATAATTTTGTGATCCCGTTGTTATTAAACATAAATTGTACTACATTTCAGACCAATCGTATTAGATGGTGGTGGTGTGTTGTCACTCTTGAAATTGCGATTTTAAAACAATATGATAGATGAGGTATCTGATCATTTATAAGACAACATTTGTTCCTCTGCCCAATCAATGTGGGATATCATACAAATATTAGGAGCATGTTTGATAGATTTTTTTTATATTTTCTCTAAAATAAATAATTAAAAATAAAAAATTTTAAAAAATTACATTCAACCCTCAAAACTTTTTTTATTTTATAGATTACAATATTAATTATATTATTAAATATATTTAATAAGATATTATTTCACTCTACTAAATAAATACTACTTTCAAATTCTTATTGGTGAAAATAATAATAAAAAATCATCTCCTTGATAAACAACTGTGTTCGATAAGTTCTCCATATTTAAACATTTTTACTATATCTCTCATATATATATATATATATATATATATATATATATATATATATATATATATATTTTTTAACAAATCTATTTAAACAAAAAATCAACCAAAATCTTTATTTTTAGTTTAAAAAATAGTGAAGATACTCAAATAATTAAGTATAGACATACCGTTTAATCTTCAATCATTCGAATCAAATCGGTTAAAAGATCCAAATTTAATAATTCGCACGATGCCACTTATTAAATTTATTTCCCAGGTCATTTATATATACACATACCACCTGCCTCGTTTGACCAGTTTACAATTGTTTTTGGGAATGTTATTTGCACCAAAATCATGTCAATTCATACATTGAGAATGTAATTAATGCATTGGGAATGTAAAAAGCAAATGTTGATATTGATGTGTGTGAAATAATTATGATAGTGCACTTAGCAAAATTGTGAGTGCAATTAGCCTGCCCCTTGTTTTTCTTAATTTTTTTAGTGATTATTTTTCATTACATTATTAAGACCATGATAAATTAATAATGATGCTTTGGCTTCTACACAAACATATTCAACATATTCTTTAAAATAAAGAAAATAAAGATTTTGTTTTTTTTTATCTTATTTTGATAAATTATTTATATTGTGTTTTAAAATGGAAAAAAAAAACGAGATATAACTCTAAAATTAAAAAAATCTCTAAAACTTTTTTTTTGGAAAGGGTATCCTGGGCCTATGGCCCAGACTAATCCCTGACAATTAAAGGCCCCAGCTGCTAAAGCGTGCAGCCCTGAGTTTATTCTCAGTGGCCATAAGTGCTGCTAGTGGGACTCGAACCCGGGTTGAGCGTTATCAACTCACCAAGCCTTCACCACCACACCACAACCCTTGTGGTTAAAATCTCTAAAACTTGATGTGTAAAAATAAGAGTTTTATTATTTTAAATAAGTTTCTAAAAAATGTATTGGAATGATCAAATTATAGAATATTGTAATAAAATAATTAATATTAAAATTTCTATAATATAGAACATCTTATTGTCAAATGTAGCTTCTTTTAGATAATTTAACTTTTAATTATTTATTTTAGAAAAAAATATACAAAATATATTTTAAACACTTTTATATACAACACTACCATAATATAAAAGGGAATTAATCAAAATAGTCATTTTTCATTGGTGGTTTTACCTTTTAGTCACTTCTTTTCGAGTTTTGCCAAAATAATCTTAAGTCCGCTAGCTCAAAAACATTAAAAAATACGAATCTGATCAAATTTCCTAATTTTCTTTTTTGTATACTGCGTACTTGGGGTCTATAATTGCGAATCTGAGTCAAAAAAATATTTTTTAAGAAAAATCGATCAGATTCATATTTTTTTTGGTGTTTTTGAGCTAGGTCCAAAATTACGGACCTATATATTGTGGACCTAGGGTTATTTTGACAAAACTCGAAAAGAAGTGACTAAGAGGTAAAACCATCAATGAAAAATGACAATTTTAATTAATTATCGAACAAAATTGTTTCATTTTAAGGGGTAGACGACTCGACATGACCCATCATGACACACCGATAATTTCTACTTTAGCTTTTCAAAATATAAAATTTTTTGGTTAATTAACGGGTTCACAACAATTATGGAGGGGCTATATGTAGCAACCGGGTTAAAAAAATAAAGGAATTAAAAGTTCGGGTAAGAAAGTGTAAAAACTTTAATAAAGGGGTCTAGAGTGAAAAGTGGGAAAAAGAGGGTTTAACCCTAGATTTTAGTTCATTTTGGTTGGCGGCTGATTATTTTGGGAAGGGGGAGAGAGTGCGGTGGTGCGATTGGAAGGAAGCAAAAGAGGCAAGGATTTGGTGTTCTTCAATCTTCTAAGGTAAAAACATCTAATCCTATTCTCTTTATTAGTAAGAGTGAGGAAGTGATTTCAAAAATATTTTAGTTGAGTTTTGTACCTCTTGTTAGTCCTTGAAGTTGAGTTTTCTGGGTTTGGGATTTTAGGAAGTCGTTATAAAATTATTTATGTGATTAATGGGATTTATATTGAAATCGAGTCCTTGCATCTATTTATGGATTATTGGGTTGGATTATTATTAATTTCTGGAATTAAAGTGATTCTGTAGTAGGTGTGAGATCGAGTATGCGTTGGTTTTGGTTCGACTTAGACACCGGTCGAGAGAGGGACCTCGGTCGATAAGGGGGTGACCGGGGTGAGAGATAGCCCGATCGGCACATGGAGGGGGGTGACCCCGGTCGGCCCGTGGGGGGGGGGGGAGACCCCGGTCAGGTTTGCACCCGGGCGACCCTGTGGTCCGGTCCCCGACTTCATCTGCTGGGTCGAAGCCCAGTTTTCATATAATTGAATTCAGTTAATTTGTTGGGCCATATTTATCAAAGGACTGGCCCATTTTATTTTATTTTTAGGAACTCAAGTATTTTGTCTCAAGTAGAAGTTTTGGATGGGCTAAGTTGCGTATTGAGAATAGATGTCGTTGGGATTATGGGTTAAGGTCAAACTCGTTATAAAATAGATTGAATTGGGAGTTCACCTGTTAATGTTTCCTTTATAGGTTCCGGATCGAACTATCAAGGTAGACGCGAGAATTAAGCTGAGGACACCAGGTGAGTTTTTCTGAACTAAACCTTTTTGTTAACGAAAGCATGTTAAGTTTAATTTTAAACTTTGATTTATTTGCGATGGCATGTTTATTATAAAATGATTTAAGTGTGTTATAAATTGTTGGTGTTAAATGTATGCATACATTATTTGTGAAGATTGTGACCTAAGTCGGGGAGTGTGACCCGCCTACTCATACCGGGGAGTGTGACCCGTTTATGCCATTGGGGGTGTGTCCCAAAATTAAGGCAGTGCGAGTTAGACACATCGTCTTTGACGGTCGTGTGGTCAGTAGCGTGTTTTATCGTTATGTGCTTATAAATCTGTTGACTTAAATTTACTAGAAAGTTATTTTGTTGCTTATCTGCTAGTGGGAACTCACTAGACCTACGGTCTAACCCTCGCTCTTTCAAAACCAAAAATCTTTTCAGGCAAGCGTGAATTTAGAGAGTGAAGTTAAGAGCAAAGGGAAGATGTAGCGGGAAGAGATAGAAGACCGTCATCTTAGATATATATTTTTTATTTTTATTATCTCAGTTGTGTAGGTTGACTTTGAAAACCCATGGTAGTTGCTGAATGGTTTGGTGTAGAACAATTAAGTGGTCAGAATGATTAAGAGACTCTTATGATATAATACAAAATAAAATATGGTTGTTGGGTAATTGTTCAGGATGAAATCAGGGTGCTGAATGGTTAAGATTCAGAGAGTTTTAGAACCATTAAGGGTCAGACTTCTTTTTTTTTTGTCAAACAAGATTCACCTCTTAACGATTCAGAGATTGACTCTTAATGGAACTATTAAAAGTAAACAAACAACCCCTGAGTTACTTTCTCTCTCAAAAAACAAAAGATCTTAGATTCAATACTATTGGAAAATATGACATTATCGCTTTCAAAATATGGATTTTTATTTTTTAAAATAAATTATGTTGTGGTTTATTGAAAATTGTCATTTTTGCCCTTGATCTTTTAAAATTATTGTTTATGTTAGCTCCACTCCTATTGTATAGAAGTATTGAAAAATAGGCTAAGTATGGGAATCACAGAAGTCTGCCGCTGAACACTCAAGTACACCACAGAAGGTGCAAAGCTCAGAGGTTACTCCGTAGAAGATCTACCCGAAGTCAAACCTGATGATGATACTCAGATCACAGAGCCTCTGTGATCACTCACAGAGCCTCTGTGAAGGCTAACCTCTGGAGATCAATGTTGAAGCTTTTCTTAGAGTTCAAGACAAGACCACGTGCGGAACATGTGAGACCTGATGTACGAAGATCCTCACAATCAAAGTAATTGGCGTCCCACGATGTTTACTTTACAGGTGGCATTCCGTTTATGGAATGTCAGTTTTTGTCTTGTACTAAGGGGTGCATCCCTCTGCTATATTAAGGGAGCACCACCTTAGAGCGCAAAGCACGAGAGCACACACAAAAATAGCAGTTTGTATAATCCTTGAGCATATTTGCACATACCAGTGCGTGTTCTTGGTGTTCTTGAGTAATTAATGAAACAGTTCTTTGAGTAACTTTCATATAGTACTTTACTTCCTGTTCATTAATTACTTGTGTGTTTACTACCTTGCATGTTCAATCTCTTCTACACACTTAAACGCTTCCGCACTCTATTTTATTAATCTGTGTGTAGTAAAAGGTTAAATCAAGTTAAAGAACATCCTAACTGGGATCAACAATTGGTATCAGAGCAAACTTTGATTTTCAATATCAAAGGATCATGTTCTATACTTGTTTCCAGTACTCAAGGTAGTAGTTTGAGTCTGTTCTTCGTCTCAAACTCCATTCACAGTCACACTCTGTTTTCTGAAGCTATATCAACCTGTTTGGTATAGAAATAGGTACAAGTGTGTCCTTCATTCAAAGACAAACTCAAAGCTAGTTGGTTGGTCATCTGTTCTTACTGATTCATATTCGCATCATTTCTAAAACCATTACTGTTATACTCTGTTTTTTCCTCTCTCAACTAAAATGGCAAACACTGTTAACTACTTCAGTGCTGGATCTCAGTCTAAACCTCCCACTCTTCTAAGGGATGAATATCCTCAGTGGAAGATCAGGATGGTGCACTTCCTTGAAGGTGTGGATCCTGGTCTGGTTGAGTTTCTTCACAATCCTCCTTTCATCCTAATGACAATTGTTCCTCGAGTTCCGGCCACTGCCAATACTCCTGAAATCCCTGAATATCAACACTCCAAACCTGTCCTTGAATGGAGTGAAGAAGAAAAAGCACAACATGAGCTTGCAAAGAAAGCCAAAAGACTAATCATAATGGCTATCCAAAACGATATCTTTCAATCTCTTGACTCATGTGAAACTTCAAAGGACCTATGGTTAGAGCTAGAGAAACAACTTGAGGGTGGTGCCAAAACCCTCAAGAACAACAGAGCCTTATGCATAAATGAATATTTTGCATTCAAAGCTCTGCCGGGTGAATCCATTCAAAGCACTTACAATAGATACAATTCTTTGATAAACAAGTGTAAGAGGTATGAGATCCACATAACCTCCGAAGAAAACAATGTCAGATTTCTACAGAGCCTGAATGATGAATGGATTCATCTAACCATGTCCATGCAAGCCACATTGGATCTAGATGTATGGTCCATATCTGATCTCTTTGGAACACTGATCATCCAAGAGAACAGAATTTCCAAACTGACAACCTCTGTTGGAGGTCCTCTGGCTCTTGTGGGAACTGCCTCAGAAGGCAAAGACAAGGGAAAGAAGGATAAGGCAGCTGAGGAGGCACAGAGGAAGAAGAAGAAGAAGAAGAAGAAGAAGATACTTGTAGCAGAGAGTGAAAGTGAAGAAGATTCTGAGGAGGAGATTGACATGGCTGCTCTGGCCAAAACACTTGCACTTATGACCCGACAATTCAATCGTGGTCTCAAGAAGCCGGAGTACAGAGGGAGAGAAGAAAGAGATGACAGAACCAGAGGATATGGTGAAGCAAGAAGACATGAAAGAGAAAAGTCTGGGGAGCCAAGGCAAGAAGAGAGAAATGGACAGAGGTCAGACGGCAGAGCTGGTGAAAAATTCCCAAAGCAAACTGAAGGGTGCTTCAAATGCGGAAAACCACGCCACTTCGCCGCAGAGTGCAGGTCCTCTGCCAACAAAGGGAAACCCTCAAGGGACGCTGCTTTCTATAAAAAAAAAAAGCAGAGTACTACACTCAGAGATCCCTAATGGCAGAACAAGAGAACCTTGTAACCGATGAATCCTCTGATGAAGAAGACAACACACTCTTCTGTGGAATGGCAGAAGTCCACTCTTCGGACAACGAGAGTGAGGTATCTACTTCTAACTCTTGTAACTCAAACTTTGAAAACAAACTTCTTGAAACACAAAATGATCTTCTAGCTTATAAGAATACATGCTCGGATCTTGAGAAAAAACTTGCCTTCTTTGAAAGAGAAACTAGGCTTCTCACAGAGGAGAAGGACAAGCTTTACCTTGAAAACTGTAACACCCTAGAAACTGCTGAAATAAAATTTCGAAGAAACAATTCGGCAATAGACTAACTTGCGGAATAAGGTGTGACAATTTCAATACACAATCAACCCAACGGGTATAGAGTAGCTAATATTTAGGTAGATAACTGAAATATAAAACGACATCCTATTAATCTACAAAATATCTAGATTAGGGACGGGTGTCGCTACACTTCCAAAATGAATCTTCAAAAGAATCTCTCATGACCCCAAGGTCGCTCCCTCAGTCCCGACGAGCCCCGCTGCTAAGATAACCTGCCAACATGACAACCAAGAGCAAGCGTTAGGCTAACGCCTAGTGAGAACAAGCCAAATAAAAGAGAGTACTAAACCCAATTGGTGCCACGCGGTAGTATAGCCATGAGCTAAGTCAAGAAATCCAATAAACCATTAGTGATTAAACATGGTATAAGTAATACCCAAAAATCACATAACGAGCTCAACCCCTCTAGATCTGTTGCTCAAAACATTCAAGTCAACCCCTCTGGATCTATCCTTGAGAGTTCCCAAAACAGGGGGAAACTCAAGCACATAATGGGATTACACCTTACTGCACCATGAGACGCTGCCCGACCGTATAGGCCCACACCTTACTTATCATGGCAACCCGATGCCTATCCCGTGCTAAAACGTGAACCAAATGCCCAAAACAGGGGACATAGGAACACAATGCCTATGGATCCATTGCACTAAGACTCAAAGCCAAAACATGTCTTTTCAGAGCATACTCATATTAAATCAGATATGCAGGCAATTCATATGAACAACGGTTCAATTCTATAAATCGTGATTCTTGAAAATGTGAGATCTTTAGAAGGTATTTCCCAACGACAATAAGTCACTTTGAAACCAGGTTTTCCACATTTCAATTAATACATTTATCTCATAGCATTCGTAATACAGACCGATTTAGCTTAAAGGACTCACCTCAGATTTCTTCCTGATTAAAGACTGCTTCTTACGATTGCTACCTATGACAACACCGATAAGTCGGTAAGTCGAAACACAGATAACTTTCTCACATAAAACTTAAAGACAATAGAGCCTAACAACTACCAGAAACTAGTCCGGTCGAAATGACAACACCGGTCGAACCCAACCCCGGTCGAACCCAACCTCGGTCGAACCCAACCTCGGTCGAACACGACCTCGGTCGAACACGACCTCGGTCAAACATGACCTCGGTCGAACACGACCTCGGTCGAAACACGAGCGTCTTATTCATCAAGATCATCAAGAACAGATCGATTTGCAGAACCCATATCCAAAATGAGAAACTACACCGATCTCAAAATGGAACGGTTTAAAACCTTCACAACGAGATTCTACGCGGCTAAAAGCATTCAGATCAAAGCATTAAGCTAGATTCGTACCTTGATTTGGAGAAAATCCGAAGACCTCTTCCCTGCTTCTTCTCTCTCTCTCTCTCTGAATTTACAAAGAATCTGATATTGTGATATTTTCTAAATATCTAAAATCTGAATCATATTTATATAACCCAAGTTACATTTTACCCCCTTGAACTTTGGGTAAAAGTCAACTTTTCACCCAACCCCAAAATAGCGGGTGTTACAATCCTCCCCAACTTGGAGAAAATTTCGTCCTCGAAATCTCGGCTATGGGAAGAGGTGAGGGTACCTCCGCCTCAAGTCCTCTTCCGCTTCCCAAGTCACATTGGCACCTCGATGGTGCTTCCACTGAACCTTGTGACTTCCCGGTGACGAAGCTTCTTCGTCTTTCTTTCCAAAATCGCCTCAGGTTCTTCAACGCAACGATTTCCCTCATCCACTCTGATCTCGGAGAGTGGAATAACACTCTCCTCCTTTGCTAGACACTTCCGTAGATAGCACACGTGAAACGTGTTATGAATTCCCTTCATCTCCGGAGGAAGTTCCAGCTGGTAAGCTTGAAGTCCTACCCGCTTAGTCACAGAGAACGGTCCAAGGAAACGGGGGCTCAACTTCCCACGCTTCCCAAACCTAATAATTCCCTTCCAAGGGGACACCTTTAACATAACCCGGTCTCCTACTTGGAATTCCATTGGCCGTCTTTTCTTATCGGCGTAACTTTTCTGTCGATCTTGGGCCGCCTTCAAACGTTCGCGGATGCCCTTGACCTTGTCCGCCGTTTCTTGTACCACTTCTGGTCCGGCGAACTGCTTTTCCCCCGCCTCGAGCCAACATACGGGAGTTCGACACTTGCGACCGTATAACGCTTCAAACGGTGCCATCCCTATACTTGAGTGGTAGCTATTATTGTATGCGAACTCTACCAAAGGCAGGTGCGCATCCCAACTACCCCCAAAGTCGATCACGCATGATCTTAACATATCTTCTAGCGTATGGATTGTCCTCTCGCTTTGTCCGTCGGTTTGAGGATGGTAGGCCGTGCTCAACTTCACACGTGTACCCAATTCCTTTTGTAAGCCATCCCAAAAATGCGACGTGAACCGACTATCCCGATCAGAGACTATAGATAGCGGTACGTCGTGCCAGGAAATTACTTCATCGATGTACAACTTCGCCAATTTATCCATTGGCAAGGTCTCCCGCATGGCCAAGAAGTGAGCGCTTTTGGTCAAGCGGTCAACTATAACCCAAATGGCGTCGTGACCCTTCAAGGTCTTTGGTAGCTTTGTCACGAAATCCATCGTGATGTGTTCCCATTTCCATTCCGGAATTTCCAAGGATTGCAAACTTCCGTAGGGTCTTTGGTGCTCAGCCTTCACTTGCAAACAAGTCACACACTGTTCCACATAGCGCGCCACATCGAGCTTCATGATTGGCCACCAATAATGCAATTTCAAATCTCTGTACATTTTCGTGCTTCCCGGGTGAATGGAGTATTTTGACTTGTGGGCATCTTCGAGAAGGAGTTCTCTATTACCCCCAATCTTAGGCACCCAGACTCGCCCATTGAAAAGCTTCACCCCTCGACTATCTTCAGTCAACAAAAGATGTTGTTTCGCCATGACTTCTCCTTTAAGGTTTTCCTCTAGCAAGGCTTCGGCTTGTGATTCCTTGATTCTATCAATAAGCGTTGAAGTTACTTCAATCCGTGCAAAGGTAGCACGAGAATTTCCTCCGCAGACTTTCCGACTCAAGGCTTCGGCAACCACGTTTGCCTTACCCGGATGGTAGAGCAATTCGCAGTCATAATCCTTCAACAACTCCAACCATCTTCGCTGCCTCATGTTTAGCTCTTTCTGATTAAAGATATGCTTCAGACTCTTGTGATCAGTATAAAGAGTGCACTTCGTACCGTAAAGGTAGTGCCGCCACAACTTTAGTGCAAACACCACTGCTGCCAATTCCAAGTCATGAGTAGGGTAGTTGACTTCATGCACTTTAAGTTGCCTTGATGCGTAAGCGATCACCTTCCCTCTTTGCATCATGACGCAACCCAAACCCATCTTCGATGCATCGCTGTACACCACAAAATCTTCCGTCCCGTCTGGTAAGGATAGGATAGGAGCTTCACAAAGCTTCTTCTGTAAGGTGCGGAACGCCTCTTCTTGCCTCTCGGTCCACACAAATTTCACGTTCTTCCGGGTCAAGATTGTCAACGACGAGGCTATCTTCGAGAAGTCTTGGATGAATCTCCGGTAGTATCCTGCCAAACCTAGGAAACTTCGGATTTCAGACGGATTCTTGGGAGGTTCCCAATTCGTCATTGCCTCAATCTTTGCGGGATCCACCTTGACTCCTTCCTTTGAAACTATATGACCCAAAAATTGAACTTCTGGAAGCCAAAAGTCGCACTTTGAAAACTTTGCGTAGAGTCTTTCTCGTCTTAACACCTCCAATACTTCACGGAGATGTTGCTCGTGCTCTTCTTCATTCTTGGAGTAAACTAGGATGTCGTCGATGAACACGATTACTGATCTGTCGAGGAACGGTCGACACACTCGATTCATCAAGTCCATAAATATCGCCGGTGCGTTGGTTAGGCCGAATGCTATCACCAGAAACTCATAGTGCCCATAGCGAGTTCTAAATGCCGTCTTTGGGATGTCGCTCTTTGCCACCTTCACTTGGTGATACCCCGACCGAAGGTCAATCTTTGAGAAACAACCTGCTCCTTGAAGTTGATCGAACAGGTCGTCGATTCTTGGAAGTGGATACCTGTTCTTCACCGTCACTTTGTTCAGTTCCCTGTAGTCGATACACATTCTCAATGCACCGTCCTTTTTCTTGACAAATAGAACCGGAGCTCCCCACGGTGACGAGCTCGGTCTGATGAAACCTTTCTCGAGAAGGTCTCGAAGTTGAACCACCATCTCTTGCATTTCGGTAGGAGCCAAACGATAAGGAGCCCGAGCAATCGGAGCCGCTCCAGGAATGAGGTCAATACGAAAGTCCACAACTCGATCGGGCGGCAACCCGGGCAAGTCTTCCGGAAACACATCGGGAAACTCGCGCACCACCCTAACATCTTCCAATTTCCGTTGGTCGAGTTTGGTATCGATGGCATACGCCAAGAAAGATACATATCTTTTCGCCAAACACTTCCTAGCTTTGATTACTGAAATAATCGTCACATCGTCTTTCCTTCCTTCGCCGTAGATTATAGTTGCTTCTCCGTTTGCCACAGGTAAACGGATCATTTTCTTGGAACATACAATTTCAGCCTGGTTCTTAGATAACCAGTCCATACCCACCACCACGTCGAATCCGCCAATTTGCATTGGTAATAAGTTAATGGGAATTTTCTTCCCTTAAGCTCTAAGATGCAATCCTTAAGGATATTATGAATTAGAACTTGACCTCCATTTGCTATTTCTACCACAACAGCAATCTCTAGCATACTCTTAGACATAGCAAGCCTTTGACAGAACAAATCAGATATGAACGAGTAGCTAGCACCAGAATCAAATAGCACACGCGTAGGTACGGAATTTAGAAGAAACGTACCCGACACCACATCGGTCGATGCTTTAGCTTCCTCTGACGACATCTGGAAAGCCCTTCCAGTCGACCGCAGCGGTTCCATTTTCTTCCCGCTAAATCCCCCAGTCTTGAGCTTCGGGCATTCCGCCCTTACGTGCCCCGGTTCCCTACACTCAAAACATACCTGTCCCTTGAGAGGGCAATCTCGGAACGTGTGACCCGTCTTCCCACATTTGTAGCACGTCCCGGGAACAAAGTTGCAAGGACCGAAATGCTTACTTCGGCACTTGGAGCACCACTTGGCATCGCGTCTAGGATCAGCTCCTCGCTGAGCGCTGTTGTTGGCATAAAAGGGTTTCTTTGAGGGCATTGAACTTCCTTCCCACTTCCTCTTCTCGACTTGGCGACCACCCTGATCCCTGCCGAGACTGTAAGCATCCTCCATGAGTTGAGCTTCTTCCATTGCCTCCCGAAGGGTGGAGGTCTTCGTCACACGAACCATCAACATCATGTCCGATGGAAGACCCTTGATGTAAGCCTTGATCTTATCTTTCTCTGTCGGGACCAGATGTTCCACAAAGCCCAGCTTGTCCATGAAGAGACGGCTGTATTCCCTCACACACAGACCTCCCTTCTTCAAGTTCTGGAATTCATCCTTGATTCGGTCCAACGACCGCTCATTACAGTATTCCTCTAGCAGTTTCTCCTTGAAAGTAGACCAAGACAATTGGTCCAACACGGTCGGATCCAGCGAAGCGGAGTACACATCCTACCAAGTGAGAGCTATTCCCCGCAACATTCGGGAACCAAATATCACCCTCTGTTCCTCCCCACATTCGCTTGAGCGAAAAGCTTGCTCCATCTCTCGGACCCAGGCCATACAATCTAGGGGATTGTCCGAGCCTTTAAATTCTGGTGGTCGGCAACCCAGAAAAGCCTTGAACGTGCAAGTCCGTGCCGTTCGATTGACGCCTAGGGTTGCAGTCACCACGGGGGAAATTATAGGTTCGGTACCCCCGGATCCTGCAACAATCACATTTTCGCCAACCGTTTCGTGCCTACGGTAGTTAGCGTCTCGGTCCTCAAGAAGTTTCAAGAATACTTCTTGCTGTTGAGCCATGGCCTTGTTCATGGCCAACATCATACGGTCCATCATCCTCGTCTCGACCGTCACTTCTTCTATAATAGGCTCATCAGCCTCCAAATTTCGTCGAGGAATATGCTCGGGTCCTCCACCCAGCACATTACTCACACGCACCGTTTCCCCCACTACGGTCGCCAGCGGATGGTCGGCCGTAGGTATGTCGGCCTCCTGGCCTTCCGGATGACTCCTGGTATTAACCATGGTTCCGCTGAACGCAATAATGCAAAAGAACGGGATAAGGATTACGGAAAACACAGAGAACGTACTTCTACACTTATCAATCGTTATAACAACAGTAATTTAAGTATGCTCACGTAAGACATTTTCATAATAACGTTAGCTAAGTGAAATTATGAACGTATAATACGCAAGAGTGCTTATTACCATCGTTACAACTTTCAACTTGTGCAATTTTCCGTTGACCCTAAGACCATCCTATCTTACAAGATCTACCCCATCTCACGAGTCGTAACTTAATAGTCTCAGCTTAAGTCTAGGCATCTTACAGTCATACCTAGTTCACTTATAACAAGGCTCTGATACCAACTTGTAACACCCTAGAAACTGCGGAAATAAAATTTCGAAGAAACAATTCGGCAATAGACTAACTTGCGGAATAAGGTGTGACAATTTCAATACACAATCAACCCAACGGGTATAGAGTAGCTAATATTTAGGTAGATAACTGAAATATAAAACGACATCCTATTAATCTACAAAATATCTAGATTAGGGACGGGTGTCGCTACACTTCCAAAATGAATCTTCAAAATAATCTCTCACGACCCCAAGGTCGCTCCCTCAGTCCCGACGAGCCCCACTGCTAAGATAACCTGCCAACATGACAACCAAGAGCAAGCGTTAGGCTAACGCCTTGTGAGAATAAGCCAAATAAAAGAGAGTACTAAACCCAATTGGTGCCACGCGGTAGTATAGCCATGAGCTAAGTCAAGAAATCCAATAAACCATTAGTGATTAAACATGGTATAAGTAATACCCAAAAATCACATAACGAGCTCAACCCCTCTAGATCTGTTGCTCAAAACATTCAAGTCAACCCCTCTGGATCTATCCTTGAGAGTTCCCAAAACAGGGGGAAACTCAAGCACATAATGGGATTACACCTTACTGCACCATGAGACGCTGCCCGACCGTATAGGCCCACACCTTACTTATCATGGCAACCCGATGCCTATCCCGTGCTAAAACGTGAACCAAATGCCCAAAACAGGGGACATAGGAACACAGTGCCTATGGATCCATTGCACTAAGACTCAAAGCCAAAACATGTCTTTTCAGAGCATACTCATATTAAATCAGATATGCAGGCAATTCATATGAACAACGGTTCAATTCTATAAATCGTGATTCTTGAAAATGTGAGATCTTTAGAAGGTATTTCCCAACGACAATAAGTCACTTTGAAACCAGGTTTTCCACATTTCAATTAATACATTTATCTCATAGCATTCGTAATACAGACCGATTTAGCTTAAAGGACTCACCTCAGATTTCTTCCTGATTAAATAATGCTTCTTACGATTGCTACCTATGACAACACCGATAAGTCGGTAAGTCGAAACACAGATAACTTTCTCACATAAAACTTAAAGACAATAGAGCCTAACAACTACCAGAAACTAGTCCGGTCGAAATGACAACACCGGTCGAACCCGACCCCGGTCGAACCCGACCCCGGTCGAACACGACCCCGGTCGAACACGACCTCGGTCGAAACACGAGCGTCTTGTTCATCAAGATCATCAAGAACAGATCGATTTGCAGAACCCAGATCCAAAATGAGAAACTACACCGATCTCAAAATGGAACGGTTTAAAACCTTCACAACGAGATTCTACGCGGCTAAAAGCATTCAGATCAAAGCATTAAGCTAGATTCGTACCTTGATTTGGAGAAAACCCGAAGACCTCTTCCCTGCTTCTTCTCTCTCTCTCTCTGAATTTACAAAGAATCTGATATTGTGATATTTTCTAAATATCTAAAATCTGAATCATATTTATATAACCCAAGTTACATTTTACCCCCTTGAACTTTGGGTAAAAGTCAACTTTTCACCCAACCCCAAAATAACGGGTGTTACAAAAACAAATCTCTTACCTCTGAGCATATTTCAACAAAAAGGGGTTTCAAGGAGAAAATCTCAAATCTTGACAAAGCTTTGAAAGAAAAAGTCAAAGAACTAAAGAAATGTGAGAGTGATCGTTTACATGCCATTTCTTTGAAAAACTTTTTTCAAAAAGAAAGAGAAGTCCTTCATCAAGATCTGTTCGACAGAGATCTGCAAATTAAGAGGTATCAGGATGCTCAAAAGGTTCATGAAAAGGTAAACACCCAGATCGGCAGAAGAGGATTAGGGTTCGAGGATATTGACCCTTACACAGGGAACAAAAGAAACAAATCTTTATCAAACATCTTCTGCCCTGGACAATTTTTAAAACCAATTCTTCCAAACCTATTATCCACATTTAAGAGGCGCAGAACCTCTGAAGGACCACATCTGAGGAAACCTCTGCAGATGGCAAATGTATGGTATGAAAACAATGATTTACCATCTGCACCTTCATCAAAAAGAAAATCTATACCAAAGAAATATCTGTCTCAAAAACAGATAGGGGTCTTCAGATTTGGTCACCCAGAAACGCAAACTCAAATGGATTTTGTGTGCATGATGATTCCTGAAAAGGAACTGTCCTCTGAAGCACCAGAGTTCATTCCAGCCTCTGTGGAAGAAAAACTATTCAAAAGGTTTTTGGAAAGCGACTTGAGAAGAACTTATGAAAATCATTTTCTCAAACATCATGATTTAACCTCTAAAATAAGAGAAATCTTTGAGCAAGATCTACAAAACTGTCTTAATGTTCCTATGGTCATTCCTTGTATTTCAAAATTTCTAAATACTTCAGAGGACACCAATGGACAAAGCAAGACACTTACAGAAGGTCAGGCTCTCATTCACAGATATTTTCTTGATTCAGACTCTGAGTCAGAATCAGAGTCCTCTGTCGACAATGGGACAAGTTCTGTGGAACTTGAGATACTCCCATGTGGTCCAGAGAAGAGTAAACTTACCTCTGGCATTCTTAATAGAACAGTTCTTCCCAAAAGGAAAACCACAGGTGTACCTATCTGTCCTGATTTCCTGGACATGTGCTTGCAAGCAAAGACTTCTCTAAAGCTTGAAAAATAAAAAAAAGAACAAGATCTCTCATGTTTCAAAAGCTCCAAGACCATTAAAACCTTTTCAAGAAAAATTCACTTGGCAACAGAAGGATAAATGGCCTAAAATTGATAAACTTGATGCTTCTGTTGCAGTGAAATCAAGGAAAGAAGATCAAGGGAGAGTACAACCACAGAGCCACTCAAGAGGAGTTTTTGAAAATACTCAACCTAGATTAGACAAAGCTTTCTGTAAAAAGAAACCCAAATATAAAATGGGTTGTAGTAAAATTTGCTCTGTACCCTCCTTTGACAAATTTAATGAGATTTTTAAGAAGTTTGCCTCAAATGTTCCTTATTGTAAATGCTTTGATCTTATGCATGCATTGAATCAACATTTCTCGAGGCCCTCCTGTCTTATATATCACCCCAAACCCAAGAATGCAAAATTCAAGGGTGAGAAAAGACAATCTGGTACCTCTGCAAATGAGGATAAATCCAAAACCAAAGGTGTTAAGGCATCTTCACAGCCTCCTAACAAAAATGGACCCATTTGGAAATGGGTACCTAAATCTCTCTAATCTATCCACAGGAGAAACAGCATGTGCATATCTGGTACCTAGACTCCGGGTGCTCAAGACACATGACTGGCGACAGAGGGTTGCTTTCCTCCTACAAAGAAAAACATGGAGGAGGATCTGTGACTTTTGGAGATAACAAAAAGGGACAAATAAAAGGCTATGGAGTAGAGACATCGATGTCAACAGAGTTGCCTATGTGGATGGCCTCAAGCACAACCTTCTGAGTGTAAGTCAACTCTGTGACAATGGACTCGATGTGATGTTCAAAAGACAGTACTGCTCTCTGTTGAAGGAAGATACAACCACAGAGCTTCTGCGAGCCAAAAGACGAGGTGATTTATACCTCATGGACTTTAAATCAACTAACAGAGAAGAAAAGCTCTGCTTAGTCTTAAGTAAGAATGAAGAAGCTTGGCTCTGGCACAACAGATTCTGTCATCTAAACTTTCACACACTTAACAAACTTGTGAAACTAGAACTAGTAAGTGGTCTACCAAGTATTAAATTCGACAAGGATCATCTATGCTCAGCTTGTGAGATGGGCAAACTCAAAAGGGTTGCCCACAAAACTAAGTCTGACATATCTTGCACTAGACCTCTGCAGATGCTTCATGTTGACCTCTGTGGTCCTATATCTGTGCAAAGTCTTGGTGGCAAGAAGTACATCCTTGTACTCATAGACGAATTCTCTAGATACACTTGGGTTGAATTCGTTCGAAAGAAATCAGATGTTCCTGAAGTACTAATCAATCTTATCAAGAGAATACAAGTTCTTTATGACTGCAGGGTACAGAGAATCCGAAATGACAATGGGACAGAGTTTAAGAATTCAACCATTGAAGCCTATCTTTCGACAGAAGGCATATCACAAAACTTCTCTGCTGCAAGGACTCCACAACAAAACGGTGTTGTTGAACGAAAGAACAGAACACTAGTGGAAGCCGCAAGAACTATGCTCACTGCTTCAGGGCTCTATATTTCTTTCTGGGCAGAAGCCATTTCAACCGCATGCTTCACCCAAAATCGATCCTTGATCGTGAAGAGACATGCAAAGACACCATATCACTTACTACACCAGAGGAAACCCAACATTAAGTACTTCCATGTCTTTGGCTGCAGATGCTTTGTATTGAACGACAGAGACCAGATAGGGAAATTCAGTCCCAAAGATGATGAAGCCAAATTTGTTGGCTATTCATCAAACTCCAAGGCATACAGAATCTATGTACTCAAATCCAATCATATACTCGAAAGTATTAATGTTTCATTTGATGATTCTTTTCAGGTGACTTCTGAGCAAATCAGTTCAGAACTCAAACTTCAAAATGAAGATTCTGGTGGATCATCACGAACAAATGATCTTCATCATCTGTTTGAAGAGATGTTCAATGATGATGAACCCTCTGAAGGTGACCGCAGAACCTCTGAAGTCGAACCCTCTGAGGACCAAACAGGTATTTCTCTAACTGGTCCTAGTAATGCTTCACCCTCTTCCAGTAATGTTGCAGGTGCAACCATCGAGGGGGAGCACTCAGAGGACAATACGAATCAAGGCCCCAAGCTCAATCAAGATCATGGTCATCTTCAAAATCTCTCTGAAGGGTCAACACCAGATCAAGGGTCCACAGAGCCCTCTACCTCAACTCATAATGAACAACCAAGTCCTGTGGCAAGTACAAATGATCAATTTCTCTCAACAGAAAATGATCTACATCAAGACGAACGTGCTCCTGAACTAACCACAGAAGTTTCCAATGATCACCTGCCCCGCATGACAAAGTAGACCAAGAATCACCCACAGAGCCAAATTATTGGTGACACTTCTGACAAGGTCCAAACTCGATCGAGTACTGCAAATTTTTGTTACTATACAAATTTTGTGAGTATCATCGAACCCAAAAAGATATCTGAAGCTCTTGAAGACCCAAACTGGGTAGAAGCTATGCAAGATGAGCTTCTGCAGTTTGAAAGAAACGAAGTATGGACCCTAGTGCCTCTGCCGAAAGGCAAAACCGTAATAGGGACCAAATGGGTCTTCAGGAACAAAAAGGATGAAGACGGTGTGGTGATCAGAAACAAAGCAAGACTGGTGGCCAAGGGATACTGTCAAGAAGAAGGCATTGACTATGAAGAAACCTTTGCCCCTGTGGCACGACTCGAAGAAATAAGAATCTTTTTTGCCTTTGCAGCCCACAAAGGTTTCAAAGTATATCAAATGGATGTCAAGTCAGCCTTTCTGAATGGGCAGATTCAAGAAGAAGTATATGTCCAACAACCACCAGGGTTTGAAAACTCTAAGTACCCAAATCACGTCTATTTTCTGGACAAGGCTCTGTATGGACTGAAACAAGCCCCCAGAGCATGGTACGACAGACTTTCAAACTTCCTCCTTGCAAATGGTTTCGAAAGAGGTACTACTGATACGATTTTATTCTATAAGAAGAGAAAAGGTGAGATTCTACTCGTACAAATTTATGTTGATGACATTATTTTTGGGTCTACAAATGATTTGTATTGCAAAAAGTTCGAGTCATTGATGAAAAGTGAGTTTGAGATGAGGATGATGGGAGAACTTACATTCTTCTTAGGATTGCAAGTGAAACAAACCACAGAGGGTATTTTCATAAACCAATCAAAATATGTCTCTGACATACTTGAAAAATACAAGCTCTCTGACTCTTCGCCAATGAAAACTCCTATGGTCACTGGATCCAAGCTCCATGCAGATCCAGAGGGCAAATCTGTGGAGTGTAAACTCTACAGAGGGATGATAGGATCTCTGTTGTACTTAACTGTGAGTAGACCTGATATAATGTTTGCCACATGTCTATGTGCAAGATTTCAAGCTAACCCCAAAGAATCTCATCATTTATGCTGTCAAGAGGATCTTCAGATACCTAAAAGGGACCAAGAAACTTGGCCTCTGGTATCTGGAGAACTCTGGCTTTGATCTCATGGCTTATACAGATTCAGATTACGGAGGATGCAAGCTCGACAGGAAGAGTACCTCTGGGAGTTGCCAATTCCTAGGAGGAAAACTAGTGAGTTGGACTTCCAAGAAACAGAACTGTGTCTTGACCTCTACGGCAGAAGCAGAATATGTTGCTGCTGCAAGTTGTTGTTCCCAAGTTCTGTGGATGAGGACCCAACTTAGAGACTATGGATTTGATATCGAAAAAATCCCCATCCTCTATGACCCCAAAAGTGCCATTGCGATCTCTGCCAATCCTGTGCAGCACTCTAAGACCAAACATATCAATATCAGGTATCACTTTCTGAAACATCGTGTGGAGCTTGGAACGATAGAGATGTACTTTGTGCCCACAGACTACCAGCTTGCCGACCTTTTCACGAAGGCATTGGATGAGAAAAGGTTCACTTTTCTAGTTGGCAAGGTTGGTATGCTCAACATGAGTTGACCATAGAGCCTTTGTTGTACATATTTACTTTTATGACTCTGCAAATTAGTTTCTTAAGTTTCTTTTCCTCTACTAGTCTTATCTTTATATGATCCAAGCATAGTTGAAGGGGGAGCAGACCGAACCATCAAAGACCAATCTTAACTATTCAAGGGGGAGCAAGACAGTTCTACGCAACAGACTATAAAGTGAGGTTAGTTCATCTGAACCAAGGGTCAAAACTCTTTCTCAAGCACTATGCCCTCAGAAAGATCCCACTTTGTACCAAATTTTCTGTTAAAACTTTGAAATGATCAAATCATTGAAAATCTTTCCTAAAAAGGAAATTTTTGGTCTCAGAACCTCTGAAGTCGACCACAGAGCCTCTGCGATCTATCACAGAGTCTCTGCACCTCTAAACTGAGGATGTTTGAACAAATGCACTTTAAAAGGAACTCAATCATTTCATCGCACTTTTCTCCCTTCTAAAAAGCTCTTCTGATAATAACCTTGCCTATGACCTCAGAAGCCTCTTATCCACAGAACTTCTGTCATTCCCATCACTTGAGAAATCTAGGTCATATGGTGCGGGTTATTTTTTGAAACTCACTGTCACGTGAGAATAGAAAATGCCAGGCGCGTGAGAATAGGGTAGTGCACGTCCTAGATCGTGCACCGCCATCATCTGACGTGGCAATATTTGATTGGTTCATAACCTGTACCGTCGTTTCACAGAAACGGCTACTTATCCGTTTCCATTCATCACGGATTTGAAAATTTTATTTTTTACTGCTTATTTTTTTTTACCTTCCTCTGTATAAAATCCCTTTTGCCTCTTTTCATTTCTTTTTACCTAAATCCTTTTCTCTCAAAGAGCTTCCTGCAAAAAGCTTTTCTTCTTCTCCTCTATTCTATCAATGGCTTCTCCCTCATCTTCCTCCAAGAACTCAAATGGATCCAAGAAATCCAACAACTCTCATCACTCGATGGTTCAAAAGGCTGATTCAGACTCCGTTGGCCAAGAACATATGCTTACAAACAGAATGTTGTCCTTCACCAGGCATGACTATCACTTGACCCAAATGAACAATAAACCGAACAACCATTTTGTCACCCTAAATCCCTCTGGTTTCCCCACTGAAGCTGCACCATTGATTCAACTCCTCAAGAATCACTTCCTGGTTAAAGCCCTAACGATGAAGCAAAATGACATCCCAGAATCTTACATCCAACAGTTTTGGCTAAGTGCTCGCCATGCCAAGATGGATAAATATGGACACTGCATCATTGGCTATGCAACCCATCCATCAACTAAAAAGATTATGAACTTAGGGATCAATCGTAGGAAACTCTCCGATGTCTTTGGACTTCCCACCAAATTAGATCTCAACCTGCGTAAATTCTCAAAGGAGCCCATAGAGGAAGAGATACTAGAGTTTCTAAGGTTCATTGGCTACGCAGTTCCAATCTCCAAAAGAACAAACTTCAGACGACAGAATCTCCCTCCTCTATGTAACGTACTCTTCTCGATTCTGAACTGATGCCTCACATCGAAGGTTGGAAGCCCGGATCAATCAAGCCATACAATTTTGGCCATAATGTATGGGATTTACTACGATCTCCCCCTGGACTACGCTGAACTTATTTTCAGGGAGATCCAAAATACCGTGATTACCAAACAGCAGGACCAAGACAGAGGGACAGAACCAAAGAACATTGTATTTGGACGTTTCCTAGGACTGCTTCTAGGCGATGACCTAATAGGGGAAGGAAAACTGCCAGCAGAGGGTAAGATAATCAAACTCCACGAGATGAAGTCTCATAAACCCACCACCATCAAAATAGGATATCCAGAAGCAAGACCTCTGTCAACAAAGATGTTGATTTATTTGGGTAGTAAAGAGGGTGTTAGGGAATGCATACGAGGGAACAAGACACCAGAACCACGTCCTGTAACCCCCCCCCCCCCCGCGTAGGATTCAAAGTAGGAGACATTGTAGTTTACTTGAGAGACAAGGGAGTACGAACAGAAGGTGAAGCCGCAGAGGCTCAAGTGAGTGAGAAAGAGAGACCATTAGTTAGAGGGGAGGGGAGTGAGAAAAAGGCGAAAAAGAAAAGCAAAAAGAAGAGAACCGAAGATGTAGAGGTTCCAAAGCCTAAGAAATCCCAGAGGACCATCGAAGAAAAGGTGCCAGAAGATAAAGTCACAGAAGAAACTGCAGAGATCAGGGTCTCTGAGAAAAAAACAAGAAAATTGAGGACGCTTGCCGAAAAAGAATAAATATTGGAAGCCCTCCGACAGAAAAGGAAAGATTTGGTTGAATACCTTGCTACAAGAACCGAACCTGCAGAGGGTCAGACAAAACCCCTGCAGAAGGCAAAAAGAGCCCTAGTCCTTGAAGAGTCCTCTGGGGATAAACCTCAGAGCCCAATCCAAGTAGCCTATGCAATAGCACGAGAGGTCTCTCTTCAATACTCTGGAGGATTAGGGGAAACCGTGGAAATGGAAATAGATGATGTGACAGGAAGGTCACAGAGCAAAGATGAAGAAGAAGAAGAACCAAGTAAAAAATCGTTGGAGGAGAGGGAAACAAAAGATGCCTTTGGCACACCACCAAAACCAACTCCCAGTGCAACCCACACTTCTACCCCTGCAGTTCTAGTGCAGAAGGGTATTGAAACAGGACCGCACAATCCGAACCCATCCCAAGCCATCCGGACAGAGGATATTCCTTCATTCTCTGTACCACCATTCAGGGAAACCAAAACCACCTCACCCTCTCAAAAGGGTGAGAGTGTTGTTCTGCGTGTCCATTCGCCCCAGGACACATCTCTTCCACACACAGAGGTACTCGTTACCTCTGTCACACACAAGAGTGACACCCAAACCACCTCAGAGTTGGTGGTGAAAGAACACGATGATTTTGTGGCTCTAGAACAACCAAAGGATCCATTCAACATAAGTCTTAAGGGAGTCTCTGAACCCTCCCCCAAAGAACGTGTTGACAGAACTTCCATAGGTGCTTCCTCTGTGGAACATTGAGGATTGGAAGGAAATCCCTCAGAGCTCAACATCCCCACAGGCTCTATGGGTGCCAAAAACTCGTTGGCTAAATCTGGAACATGTGTTGTTCCAAAGGTTACCTCTGACACTTTTGTCACAAAGGGCGAGTTTAAAGCCTTTGCTGACATGGTGCTCACAAAACTTGACGAGTTGAAAAGCTCTGTCTCTGTGGATTCTCAATCTATCGCAGATGCTCTTCAAGCAAACACCACCGCCTTGACTGCTCTTCGTCAATCCTCAACTCAATATTCGCGATCAATGAACTAAACACAAACTGCGCGAAAAGGGCTGATCTTCAAGCTTGTGGACAAGCCATCATTGCACACTCCAATAAAATTCAGGTACTCGGGGATCTTTGCACAGAAGAGTTCCCAAAGTATGCTACACAAGGAGTTCAGACCGGAGTAAATGAAATGGCCAAGCTTCGAGAGGAAATAAAGGACATAACTCGCAGTGTTATGGTCCCATTCCATCCCCAAGCATCAACCTCTGTGCCTGACCCCTCTTCCTTTGCCAAAAAAGCCGACCTAGAAGCAATGGGAAGTCAGTTTTTGAGCAACCTCAACCTCCTTCGATCCCACTTCAATGAACAAGGAGAAAAGGTGGCTGCAGACTTAAAGAAAACCGTAGCCACATTTCGGTTCAAATCTGACTTGGAAATCAACGAGCTATCAATGGCCACAGGGGACGCTCTACAGAAGATCAATAAACATGTTGATGAACACCTTTGCAAAAGAAAAAAGAGAAAAGCCCCGGCTACTTGCAAAGCGAAGGCCTCGCAGAAGGTGTCAAGGCATGAGGACCAGGATCCAGATGCCTCTGGCCCTGGCCATCATGAGGGGGAGAAGGCATTAACACCAAAAGCACTTGTCATCTCTGCCACTCCTCTTCAAGCCCTACCTCTACAAAGAACATCTTCAGAGGCACACAAAACACAGAATCTAATGCCCTGTGCCTCTGAGGACCAAATACCAACTCCAATTGTCCAAGGATCAACCTCTGCAGTGTCTCTAAAGGGAAAGGTGAGTGTGGGCTCTGAACAGATCGCAGAAGGACTCAAAAAATTTGTAGAACCTTCAAGTCCTGAACTTATGCCCACTGCACCCACACCCGTTGTTCAGTTTCAAAGCCTTGATCCAGTTAACGCTGCAGATACTTCAGAGACCTCTCCACGGAAGAAAGATCAAAACATCTCTAAACCTGACAAGAAAAAGCCCTCAGAACAGTCCTCAGAGCAGGAATGTCAAGAGGACAGAGTAAAAGAGATAGTTTAATCGATGGACGCCATGAGAGTTCCAATCCCAAGGCCTCCATCGAAAGAACTTAAGTTTCAAGAGAACATTCATACCTATCTTTACAAAGCAGAGCCCGAAGTCGTCTTCTTAGAACCAAATTTGCATCCCTTAATCAAAGAAGACATCAGAAGACGCTTCGAGCGAACTGCACTAGAAAGGGATGAAGTGTTCTCCACAGAAGATATCAAAACCGTGATGAGTATCTCTCTGCACTCCTTCGCCAACAAGTCAATCATGTATGCAAAATACTTAGTTGAGAGAAAAGATGGGAAGCAATACACGTTCACAGATGCAGACTTAAAGAACCTCTGTGCCTACGATCTTCCTCAACTACATGCCTTCAAAGAGCAAAGACTTGAAAAGCGTAAGGAGTACATGATAGCGAATGGCAAGATCAAGGAGGTGATGCGCGAACATGTAAAATATCACAGCAAAATGGACTTCGAGGTAGCTTTACAACTCGGAGTCGAAAAGCTGTCGATCACCAAACCACATGATCAATTCCCCGAAATCGAGAACGTTCCTTCCAACTCCTTAATCACAGAGCCTGAGTTTGGATTCATCTACAGAGATGATGATGGGCTTAAAAAGATGTATCTGCCAAATCAAAGTCACAAGTATTCGAACAACACTCTGCAGAAGATAAAGAACATGATTCTGAGGAAGAAAGGCTCTGAGATTGTGCAAGCAGGACCTGCGGAGACAATGATAGGACAGATTGATGCACAACTAAAGTACTGGGAACTCATTCTATCGATGGGAAAAACTCTAGCTGAAAGCTTTACCAACCCGATAAATGACTTTCCCCAATGACTTCTGTTATCTTATCTTGTTTTTTCATTCATGTATTTGCTTCCAAATGTAACTGCCTTCTGGCATTTTTTCTTTTTGAATGAAAATTCATATTCAGAGGTTGAGTTCCTTTCACCTCTTTTTGTTTCCATATTAGCCAATACCTCACTTTTCAAATTTTATTTTTTCAATACTTAGGGGGAGATTGTTAGCTCCACTCCTATTGTATAGAAGTATTGAAAAATAGGCTAAGTATGGGAATCGCAGAAGTCTGCCGCTGAACACTCAAATACACCACAGAAGGTGCAAAGCTTAGAGGTTACTCCGCAGAAGATCTACCCGAAGTCAAACCTGATGATGATACTCAAATCACAGAGCCTCTGTGATCACTCACAGAGCCTCTGTGAAGGCTAACCTCTGGAGATCAATGTTGAAGCTTTTCTTAGAGTTCCAGACAAGACCAAGTGCGGAACATGTGAGACCTGCTGTACGAAGATCCTCAAAATCAAAGTAATGGGCATCCCATGATGTTTACTTTACAGGTGGCATTCCGTTTATGTAATGTCAGTTTTTGTCTTGTACTAAGGGGTGCATCCCTCTGCTATATTAAGGGAGCACCACCTTAGAGCGCAAAGCACGAGAGCCCACACAAAAATAGCAGTCTGTATAATCCTTGAGCATATTTGCACATACCAGTGCGTGTTCTTGGTGTTCTTGAGTAATTAATGAAACAGTTCTTTGAGTAACTTTCATATAGTACTTTACTTCCTGTTCATTAATTACTTGTGTGTTTACTACCTTGCATGTTCAATCTCTTCTACACACTTAAACGCTTCCGCGCTCTATTTTATTAATCTGTGTGTAGTAAAAGGTTAAATCAAGTTAAAGAACATCATAACTGGGATCAACAGTTTAGGTCCTTGGGCTTTGAGATTTTTTTTCGTCTCTAAAACTAACCCGTTAAATTCCAATCGTTAAATAAAGAGTAAATTTACCATTTTATTAAAAAAATAATAAAAAACTAAAGGGTATTTTAGACTTTTTAACATTTCATTCCTTCCCTGATTCTGGCGAACTGCATCATCAACGAACCGACATATTCTCCCGTACCTTTCTCGTATGACCACGACAATGGCAAACAATCTAAAATTAAACCTTCCTTAAATTAAAACTCATTTTTTTTTGTAGGTATGTTGTATGTAGATGCAAAAGCAGAACAAGGATGGGGTGCCGTCGGTGTTTGCCATTTACCGGATTCATCAAAATCAAAACCCTAAATTGTTAAGGTAATTGTTCAAGTATAAAGATTTAAGGATGAAGATTTATAGTGTAATAACCGGGCTAAAAGCAAATAATTTAAAAGTTTGGGTAAGAGAGTAGAAAGGCCCATAGTAAAGGGGTCTAGAGTGAAAAGTTGGAAAAATGGATTTTAACCCTAGAGGAAAGGGTTTTAGCATTTGACGGCTGATTTTGGAGAGGTGCATTTGGGCGATTTTAGAGATGGGCAAACAAGGAAGGTGGTTCTTCAAGAATTTCAAGTTTGATTTTGATTCCACTTTAAGGTAAATCTTCTTGTAACTAGAAATCTCTATTTTCTAGATGTTTTTAATCATAGTAGTTTTGGTTTGGGGTTGTTTTAAAGAATCTGAGGTTTGGGTGTTTTGCGTTTTGATAATCTGGGTGTTTAGAGTTATTGGGATTAAGACTTGAATATGAATATATATATATATATATATATATATATATATATATATATTCCTTGTAGTAATCGAGTTATGGAGAAGTTTGGATTCTAGTATCGATTAATTGAGTATGTGGGTTTTCTGTGTTTAATCGCCATTGAATCGACCCCCAAGTTGGGGGACCGGATGACCCCGGGCACTGTGGTGCCAGGCGACCTCGGTCGTTGAGGATTCGGTCGATCCCAAGCACCGGTCAATCCCAAACACCGGTCAACCCAAGGAAACAGACCCCGGTCGAGTTGGGTCCGGGCGACCCTTTGACCCCGGTCCCCGGTTGTGTTATGTGGGCCGAAGCCCATTTGTAATTTGAGGCTTATAAGTGGGCCGACCCGTTTTCCTTTCCAATCGAGGACTGTGTATGTTGTTTGGAGTTGATCTTTTTCCGTTAGCTTAATCTAGCGATCCCCATTAGGCTAACCGATTGAGATTTTGGGGTGTTAAGGTCAACCTCGTTATAAATTAGAAGATATAGAGAGTTCACCGGTCAATGTTTCTTTTATAGGTTCCGGATCGAACCATAAGAGTAGACGCAGGAATTAAGCTAAGGACGCCAGGTGATTTTTCTGAACTAAATATTTTGTTAACAAAAGCACATGAAAGTTTAATTTTAAACTTTGATTTATTACGATGATATTCATGATGAAGCTATTTCAGTGTGTTATACAATTGTTGATATTTAAATGTATGCATACATTATTGTGGATGTTGTGACCTAAGTCGGGGAGTGTGGTCCGCCTGCTCGTACCGGGGAGTGTGGCCCATTTATGCCATTGGGGGTGTGTCCCAAAATTAAGGCAGTACGAGTTAGACACACCGTCTTCGATGGTAGTGTGGTCAGTAGCGTGAATTTCTCTTATGTTGTTGTTTACTCTGTTGATTTAAATTTTGGAAAGTTATATTGTTGCCTATTTTGTTTGAGGGGACTCATTAGACCTTCGGTCTAACCCTCGCTCTTTTAAATTTAAAAAACCTTTTCAGGCAGGCGTGATTTAGGCAGGAACGATAAGGGTAAAGAGAAGATGTAGCGGGATTGGATAGAAGACCGTCATCTTAGTTTTCTCTTTCTTAAATATCTCAGTTGTGTATAGGCTGCTTTTGCAAACCTTGAACTGGAATTGTACACTTGGGGCCGTTTTGACATAAATTATTATTATGTTTTAAATTGTTATATTGTTATTTCTGGTCGGGTTGTTATATATAGAATCTCAATTAATCGATTTTCTCTTAGAAGCAGGAAATCGAAATGCCCAAAAGCAATGACCTACAATATTAAAAGGCAAATTATTTCGAAATCAATACTTTTCATAGGTTCATAAACTGATCTAGTCACAACAACTAATATTACACAAATCTACAATTGGTTTGCTGGTGTAGGGCCCGTGGAACGGTGATGCAGAGATAAGTTGGTACTAGAATTGTGGACTCACTGGTAAGAATGGTAGAGGGAGATCGATGGTGATCACAAATCGTGGTAGACAAGGAAACGGTAGAATGAACGAAGAGGTGGTTAAGGAGCGGGGATTGCAGATAGGGGTGCTCAAATTTCCGACTAACCTGGCCAACCCGGCGAACCCAAACCCGAAAAAACGTAAAAAAAACTCAAGCCAAGGTAACAAGATACATAATTGATACAAATTTTTCCCAAACCGCATCTATTGGGTTTGAAACAGGTTAGGCCCAAAGTAACCCAACCAACCCAATAACCCGGCCAAAACTTATACCCTTTTTTTTATTTTTTTATTATGGTTTAGACGTTTATCGACACTTCTTTCTCTCAATTCTCAAGTCTTACCATCTTAGTCCTAGTAATGATCTGTCCACGCAACCACGCTGATTGAAATCGCACGAATCTAACCTTCAAGTCTTCAAAAATCTTCAACATCGATCGAATCAAGAGCCAAGAGATACTCTTCTTCTACTCTTCTTTTATCTTGTTAACCTTAATTTAATTATTTCATTTTTATTTTAGTTTCTTTAAGCACAATCACTTAGTTAAATTGTAAAATGATGTATTAAAGTTTCAACCCGATCAACCCAACCCAACCCACATGGTTTGGGTTGGGTTGCAGTTTTGGTTGGGTTGGGTTGAGATTTTTCGAACCACAAACATTGGGTTGGTTTCTTCAAGTGCCTTCAACCCGGCCAATCCAACCCATGAGCACCCTAATTGCAGACAAGGAAAAAAATATGGTGTAGTTGCGATGGCGATGAAGCAGAATGGTAGCCGACAACTACGTGGCTAGGGGGTATAGTTGATTAGTTGTGATGGTGACAGAGGAAGAATGATTACAGAGGATAGAGAAGGAAGACGACATGGGAATGGGGCCCGACTCGTCGGGGAACCCGGTCCACCCGCCTCGGTCGGGGATGGGGATTCCCCGCTAAACCGGGGATGGGGACAGGGATCCCCGTTTGTTTCAAATCGGGGATAGGAACGGGGACGGATATCACACTCCCCGCTCCGCCCCGTCCCCGTTATATATTTTAATTAATATTATTTATTTAAACTAAATCGGTAATTCATAATTTCATATTTCCTAACTATGTTTACAATATAATATTATTATTTTTTGGATGTTAGTATGTATTTTGTATGTCAAATCAAAATACAATTACTCGATATAGTTTTGGATATTTCTTGATATTTTTTGGTATGTGTGACGTTAAGTTTTTTTTTTATTAGGTTGAATTTCTTTTGGTTTTAGGCTATTAGTTGTTATATGATGTTGTGATTTTTTTGTATTAAATTAAATTTATTTCGATTTTAGGTTTATTGGAAATATGTGAGATTTAAACATGTGCGGTGTCTCGTATATTTGATTTAAATAGCTTACATAAACGGAGAAAAATCCCCGTTTCCCCGTTGCGGATGAGGATGTGATCATATTCCCCACTGGGATGGGGACAGGGACAGGGATGAAGATGAGGGATTGGGGACAGGGATGGGGATTAAGGTCCCCGCCCCATTCCCATGCCTAAAGACCACTGTTTTTTATGCATTTATGTCTATATATAAACAATATATTATTATAGTTTTTAAAAAGAAAATTACATAAAATAATAAAAAGACAAGAATTTCCTTGAGTTGATGGATGGAATTGAACATGATTAGGCTGAGAGATGAAAACAGAAAATTTTGCAAACCACAAAGACGAAAACAATAACTTTATAGTATTAGGAATTGAAAGTAGCAATTTCTAACAAACGACCAAGAACATTTCTTTTGAATTGGCACTGGACTAACATCTATAAAGCTCATGATGAAAAACGTAGTTTACTCTATTTTTTATGAAAATAAAACTTGTTTTTCCCCACTAGAAAAAGTACTTTTGACGATTTTGTTATTGAATTTTATTTTCAATTAATTTACCTATGTTAATTTGATATTAACAAATTAGAGGGATGATCAAAACGAGAACATAGTCAAAATAACAAAAACACGAAGATGGTCGGATCACATGTGATTTTGCACTGAAATCACATGTGATTACGGAACAAGTTCAACGCAAAGGTGAGTGGGTGACTTAGCCCGCGACTAGGTCATGACAAGAGTCGTCACATGTGATTTTATACGTGATTTTAGTGTAAAATCATATGTGATTTGACAGTTCTTGTATTCTCTTATTTGGTTATTGTTCTCGTTTAACAACTATTTTTATAACATCAATTTTTTTAAATAAAATACTTTTTTCTCAATTGTTCAACTTTTAATGTTATTATGTGACACTTTGATCAAAATTTTGTTACGATTATATTCATGGACTAGTTAGCTATATCATTTGGTGAATGATAAAATTTAGGAGCAGTTTGGTATTAAACCAAACTTCATGGCAATGAATGTATGTGCATTTAAAAGCTTGGGATGGAAAAAATAATTGGGGGAATGATCGGTTATACTAGAAACTAATTCCAATGACAGTTTTCTTGCCATTCGAACTATCATTGTGTACTAGCAAGAACCTGAAGAAAGTCGAGAGAGAAAGGTTTATTCTTAGAAGCAAAAAGGAAGCAGAAGGTTGCAAGCATAGATGGAAAAGGAATCAAAAAGCCATTGGTCTAACAGTATCGGATTACCCGTAGATCTCAGCCTCCGATAAATCAATGTTTCAAATCTCACCAAAATTGATAAATATGTGTGAGTATTTGTCATATATTAATATTAATAGCATCCATAGAATATTCTCCTAAATTAGTTTGAGATAATTATGGTGTGTAGATAATTCTCATTTTGGTGCATATCCATTCCATGTATATCGAGGGTGAGGTTACCATTGTATATGTATTTATATTCAAAGGAATGCAACCAATAGGGGCATAGTTTGATCTCCATTATGGTATCAGATCTATCCTAAGCAAAACCTTCAAAATATTCTTCTTTTCTTTCTCTCTGGAATTTTACGTTGCTTCCCTCCTCTTCTCCCATGGCTGCCGATGATGAACAAAACCATAACAAGACTGCCGACACCACCCACGAAAACCTTCCGTTTCATCCGGCGCTTACCGTCTCCAAAATTTGAACCTTCATCCCTCTTACTCTCGAAGTAGAAAAAGCACACTATGCGTCTTGGACCGAGATTTTCAAGATACAGGCTCGGGCATACCATGTGCTCGATCATATTGTCCCACCTCGTGAAACTTCTATCGACAAAAAGTTATGGCTTCAGTTAGATGCCATTGTTCTACAATGGATCTATGGAACGATATCGCATGATCTTCTCCACATCATTCTTGAACCCGATGCGACCGTAAAAATGATCATTTGAAGGAAACTTTTCAAGACAATAAAAGTTCGAGAGTTGTCCACCTCGAACATCAGTTTTCCCGTACCCAACAATCGGACTTCCCTACCAT
The DNA here is from genome assembly GCA_023525745.1 of Arctium lappa. Classification (NCBI taxonomy): domain Eukaryota; kingdom Viridiplantae; phylum Streptophyta; class Magnoliopsida; order Asterales; family Asteraceae; genus Arctium; species Arctium lappa. Next base: position 136,167,079 of record CM042048.1, read on the forward strand.
CTCCGCATACTGTCAGCACTTAAAAATGCTTTCAGGTCACCTGGCCAATGTTGGAGCTCCGGTCACCAACCAAAGACTTGTCCTTCAACTTGTTTCCATCCTATCCGACGCTTATAACGGGGTGGCCACCATCATTCAGCAATCTGACCCGCTGCCCCCGTTCTATCGTGCCCGGAGCATGCTCACCCTTGAAGAATCTTATAAAGTTAAGCAAGCCTCAATGATACCCAACACTCAATACGCCATGCTCACTACCGAGGTTCCCTCTGCTAATGTTACCAACTCTAATACACCTGGTGCATCTCGACAAGATTTTCGATATGAGGATCGTTATCCATCATGTGGCCGAGGAGGTCGTGGTTTCCGTGATCATGGGCGCGACAGTCGTGGTTATCGTCCTACCCGTGACTCCACCTCTTAACGCACCCAGTTGATGTATCCGCCACCATAGTGGACATGGACACAACTAATCTGGCCTACGCCTCCATGTCCCTACTCTACGGAGGGGTACTCCACACCTCCATGAACTCCACAACCCAATTTTCTGCGAGCTGGCCCATCACCAACCCAGGGAATTCTCGGTCCCCGTCCACATCAGGCCCACCATACAACAACTCAGTCTCCATACGCTCCAACAAATATATAAACGACACTTCATACTCTCTCGTTAAACCTACCAGACGAGCAATGGTATATGGATACGGGAGCAACGTCACACATGACATCCAACCAAGGTACTCTTTCTCACATTTTTAATTCGACCACACCTACTCACATTATTGTCGGGAATGGTAGTACTTTACCCGTTACGGCCTCAGGTACAACTCAGTTTCCCTCTCCTTACCCCTTCTTACCTTACATAATGTCTTACTCTGTTCGTCAATTTGCTAAAGATAATTTTGTCTCTGTAGAATTTGATCCATTCGGTTTTTCTGTGAAGAACCTCCAAACAGGGAACCATTTAATGCGCTGCAATAGTCATGGAGACCTCTATCCCCTTCCTTCATTCTGGCCTCCACAAGCATCAACCTTTGCCCCTTTTCCCCATCTATTTGGCACAATCGCCTTGGACACCCGGGCGACTCCATTTTCCGCAAACTTATCTCTCGAAATTTAATTCCTAGTAGTACTTCTAGTTCTAAACGTTTTTGTAATTCTTGTCAACTAGGGAGACACGATAAACTTCCATTTTATCCATCTATGTCTTTCTCTACGACACCTTTTGATTTAATACATAGTGATATTTGGACTTCACCAATCGTGAGTTGTAGTGGTCATCGTTATTATTTGTTGTTTCTCGATGATTACACTGATTTTGCATGGGTGTTTCCTTTGGCTAAAAAGTCTCAAACCTTTTCCATATTTTTACTTTTTCATGCATATGTATGTACTCAATTCGAAAAAAATATCAAGAGTTTTCAGTGCGACAATGGTCGTGAATATGAAAATACCGCATTTCATAAACTATGCACCAATAATGGCATTCAACTTCGATTTTCTTACCTCTATACCTCCTCCCAAAACGGAAAAGCCGAACGCAAACTTCAAACCCTCAATAAAATTACTCGCACCTTACCTTTGCATGCTCAAGTTCCCTTTCCTTTTGGCCACACTCCCTCCAAATGGCCACCTATCTTCACAATATACTACCAAATAAACCTGTTGCTTACTCTACCCCGACTGAACTTCTCTACCATAAAACCCCTGCCTACCAACACCTACGTATCTTCGGGTGTTTATGTTTTCCACATAATTCGTCCTCTTCCACGCACAAACTTGACCCATGATCCACTCTATGTGTAATTTTAGGTTTTCCTCCAAACCATCGCGGATACAAATGTTACGATATGACCACGAATAAGATCATTATTTCACGTCACGTAACATTCTATGAGTCCTCTTTTCCTTTCTCCGACAAACCGACTTCATCCAACCAATATAGCTTTCTTGATGACTCATCTTCCTCCTTCCATCACTATATGTTCTATCCTACACCAACCACCGATAATCACTCCACGACCCACCCATCCTACTCACATCCACCACCCTCAACTCCAAACACATCGGCACCAAGCCTCAACCAGTCCACTCCAACTCCACCATCATCACCTCCGTCTCCCACAATCCCTCCTAATTTCGTCCCTTCTACTCATCCAATGACTACTCGGGGAAAGCATGGAATTGTAAAACCTAACCCTATATACGCCCTAGCCCACTCCCACCCTCCATCAATATCTTCCATTCCTACCTCACATGTTTCAGCCTTAGAGGACCGTAATTGAAATCATGCCATGCACGACGACTATGATGCTCTTATTAAAAATGATACTTGGGAACTTGTACCAGTGATGTTAATGTTATACGTTGCATGTGGATCTTTACTCACAAATTCAATTCTAATGGGGCTCTTGAGCGCCACAAAGATCGTCTTGTTGTGAATGGAAGGCCGCAACAGGTTGGCATTGACTGTGATGAGACGATTAGCCCCGTGGTTAAACCGGCAACCATCCGAATCGTTCTTAGTCTGACACTTTCTAGAAAATGGGGTATCCATCAACTCGATGTCAAGAATGCATTTTTACATGGATCTCTCGATGAAACCGTGTACATGTATCAACCACCTGGGTTAAAGCATTCCAATTTCCCGCATTACGTTTGTCGACTGAAGAAATCCTTGTATGGTTTGAATCAGGCACCGAGGGCGTGGTATCACAGATTTGCCTCGTTTGTCTCGACCCTTGGTTTCCGTCATAATTAATGTGACACATTTTTATTTATCCTTCATCGAGGTTGTGATGTGGCGTACATTTTATTATACGTGGGTGACATCATCTTGACTGCCTCTTCGGAGACTTTGAGAAAAACGATCATTACCAAGCTAAGCAAAGAGTTCGCTATGAAAGACCTTGGCCCACTAAGTTATTTCTTGGGAATCTCGGTCAAGCAACACTCCAACGGGTTATTTCTGTCACAATCAAAATATGCGACGGAAATATTGGCTCGAGCTCATATGTCAGATTGCAACCCTACAACAACACTAGTTGATACCAAATCGAAACTTAGTGCCACATCTGGTCCACCTGTTCGGGACGCAATTTTATACCGAAGTCTTGCAGGAGCACTCCAAATATCTTACCTTTACACGCCCAGACATCTCGTACACGGTTCAGCAGATTTGTCTATTCATGCATGACCCGTGTGAACCCCATATGCAAGCACTTCGTAGATCTTAAGGTATATTAAAGGCACACTCTCACTCGGTCTTCACTTGTCACCATCATCCACATCGGCTCTCCTCTCCTACACCGACGCCGATTTAGGGGGGGATGCCCCGACACACGGCGTTCCACTTCCGGATATTGTGTATTTCTGGGAGATAATTTAATTTCTTGGTTCTCCAAGCGACAACTAACCCTCTCCCGGTCAAGTGCCGAAGTCGAGTACCGAGTACCGAGCGGTAGCCAATGTAGTTTCTGAAACTTGTTGGCTTCGGAATCTCTTACTTGAACTACATTGTCCGATAACCAAATCAACTTTGGTTTATTGTGACAATGTCAATGTCGTTTATTTGTCTGGCAATCCGGTCCAACACCAACGGACCAAACATGTTGAAATTGACATCCATTTCGTCCGAGAGAAAGTAGTTCGTGGCCAAGTTTGAGTTTTGCATGTACCGTCACGATTCCAATATGCTGACATTTTTACCAAGGGTCTTCCCCACATTCTATTTGAGGGTTTTCATTCCAGTCTCAGCATTTGAGAACCTCCAGCTTTGACTGCGGGGGAGTAATAGCATCCATAGAATATTCTCCTAAATTAGTTTGAGATAATTATGGTGTGTAGATAATTCTCATTTTGGTGTATATCCATTCCATGTATATCAAGGGTGAGGTTACCATTGTATCTGTATATATATTCAAAGGAATGCAACCGATAATGGCACGATTTGATATCCATTAAATATTATATATAAAAAAATATAGATGAAAACGGGGTGGGAATGGGCAAAGAATGCAACCCACCCAAGCCCCTATTCTCCGACCCCACTCCCTATTTATGGCCTGTAATAGTGATGGGTGGTGTTGGAATATGAAACGGAAGAATGAAGAGATGTAAAAAAAGACAAAAGAATGAAACGAATAAATGATGAGAAAAAAAATGAAAATTATATAAGTGATGTGCTTGAAATAATAATATAATTAAAAGTTTATTATAAAATAAAATTATGTATTTGTCCTTTAATTTTTATGTTTTTGTTTTTGTATTTGTCCTTTAATTTATAGAGTCGATCTAGCGATGCTAAAACCATGGACATAAAGACAAATTTAGAAAAAATTTGAGATGGTTGTACCAACTCAATAACAGAAAAAAAAATACAAATTAATTGCACACAACCAAAAAAAGTAGTCACATTGTTAAGTCAGTTAAAACACTAACACAACTGAATTGGTGGTATATTAGGATACCACTCCCTTGATGGTGCATCTGTCCCTTGCGCGATACATCTTGATATGAAGTTGAAAACTCGAGACTTCATTTCTGATTTATGTTTCGTTCTATTTTCTTTCCCTCTTGATTCTATTGTTATGTTCGGTTTTGATAGAGCGGAAGAGTTTTCACTTGGTTTTCATTTTGGTGAAGTATTTTGTTGTATTAGTAAGCGCACAACGTTTATTTTGTATTTCAATGTGTTTATCAATTGGTTATCAATTAGTTTTATGGAGTTCAATCATGACATTTTACGAATTGCATTTATTCAATAATAAATTATAACTTCAATTTTAAGATAATAAAGTAGATGTTTATAACATATTAAAGATATTAATATGAATATATTGGTGATTGAAACATTGAATACCCTGTTAAAATTAGAAAAAAAAATATTGATATTTAAACTGAAGAAAATAAAAACATCGTTTTTGTATCATATTATTTGATTAAAAAATAAGTTATATTTATATGATTTAGCTTTTTTTAAACCTATATAAGTGTATAACTTAGCTTGTTTATTGATAAGGGTAATATGGATTTCCAAAAACCTTCAAGCTTCCATTATTATTAGAGTAAACTATAAATTTGGTCCCTATAGTTTACACCAATCTTTGAAAGTATCGTCTCTACTCTATACATTTTGCTTTGAAAATAGTCCCTTGAACTTAACACCCTTAAAAAAACTCAGTTAAGTGAGGAATACTTTCGTCTTTTTACACTTTTTTGGTCTTTTTCTTGTTTTTCACCCGTGAGCATCCCTCACCTTCAACCACCACCCCCACCCCCACCCCCACCTCCACCCTAACCGTGATCGGCCCCTACCTCCAGCCACCACCCTTCCACAGCCATACATAACACGTACACAAAGAGAGATCGATTGTGATGTTTTGTGGCCTATGTGTGTATATAGTGTTTGAAGATACATAGAGAGATCGATAGTGATATATTTTGGCCTCTATGTGCATATAATGTGTGTATATATATGTGTGTGTGTGTGTGTGTGTGTGAGAATCATAGATAAGCAGTATGTGCACACAATGTGCAGTGTGTGTGTAATTTGTGTTGTATGTTGTGTAGTGTGTGTATGTATGTGTATGCAATATGTGTGTGTGTGTGTCTACAATGTGTGTGTGCAGTGTGTGTATGTATGTTGCTAGTCTGGAGGTTGGGTTCGAGAAGAAAGATTGAGCCAGAAAAGACCACCGGAGTGGAGGGTGCTGCCGGATGGAGGTTGTTGGATGGAGAAGACCACTGATCTTGATGTCTCGATGTTGGTCGGTGATGGAGGGTGTTGCCGAAGAAGATCACCGAAGAAGACCACCGGAGATGGGGTCTTGGTCGATAAATATGTTCATATATAGGCCAAGGTTAATTTGCAATCCATGTAATATTAAAACACATGTAACCCATATCTTAACCGTTCGTTTAGTGATAAACGATTATTATTATTTTTTAATTAAAAATATTGGGCTCGCATCTATTGTAACCGTCGATCATGAATCTAACAATTAAGATTTGGTCCTTGTGGTTTAAAAAAATTGAATAACTTGTCCTTGTAAACGTGAAAAGATGAAAATACCCTTAACTTAACGGGAAAAAAATTAATAGAGTTAAGTTGAGGGACTATTTTCAAAACAAAATGTAAACAGGATGGACGGGTAATTGTAGTTATTGAAGTCTAGAGACCACCTTCAAAGATTGGTGTAAACCATAGGGACCAAAATTGTAGTTTACTCTTATTATTATTTATAAAAAAAAAGAAAATTGAAATATTATAAAAGTTGAAACTTTGTATGCATTATTGACTTGCACCCAGTACTTAAATAGTTGTATTATTGAAGTTAAGAGTTTAAAAATATTCAAAATGTTTTATAATATAGTAGTAGATATACTTATTGTTTTTAATAGTTGTACTTTTTAAAAATTAAGAGTTTTAAGAGAAAAAAAAAACTCCAATGTTCTATTTGAAATTTCTATTTTTAAATTTTAACCACAAAATTTTCTAAGTCAAAAACTTGGAATCTACGTTTTTATATGTAACAACCCAAACTCCCAAAAATAGAACATAACGACAAAAATATGAATTCTTGCCAAAACGGCTCCAAAGGTAACAATTTAAATATTCAAGATTTGCGGAAAACAACCTACTACACAACTGAGAATTAAATAGAGAAACAACTAAGGCAGGCAACTAGGTAGCATCATCCTTCACGATCGGGTCCTCAACTCAAAGCTTTTCCTTTCCCTTACCAGATCCGCCTACTTCACGCGTCCCTGAAAATTTTTAGTTTTTAAAGAGTGAGGGTTAGACCGAAAGGTCTAAAGAGTTACCTCTAATAACGGTTCCTTGCCAAAACATCATGTAAAACATTTATAACCATATAAACCAATTCAGTTTTAGAAAATCATTATACTCACAAACCACGTTTCTGGCGCACACTGAAGTCACGCAAAGGTGACAACGTGTCTGGCTTATACTATTCTGGGACACACCCCTCAATGGCATATACAGGACACCCCCCCCCCCGGCGGTATGAACACATGTAGGACACACCCCCGACTTAGGCCATAACTCGCCAATAACAATGTATGCATACATTTTACACAGATAACACCATAAAGCATAACTCACATTAATAAATCGCGCATGCATAAAATAGCATAAGTAACAATAGTGATTTAATAACTTCACATGCGAACAGTAGCATAAATAACATGAAAGACTTTGGTTAGAAAAACTCATCTTTGATCCTTGCTTACTTCCTCGCACTAACTCTCCTACAACCTATGATAAGCAAACTGAATCATAAAAGACCCCGCTAAGCGAAAGACAACACGGCGAACAGTCTGAAACTCGTCCGGGTCAGCCTCCACAGATCCTGCCTACCCGGACTCCCCAGGTTTGCCCTACCCGGGCTTCCCCGGATCACGGGCTCCTGGCTTCCTCGGGTCTGCCCTATCAGGATCAATCCCCTTCCTGGGGTCACCCGTCTCCCGGGCTTCCCCGGTCCCTCTTGACTCCCGGTTTACCCGTCTCCCGGGTTCCCGTGCATCCCCACTCCTGGGTCCTATGGGTCCAAACTCTCGGGCCTATGGATACTGACTCCCGGTTGCTTCCGGGTTGGAAACCCCCGGTCGCTCCCGGGTCCCCCACACTCCCTGTCCGACTTCGCTGTGATTTGGGGAAATTGCGATGCCGAAACACTACCCAAATGGAAAGGCGATTTCCATGGGGTTGAAACAAAACACAAATAAACCATCTTCTATTCTACTCTTACCAACGATTCCGTCTACAAGGTTCAATTTCTAAATCCTTCAAGAATCAAAAAGAAATAGCCCAAATTCTTAGAACACAGCAAAAGCAAACATTCTTCCCTTAATCCACCCACAACCCAACATTCCCAACTAAAATCAACAATATAATAACGAATAGAGTTTACCTTGATGAACAAGAGAGACAATATTCTTCAATGCTAAACCTCTTCCTCAATTGCACCCAAACTTGATTTCACCTTCCAAAATCTCTCTGGTTTCTAGCCGCCTCCAATCAACCAACTGAATTAGAGAGCTAGGGTATTAGGGTTAAAATTCCTTTTCTCATATTTACAAACTAGACCCCCACATATAGGCTTTTGAGCAAATGCTCCCCCAAACTTTCAACTTTATTATTTTGATCATAGGTATTACATTATATATTGGCCACCAAATAAATATAAGAGTGAATTATATTGGTGGTTCATGTGGTATGCTCAAATTAAACTATCTATGATACAGGGAGAATTCGAGAGTTAATAAGGGTTTTCAGAAATAATTGGGAAAAAGAGAAACGAACTCGAAAAAGACTCGGAATTTGACATCAAAAAAGAGGCAAACAGAAAACATCAAATATAAAGAGGATTGCCGTAGAGATCAAAGAACGAGTCGAGAATCGCAAACAGAACCAAAAGCGGGTTCCATGCGACTTGGGTCGCATGAAACCCGCGTAGCACACCGACCATGCTTCCAAACCTTCATTCCTCCAAATTACTATTCCACGTGACCTGCTTTGCTTCCCAATTCTTATCTAATTATATTTTCTTTTTAATTTATTCTTTTAATTACCTTTTAGATTTAAATTAGATTTTATAATTATCTTTTCTAGTTAGATTAGGATTAGATTTAATTCCGTAGTTATCTTTTTTCCTAGTTTAGGTTATAAATAGGTTTAATCGTTTTCAATTATAATCAAGTTATTGATTAATAAAAGTTCATCTTTTAAGAGTATTCTCTTAGTTTTCGAGTTTTACGTTTTGTAATCTCGTTATCAAAAAGGGTTTAGACGCTTATGGATCCTTCCGCAAACATACGCTGCGTCAATCTATACTTATGTTCTCTAACTTATCATTTTCATCTTACTCTAGGCCCATGTACTTAACATCGTAAGTTAACAACCATTGGGAAGGACAAATCAATCTTTGGGGGAAATATAAGGACCAAAAAAGTAATTCACTTTAAAATTAATTGTGGTTCCCATATTCTTTTTAAAAAAAATTATTTATTTAAAATATTTTAAGTTTTAATTAGCAATTTTTTTATTATTATATCAAATTAATTGTTATAGATTATTCATAATTATTCATAATTCAATTAATGTTTCATAATATTTTAACTTTTAAAACATAATTATTTTTTCATAACAAAAAAATTATTTATTTTAACAAACAAATTTTAATTGATAACCATCTCACGTTAACCATACTTAAAAGAATTTTTAATAAAGAGGTTTTAAAAAAAAATACGTGAATCCCAATAATTTTAGAGTGAATGTCGTTTGGTCCTTGTAGATTCCTCAAAGACTGATTTATCTCTCCTAACAGTTGGTAATTGACGATGTTAAATATGGTGACTTTAAGTGTTATAAAATTGAAAAGTTAAAAACCATCAATATAGATAATTTGATTTAGGAACTAAATCCAAAATTTAAGCATACCACAAGACGATCAGTGTAATTCACTCTTAATATAAATCCTAAATATTTTCTTAGTTGTATAGTCTCCATGGATTTTTTTTATAATTAAGTGACCTATTTAAAACTTCAACAATAGTCATACTTTCGTAGGCACATAAAATAATAAAATATTTGATTTAAAATACAGGCTTATAATTATTTTTTTAAATTGATAGTCAAATTTAATAAATAAGATTAATGTTATTTAAGATCAATTATAAGCATTAAGAAATATTTTATATCTCACAATTAAGTTTTTTTATTAAATTATATATCAATCTAAATGTTAAATGTTTTTAATAAAAATTAGAGAAAGGAAGTAATACATTTGTGTTTGACTTTTAAACTCCAAATAAAAAATCAAATAGTTTTATAAAAACATAAAGTCAACTCCTTTGCCTAGGTAATACTCCATAGTCCATGATACCGCCTCAAATTATGACTAATATCTACGTTTTGTTACCAATAAGTAAATCGTACAAAAAAATGGCAAAAAATACGAATTATAATGATGTAAATTCAGTGACAAACGGGGAAAATAGCATATAAATTATGTATTACTATATAAATAAGATTTGCTATAAGACAATAAAAAAAAATTGTTCTATGTACGAAGTAAATCATAATCATTAAATTTAAAAAAATGAGAGACAATTCACAATAATAGTTCATTAATTGTGTCTAACTAGTTGTTCTTTGTGTAATTGAGCTCCAATGGTTTAATTATTTGAATTTGATTTTCTACGAAGGGTGAGAAGTTATAGGCAAAAGTCTGCAGAGTGTTCAGCCGATTGAAACCAACGAAATTGAGGTAAGAATCACATCCAAACTAGTAGGTTGGTTGTAAGTCAATAATATATTGACTTGCAGAAGTGGCTACCAATGTAATTTCACGAAAAAAATGGTTTTTAAACCATTGCATTGTCGAAAATGGAGTTTCAATGTTCATGAGATGTTCAATGGAGTTAGAGCTCACCAACCAGATGTTAAATTGTCCATCCTTTCCTCCAGGGAGATGGAGACCGTATCTAGCATTCCGGAAGGAAGAACATCTCCTCTCTTGGCGTAGGACGTCAAGAGGATTTAGAGTATTTGTGTGGATAACATGGAGGCAACAGGTTGAGTTTGTTGTTGAGACTCATATACGACATCAAAGGGTTGCTGCTTGTACTTGTAAAATTTTGAAAATCCATCCTACCCTGTTTCGTATAGATTCTTAGAGGAATACGGTTAATTTCCACTGAGTGTATGGTTCTCGTATTCCAACATTTACGTGTTATATGTTATGTGAAATTGCGGGTTGTTACATATGTGTTTATACTTTTCAAAGCATTCTACATATTTTACAATATGATGTTCAGATATGTATGTTTGGTGCAAGTACATGTCCTGCAATCATTTACCGGGACGCTTGTAGTATCAAGCGATAAATAACTAGACACACAATGTTACTACATGTATCAATACACAATTTACTTAAATTTAGTCAGTTATAACAAGTAAATATCAAGTCTCAAGATTATTGTATGTGGTTAGTTCGATTGTGACAGTTGACCCGCACACTACGTCGGTTCAGTTGAAATCTCCTATGTTACAAATTTAGTTTTTTTTGGTAACCGTGAGTTTTCAGGCCAGCTTACACGCACCGACTAATCCCCGGGCGACCACGAATGGCCTGGAGTCATCGCAGGTGAATCTCCATGGCCACTAGGGCTTTGGCAATGCCTGGATTTTAACCCTGGGTAGATGAGATTTTTCACTACATCCCCCAAAGGTTTTACCGGTGTGCCACAACCCAAGTGGTTTATTTAGTTATGTTATGTTACATGTGAGAAAGTTGTTCAATTTTTATACACGTTAGTTTTAGCATTGCAACTCAGTTTAAATTAATATGTTTAAGATACAATGTATGCGGTTATTGTATACCTTAATATCATTTACTTACTTAACATTAGCCAACAATAATATGTATCCCAGAAGCTGAAAATGCAAGAAACAACAAAAAAAATGACTTGTGTAATTCCCTTTAGTTGAAGCTAGACTATATGTTACTAAGTTTCCATTTCAATATTTGTTTCAATCTAGTACTAGTAGTAAGATTATGTATTTCAAATGGAGTAGACACTAACCTGTAATGTTCCAATTGCTTAAGTATATCAAATTGATCATTGTTTAAGCGGTTATTTAAGTCTTATGTTACAAATGGTTATAAAAAGTTTATGTTGAAGTTGTTATTTTCTTGGTGATCAGTATTTGTCACGGTCTAGAAAATAGGTTATAAAAAGAGATTATTATTTTTCGAGATTATATTTGCAGGGTAGAAGACCTATTCATCTTCGCTTCCATCCATATTCTCTCTAATTTTCGATTTTTGTCTTCTCCCTCCTTGTTTTATTTGTCTCAAACAAACTAATCTGATACTCTTATGTGTCAAATTAAATAAACGTTAATATTTTTTTTCCAATCTATTTTAAAATAAGTGTCTACTTTTTAATTCTACCGATAATTATGTGATTGAGAATTTCATTGCTCCATGTATTACTAAAGATACACTTGTCATTTAGTTAATTAAAAGTGTAATACTTAATTATTTTAAAAACTTTATTTTTGGGATTATAGACAATTATTTTGAAATGAATAAAATATTTTTGTTGTAGTATTTTTTACACATATTTTTTTTTTGAGATTACAACATTAAAAAGTATTTTAGATTTATAGGGAATAGAAACTCAAAATTGCCTTACATTGAAACATTGTATTTTTTTAATCGAAAAATAATTAATTTTTTTGGAGGAAGGAAACAATACATTTGTATTTGACTTTTAAACTTATATAATATTATAAAACATTTGAGTGTTTGTTAAAATTTTAATTTGTAGAATTAAAAATATTAAAACATTAAATATAAATAAAAAATACATGTAAAATATTTTAATCTTTATAATATTCCTATATTATCCTTCTTTTTTCAAACCTATATTAATTTTTTTTTCCTTTTTGAATGGAGCAACTTTTAGAAACACAAAAAAAATATGCTTCTTTTCTAAGGATAAAACTAAAAAAATGGATTGTATCTTATTTTTAAAAATAATTTTTTTAAAATAAAATAAATATTTTAATCAAACAAGTTATATAAAAAACAAGTATTTTATTCTTTTTCATTTAATACCCATATTAATTTTAATATATATATATATATATATATATATATATATATATTGGAAGGATATTTTGCAACCCTTAAAAAGATTGCAAACCTTGCAACCCACATCTTAACCGTTGGATTCATGATCGACGGTTATTTTATTTTTATTTTTATTTTTATTTTTATTTTTATTTTTTTTAATTAAAAATATTGTGCCTCATATCTATTGTAACCGCCGATCATGAATCTGACGGTTAAGATGTGGGTTGTAAGGTTTACAATCTTTTTAAGGGTTGCAAATTAAACAACCCCTATATATATACTGATGACCAACAAACAAACATTTTTAGACACAGAATAAGCATTGACTTATATTGATATAAAATTATATTTCATTAATAACTGATTGATGACTTTCTCACTCTCTCAAAATAACATAAAAGCATAAAAATAAAAATGAAAGAAACAAATGTTATAAGCATGAAATTATATTATACAAATATACTACTATTGAAAATAAAAGGTCAAATAGTTTTATAAAAAAGGTCAACTTCTTTGCCTTCGTAATACTTCGTACTACCTCAAATTATAATTAACATCTACGTTACGTATGTCTTCACTATTCAATAACCAAATCCAATTTAAAATATAGGGGGTGTAAATAAGTCAGGTTGGGTTGGGTTGGGTTCGGGTTCAACCCATTTATTAATTGGGTCGAAAATCTCAACCCAACCCAACATGTTTAATTAAATGGGTTGAGATTTTCAACCCAACCCAACCTGTTGGGTTGATGGGTTGATAGTGGATTGACCTGTTTATGATTATCTCAACCCAACCGGTTAAATAAATGGGTTGACCCATTTAATTTTAAAATTCTAAATGAAATAAAATTGCTTAAACTACTTCATTCCACGACAAATGCACAACGACAAAGTCAAATAAATTGTTCGAGTTTTAATTAAACACAACCATAAAGTAAAATAAATAGTTCAAAGTTAAATAAATCATAGTTCCAAAAAAGTTTCTAATTAACTCGACTTGCACTTTCATCGACTCCAATTTCACTCTCGGTATTACTTTCCTCTCGATCTTCTATCTTCTCCGTCATGATTGCTCCACATAACCCCTCAAGTTGCAATTCCATTTGTGCTATAGAAATAAATAAATTAACCAACTTTGTTATACCAAATAAATAGTTTTATATGATAATACAAAATATACAAATAATAAGTTAGAACAAACCTTCTCCATATACACAATCTCTTAGACAAATAATAGTCTCAACCGTAGAAGACTTCAACGAACTTCTATAAGCATCAAGAACCCTACCGCCAATGCTAAAAGCAGATTCAGATGCCACGGTTGATATTGGGATAGCTAAGATGTCCCTAGCCATCTGAGCAAGAGTTGAATACCGAATCTCACGAGTTCTCCAATAGTCCAAAATGTTTATATTCTTCACGCAATGCATGAGCTTCTCCTCTAAATAACATTCAAGCTCAAATTTAATGCCTTGAGAAGTCACCTTGGTTGAAAAGTCATCAACGTCCTGTTAGACAACAAACAATCAAGAGATAAATAGAATATCTATAAACAAAAAAACAGTAAATGTATAACATACCATCAAAAGTGAAGCACAAGCTCCATCTAGCACATCTTGAGATGCTTCTTGGGAGTCCAGCGAGCCATTCTTAGGTTGACCAACTTTGGAGGGAGGAGGGAAGAGGGAAGAAGTCGACAAGATGAGCCGTATTAGGTAATTAGCATTTAGCCATTTAGGGTTTCAAATTTAGAATTATATAAAATTATTTTTTAATCTTTAAAAATTATATTAAATTATTAAATAATAAATAAAATATTAGGTAATATTATAAATGGGTTAGAAACAGGTTGTAAATAGGTTGAAATCAGGTTGTAAATGGGTCGAAATAAGGTTGTAAATGGGTCGAAATCGGGTTGAAAACAAGTTGGAAATTTTAACCCAACCCAAACCCAATTAATAAATGGGTTAAACGGATTGACCCATTTAACTTAAATGGGTTGAAATTCTCAACCCAACCTGCTAATTTTGGGTTGGATTCGGGTTGGGTTGACGAGTTTGGTCACTTTTTGTCACCCCTATTAAAATATTTAAAATAGTGCAAAATTATTAAAGAAAAAAAAATAATAATAATAATAATGCGTAACTAATTTTTAAAATATTTACTTTTCTAAAAAAAGGTCAAACAATGTTTTACGTAAGACATAAATCATAATAATTAAATTGAAAAAGAATTGGCATTTGAAATAATTAGAACACATATTGAGAAAGTAAATATGAGTTTTGGGTTAGATAGCTTTTCCACCATGAAAGAAGTTTGAAGTAGTTTTGTATAACGAATTCCCATCATTACCAAAATCTGAAGTTGACATTACCCAATACTCGTTAGTTTATAAATAGTTTTCTTTTGCTCCTTTCGTTTGTTTGTTTATTTAATTAGTTTAAAAAAAATCAAAATCACCAACTGATTTCCCGTAGCTAGGCCGTAGTCTAAAACGAGTTCGTGTTTAGTCCATCGCCTCTTTGTGATCGACCCGTATGCTACACTTCTCGTACGCTTGTGGTTATAAATTTAAAACACATTCCCAACAATAGATATCAAAATACTTAGAAAGCTTACCTCTTCAAGAACCTTTAAAACCAACCATCTTAGATTTTCAATCTCTATGTTAGTCATCTCCTTGGCCCCCAAAGAGCTGCCAAAAATCATCCTCTAAAGAAAGAAAATGAAGAAGATGAACAAAAGTGACAAACCCTAATCCCAAAACGACTTTTTATACCTCAAGACCCACTTGCTATTGTGTCTGACGATTGTGACAGTGTCACAATCGCATGGCACAATCGCCCAGATACACCAGCTCTCGACACATCTCATGTTATTGTGCCTAGCGATTGTGACATTGATTGTGACAATATCACAATTGCATGGCACAATCGCGCCATATGTTGTTATCATGTTCGTTATCGTGCCATTGTCACAGTAGCATGACACAATCTCCTAGATGCACCAATTCTCGATACACATGCTATTGTGCTCGCTATCATATCATTGCCACAATCGCATGGCACAATCGTCGGGACGAACAAACACTCAGTACTATTGGTGATATTGTGACAGATGTCACAACCGCATGGCATCGTAGTTGGGATTACTATACTCTCAGTACCATTGGTGCTATTGTGACAGATGTCACAACCGCATGGAACTATAGCCAAGATGATCATATTTGGTTTTTCTTTCACTGATTCACTTGGTTCAACTTCAATTGGGACAAAACTCAGGATATTACAAACATCTTAACTTATTGAAGTTCAGGTCCCACTTTCAAATAAATCACTAAACCTTAGGGACCAAAACTGAAGTTTACTCTTTTTTTTTACTTTTAATAGAAAATGAGACAAAACCTAAAAAGACTAAAATACCCTTCAGTTAATGGGATTTATTAACGGACATTAGAGGGAGGGATCAAATCCAATCCTTTTTGCAAACTATGATGACCAGTTTGTAATTTCAAAACTGTAAGGGCTAAAAGTGTTATTACCACCAAACCGTAGGGACCAAATTTGTAGTTTACTCTAATAAATATTGATAGTGTTTATTGTTCTAAAATTTGATTTTGGATACGGGTTCAAGTTTAAACTATATGAAAACTACCGAAATGTCATTAGATATTTTGAAATGGTAGTATAAACATCATTTGGAATAGTTAGCATTGTGAAATTACCATAAGCCTTATACTCCTTGGGAGTTTGTATTTTAAGAGCCTTTTTTAATATTTGACTTTCGTAAAATTTACAAAAAACAATCTTAAAAATTATTGAGTTGTATCTTAAACATTTTTTTATATTTGAAACATTTTGTCAATGTTGATCATTAAAATATCACATATATCATATTGACTATAAGATGGTATTGTTGTTACATAATGTGAAATATGTCGTATTATTTTTGTTCTTATTCCTAAATATGTAGTTTGGTCCGATATAATCATCTTTTTGTGGCTCCCTCTCAAATCTTAATGAATATTCAATTTAGATTGCACATTGAATCCGAATATTAACTATCTAAAGGGGAACAACGATGTCCAGAATTTAAGGACACGTAAAGGTCAAGCCAGTGGAAGTGTAAGTAAGTCATTTAAGTAAGAATTTACTCCATATTTTAGTTGTGATGCTTACACAATTGTAGTTTAGTATATAATTTACCACTTTACATTAATAGGTCAGAAAAAAGAAGACAATTCCTAAGAAATCAAATCATCCAACTCAATCATATTAGTCAAGTTCAATAGGAAATATCAAATCTTCACAAGTTGTTCGCTCACAAATATTATACACTGAAAATAGAATTTTGAATGGAATAGGGTTCAAGGTTGGCTAGGATAGATGGGCTATCTTTTAACATTAAACCACCTCTTGGCCACAAACCATTAAAGAACCAATTGGTCGTTAATGCAATTCACTTCAAGTTACTCATCTCAAGTCATTACAGTTTTTATGTTTTAGACTAATTTTTTCAAGCTACTGATGTCAATCAATTTGTACACTATTGTGTTCGTATATTATAAATAGTGTATTATGGGTTGGTGGATCAATATTGCACATCAAAACATAACCTAGATATATTGGTGGATAAACCCAAAGAATGAACCTACACTTGATTCCTACGGAAATCTATAGTTAAAGCTCGCATTAGATTGTTTATTATTCTTTAAAGCTTATAATTTGAGAACAAGGGTAAAATTAGAACCATGTATATTAGGAGGCCACTGAAGTTCGAATACTCAAAGGTCTTCCACAGAAGCAAATAATCAATCGATTCATAAGTTGTTGAACAACAAGAAGAAAGAAAATGACATATAACTCGTCTATTTCTTTATTATTTATTATTCTTAATAAAAAAGGAAAAGAAAACACAAAGAGCAAGGGAAATTACTATAGTGACCATCACGTGCACAGTGCATGATGACACGTAACGGGTGAAATCATTAAATATAATAAAAGAATTGAATCGAATCGAATCTTGATAATAAACATAGTTAAGGCGAAGTATATAGATTATATCCTTACCATACTATTGAGTTGGGGATATACAATGACAATGGGCTTATGGCCCAACAAGCAAAAGGATATGATTAGGAGGCCTTGTGATACATGTTGATGGTAACAAAAAAAATCAGATTATCGATCGATTTTGAATTTAGAGAGTGTAATATATTACCGTTTGTTAGATGAGACCGAATACCTATTTGGAGAAAAAACATATTGAAAGTAGTTCAAAAACCTAAGGTGTTGTTTGGTTTATGAGTTTTAGAGGAATTAGAATGACCAATTCATTTGACCAAATTTAACCAAATTTAATCCTCAAGTCCAGTTCAAACTTTTTAAGGATGCGGAATCTATAAAATTCTTTGAATTCCACCAACCTCCTGATTTGATCATTCATTGTGATTGAGAAAGCATTTCAAATGCATTCCATTGGAATCTACTCTAAAAGACAAAGAGAAATGTCATTTTTTCTCCTCTTTTCTTTCATCCTTCTTCATTCTCATCCTGGCTTCTTTCTTGGCCGCTGACCACAACCAACAACTACCACCGACCACCATGACCCTATATGCTGCTTCTTTACCCTTAACAATTTTCTCTCTACCACTCTCTATAAAAATCAAAATTTTCCTTCACCAAACAAAGACATCGATAATTGTAACTCCTTTTGTTTTGTTTGTTATTTATCATATTTATTTTATAAATTTTACTTATATAATTTTAAAATAAATGAAAGGGTGTTTTGTGTAATATCCGGGTTCAAATTATCCAATTTTAGAGTTTGGGTGAAGAGTTGTGTAAAGCCCAAAGTCCAAGGGGGCTAAGTGTAATTAGGAATAAAAGAGGTTTTAGCCTTTGGGATTCTCCCCATTTGTCTTGGCGGCAAAGGAAGCTTGGATTAGAGGAAAAGTTCTACACCAGTCGATCAAGGTAATCTTCATTCCTTCATCTTTTGTTCTTGAGGTCGACCGATTATTCATTAGTTGGGTTTTGGTATGAGATGGATGGGAATCCTCAATGTTCTTTCAATAATCGTGTTTTTGGTTTTGTTGGTAATGGGTTTGGTTAAGGATGACTTGTTGTCCTACTCCTTTGTTTTTTATAGTCAAGCCTATTAATTAGTGAGGTGTTGATGTTGATTTGGGGATTTTGGGTTCGCTCTAAAACCCTTAATCGCCCTCTGTGTTTTGGTAGAACAGTCTAACCGGGAGAACTCGGGAGACGAGTGGTCCGATACTGATCGAAGTCTCGGGCGGCGGGAAGAGACCGGGGGAGTCCCGGTCAGTGAGACCCTGGGAGACGGGGGACGTCGGGGGGGGGTTAAATAACCCGAGACGTGACCCCGGGAGGTGGGGGAGCCCGTGGAAGGGATCGAGTAACCTGGGTCGTGACCCCGGGAGACGGGGGAGCCCGAGGGTTATGTTATCGGGCGGGGCAACCCTGGGAGTCGGAGGCGCCCGGGTGAAGTCCAGTATTTTTTGGGAAATTGTTGGCCTTGGGTGAGTAGTCTAAGTTGGGGGAGACGTCACTACTTTAGATCAAGAGAGAGAGTGAGAGAGAGAGAGAGAGAGAGTAATCGTCTATCTTAAGTTAGCTGTTCAGGGAGGTGTCTTACCGAATTAACGATGTAATCGTAGGTTGTGAAATCGCGAGAGCAAGGAATTAAGCAAGGACATCAGGTGAGTTTTCTAACTGAAGCTTTATCGTTAACGAAAATACGATTATCTTTAAATGCGAGATTTCATTAAATACAAGTTATGCTTTACCATTAATGTGAGTTGTATGATTTATCTATTTATATGTCGTTATGTATGCATACATTAAGTCGAGCAAGATGCACAAGTCGGGGTGTGGCCCGCCTGTGCTCATACCGGGGGTGTGTCCCAAGTAAGGCAGTATGAGCCAGATACGTCGTTGCCTCCGGTGACGGTAGTGTGTGCCGGAAGTTAAAGTTGTTGAAGTGACGTTTTACTTCTTGGAAGTTTATTTTAAAGCATGTTATTATTGTGTGAGTTTTATACATGCGAAATTTATTATAAACGTGGTTATTACTTTGTTGTTGATTAAACGTATGCATACATTATTGTGAGCAAGTACGACCAAAGTCGGGGGGGGGGGGGGGGTGTCCCGCCTGAACTCATACCGCGGGGGGGGGTCCCGTTCATGCCAATGGGGGTGTGTCCCAGTTAAGGGAGTCAGACACGCTGTCACCTTCGGGTGACGGTAGTATGTGCTAGAAGCATGGTTGCAAGTGTTGAGTTGTTTATAACTGAATTGGTTTATGTTATTATAAATCTTTTCTACATTTCTATTGTTGACTGTTATTAGAGGGAACTCACTAGACCTTCCGGTCTAACCCTCGTTCTTTCAAAACTAAAAATCATTTTCAGGCAAGCGTGAAGTAAGAGGTGCGGATAAGGGTAACCAGAAGGTGTGAGTTGGCGCTGGCTTTAGAAGACCTCCATTTTAGTTATTTGTTTTTTCTCGTATTCTCAGTTGTGTATTAGGTTGTCTTTCCGCAAACCTTGAATTGTAGTGTTGACTTAGGGCCGTTTTGGCATTGTTTTATATTAAAGTCGTTATGCTTTATTTCTGCGAAGTTTGGGTTGTTACATTTTGGGAATTTACAATTATTTCATTTCAATTCCGAATCTACATTCCGTCAATCATGACATGATGATTCCAATTCTTTTGAGAGATTCTATTCGATTAAGGCCAACTAACATGTGATCAATTTCCACTTTAATTCCTTCATAGTCAAAATCCTTTAGTGGACTACAATTCCACCATTCAAACACCCCCCAAATACCAAACTAAAATAATAAATCCTAGCAATATATAATTAAATACAAATTTCTAACTTAATGATTTTTGCTCATGTTGTGCAACCTTCTTTTTGTGACCACAATGTTCTTACGGTGATCACACAACGAACCGTACGGAGGATTTGTGTGATCAAAAGCTCAGAAATTTTGTCTAGATCGTGTTTTTTGGGTGATGGAATTGTTGGACGAAACTTTGGTATGGTGGAGGTGACTATTATCTTGAAACCACTCCACTTTTTGAAGATCCATTTATGGGGTAGTGAATCGCATCATACATAACCTTGATGCAAACTTATGTTCTTACTCTCAGCTTCGATTTTGTGTCTTTTATCATTAATTCTTGTGTGTGGTTTGAGTATTTTCTTTTCGACTAATATAAAAATAATAATGATAATAATAAGTCTCGTGCATCTTATATCCTTAGATTTTTAGTTTCATAGTTTGAATAATTTATCCACTACTAGCAAATTTCTAGAACTAAGCAATCAATTCCCGGATGTCCATATTGATTAAACTTTGAAATTTTAGATGACATAGACTATCTTTTTAAACACTTGGCCGATACCTTTTCCCTTTGTTACCTTACCCAAACATTTGAGTCTTACTATTCATCCACAAAATGGACATCGAGTCTTTTAAGTTTCGAAGGAAATAAACTCAAGTGTAAAAAAAGAGCTAAATCATTCGAAAAATTGGAAAGATAAACAAAATAATATAAATAGCTGAATTTGACACATTGAGGTGAAAAGTTGGCAAAACAAATCAAATACATAGTATAAATTTTCTCTTGTGTAACCCAAAAAGACATAGTAGAATTTGACACATTGACGTGTGGTCACTAACACCTGTTAGCACACTCGTGACAACCCCATGATGTCACAAATTTTTTGCGATTAGATTCCCCATGAAACTGATTCGGTTCCCAAGCAACCGATTTATTTTCTTGATTCCAGGACACACGTCAAAAAAACCTCGGCCGACCAACTTCTCTTTTGGAGCGAGATTTGAAATTTGAAATAAGTATTTTGAATTCCAGATATCGGGGCAAATCGTTTTGGAAAAAATCTCATAATAGTGACCGATGTAAATAATACCTACGACTGAAATATTTACGACCAAGATATATGTGATCCGGATATCTACGACTATGATATCCTCGACCTATGGTAGTGATTATCCACGACACACTGAACTTACGACACCCGTTACTCTATGCTAAATGCGACATCGGTTATGTTTGCTCTTTATTTCATAATTAAGGACAAGATTCGGTCATTTATGACACAGATTATAACTGAAGGCCAAGATTCAAGAACATTGATGAGCCGACCGTTATCATTATTAAAAGCCATTAAGACGATTGTTACAAGGAACACCTATTTAAAGGCTTCAAGGCATTGGAAGAGATACAAGAATCTACTCTCGAAGCTACCCATGAGTACTCTCAGTCGTTCTTACAACAACCTCTCACGATCATATTCTACGCATCGATTTGTGTACGTCTATTTCACATTATCCACGTCTTGTGATAACTATTGTTATTCAGATCGATGTCCCTGATTGACGTCCATAGTGCATCAACAGTATCTTTATCCTCCGTGGTTTTTCACCCTCGACAGGGTTTTCCGCATCATCAATTATTTTGTCTTCTCTATTTACTTAGCTTGTTGTTTATATTTCGCAGAAACTAATCTTTAAATGTAAAAGCTCCATAAACCAACTTTAAATTATCTTTGGTATAATTTTTGGCATAAACATTCCTTATATCCGTCCCCATTTGATTTTCTTACTTTCCTCTTGATCCCCTTTTCCTTCGTATTTTTTCACTGATCTTAGAACTTGTTTTTGTCTTGTTTTATGCTAACACGTGTTTATACGTAGTAAATAGAGATTAATTAAAATTAATTCACATTCAACAATTAATATTTTGTATGGGTTATTTTTTTTGAAAAACCTTGTGATTATACTTGAAAACTTATTATTTGTGATTTTTATATAATATGATTTTTCTACAAAATAACTCTTTTAAAACATGTTTGAGAATTGGCTTCAAAGAACAACTACTTGAGCATACCAAACTACTCTACCAATAATCAAAAATATAGTATTAGTTGTTTTAGTATGAACACGTATCCGATCCTACAATGTGTTGGATGTAGTTTATTTTCAATTTACTTTAAATGGTTTCTTCATAATATGGCTACTACTCTGCAATTACATGAAGTTCTGAAAATTGGAAGCCATTGAACAAAGAATTTTGTGTTATTCCAAGTGCACATTGTGCATGGATTTATTGTGTAACATCACATTCATCATAGTTACAAACCTCCAAAAAAAAGTTACTTAAATTGGATATTTTTTTGTGTTTTCGACCTGAACATCAAAAACCACATGACTGGCCCTACGCATCCCTATTGGAAGTTTGTATGACCACATAATGAACCATGGAGTAACATAAGTTATCCTTGTTATTGATCTAGGAGATTGCCACCGAACTAATCCCATGTAAATGGTTTCTCAATTCATCCCATAGGCATCTCACATATCGTCTCTCTATTATCATTGAAACAGTCTGATATATCCTTCTCATAGTCAGTCACATCTTATACAACGATCGTCTCGTCATTTCCAACCCATCTTAGATTTGTAATAAATGAATCTTAGTTAACGTCCGGTCATCGTTCACTTTATGAGTTGAATCAATTATAACATATTGAGATTATTTCAATCAATTTAAATAATTTTTTCTGCCATTAAAAAATATAATTTTTCAGAAATAAAATAACTAACATGTTTCAGGAATATTATTTCAAATTTTAGTGTGCATCACATGATATCCAATATACTTATTAAAATGTAGTGTGTTACACGTTAATTTAGAATTTAATTATTACACGTTTGTGATGTCCAAAATTAAGTCAAACGTACCAAATAAAGAAAGAAGGGATCACGAGAATCACAATGAGTTTCGACGAAAATAAGTACACAAATTCAAGATTTATGTGGCGTTTGTTTTTTAAGAGGTGCTGAATTCTGAAGTCTGATTTCACTACTTATTTTTAAGAGGTGGTGCTGAAGTCTGAAATCTGAAACAATAAGACTGCTTGTTTTCTGTAAACTGACAAACGTTTGAAATCTGAATCAATTCTTTTTAATCATGTTCTAAACTTTGGACTCTAGCCACTAACCAAGTGGAATTCAAGAAAATCATAAACACAAATATTAGATGAACCACAAACATCTAAATCCTATCAAAATACATGGATTGATCCGAACAAACTGAAAATATGAACGAAGTTTCACAACAACGAAAACCAATCTCCCTTTTACATTTGTTAGAAGATGAATAAGATTGAAGAAGACGATAAATATGCTAAAGGTTTAAAACCTCGATATATTGATTGAGAGAAAACATACAATATGATGAAAGTAAAAATAACGGCTTAACCTAAACTAGAAGATACAAGAGAAATATATACACAGACTATATGGGCCCACGGGCTTGGGCCTAATACACATATGTACATTAACATCCCCCCTCAAACTCAATCGGGAGAAGAATGAGCCAGATGGAGTTTGGAAACTAGATCACGAAACCATCCTGGTAGATGAGCTTTAGTGAAAATGTCGGTCGGTTGATCAATAGTTGAAATAGGAAGAAGCTGAATAGTCTGACGAGTCACGTGTTGACGAACAAAGTGACAGTCAATTTCAATATGCTTCGTTCGCTCGTGAAAAACGTCATTGTGAGCAATCTGAAGAGCACTATTGTTGTCACACCACAAAGGGGTTGGAGAATGTTGAGGTGTCCCCATGTCAGAGAGTAGCCAGCGTAACCACACAAGTTCTTGAGCCGTGTCAGCTGTGGTGAAACAACAGGTGGAGGCAATATGATGTCAGATTGGAGTGAGTCCAATGAGACGGAAGCATCAGTGAAGAACGGAGTGGTGAAAGTGGGAGACTCACGAAACTTGGATATAGAGGAAAAAGGAACATGTTCCCAGAAGGTAACATGACGCGATATACGAAGATGCTGGGAGATAGGATCCCAACAGCGATAGCCTTTGTGCTCAATACCATATCCAAGGAAGCAGCAAAGTCTGGAGCGAGGTTCAAGTTTGGTATGTTCATGGGGTTGTAACTGAACAAAACAGGCACTACCCCAAACTTTTAGGAGTTCATAGGCAAGGAGGATGTCATAAAGAGCCTCGTAAGGAGACTTATGTTTAAGAAGAGGAGTAGGATGACGATTGATAGTATAAACTGCAGTGAAAGCAGCTTCCCCCCCAAAATCGTTCCGGACATTTTGCAGAAATGAGAAGAGTGCGAACTGTATCAAGTATATGACGGTGTTTGCGTTCGGCACGACCATTTTGAGGAGATGTGTCGGGACAGGAGTACTGAGAGAGAGTCCCCTGAGATTGAAGAAAGGAGAGAAGAGATGACTCTTTGTATTCCATAGCATTATCAGCTCTAAGAATCTTTATAGA
Source organism: Arctium lappa (assembly GCA_023525745.1). Classification (NCBI taxonomy): domain Eukaryota; kingdom Viridiplantae; phylum Streptophyta; class Magnoliopsida; order Asterales; family Asteraceae; genus Arctium; species Arctium lappa. The sequence continues at coordinate 136,192,103 of CM042048.1, forward strand.
TTTTGAAAATTGAGTGTGAATCATCCGAGCAAACGTAATATAAATTTTAGGTAGCTCCGAACGATGTTTCATGAGATATATCCATGTGAAATGTGTATGGTCATCAACAAAAATAACAAAATATCGAGCACCCCCCATTGATGGATGTGGTGTTGGTCCCCATACATCAGAATGAATAAGATCAAAAGCAGAAGTAGAATTAAACTCATTTGTTTCAAAGGATAAAGCATGATGTTTTCCAAGTTTCCATGATAAACAAGAAATACTGTCAGTGGACACACAATTTCCTAACACCCCTGAATTAGCTAATGGTTTTATTCTGGATAGAGATAAGTGACCTAGCCGGGCATGCCACAATTCAAAGGAAGAAGAGCTGGAAACGAAGGCAACAAGATTTGAAGATGGTAACGGCAGACGAAGATAGACCACTTCAAACATCCGTCCAACCTTACGGTCGAGTCCAAGGATCTGCTTGGTCTTTGGATCCTGTACAATACAACTAGAAGAATGAAATAAAATGATCAGGTTAGATTCTAAAATTTGCGCAACTGAAACTAAGCTTAGAGATAGTTTCGGAACATTGAGAACACCCGGTAATTGAATATGAGGAGTGGAGACATTTCCACTAAAGGATACCGGTAGGCCAGTGTTGTCAGCAGTTCGTACTGATGTAAAATGCTGAGGTGGTTTCTTAGAAACAAAACCATCAGTGCAGGGTGTCATATGATTGCAACACCCAGAGTCAAAAATCCATGAGTTACCTGATGCAGTTAAGTGTTGAGAATTCATACCCATAGCACCAGACATGATCTGCTCCATGAGTTTCTGATTGCGACGCATCAGTTCCATGAGGTCAGGTGAGGAGACTGGAGAAACCTCGTTATTAGCAATAGTAGATCCAGCAACAGCGTGAGTCCGGTTCTGAGGGCAGTCAGACTCATAATGGCGCGGATGAGTGATACCACACCGATGACACTTGCGAATAGGACAATCAAGGAGAAGATGAGCAGTAGAATGACAAAAGGCACACTCAGATGTGTTTGACTTTCCCACATATTTGGAATGGTTGTTGGTGGTTCATTTACCTTTGGACTTGGGATTTGAGTAACTGAGATTGGTAGCCATGGATGGGATGAGAAACAGTTCACTGAGAGTGACCGGTATGGACCGGTATTAACGACCGATATTAGCGATCGGTAGGAATCAACCGGTAGTATCGACCGGTAGTGTCGACCGGTATGAACCGGTATGGTGTACGACCGGTATGAATCGACCGGTAGGATGTGGCTAGATCGACCGGTAGAAATCGACCGATAGGAATCGACCGATAGTATCGACCGGTAGTGTCGACCGGTATGGTGTGCGACCGGTATGAATCGACCGGTAGGATGTGACTAGATCGACCGGTAGGAATCGACCGGTAGTATCGACCGGTACTTGATTCGACCGATGTTATCGACCGATGTTACCGTGTGATTGGATGCGGCAGACGGCGATGACGATGATCGACGAAGAACAGTAATCGATGTGATCGACGAAGAGGACGGCGACTGGGATTTCGGTTGACGGCGGCTAGGGTTGTAACACCCGCTATTTTGGGGTTGGGTGAAAAGTTGACTATTACCCAAAGTTCAAGGGGGTAAAATGTAAATTGGGTTATATAAATATAAATCATATTTTAGATATTTTGGAAATATCACAAATATCAGTTTTGAGAAATCAGAGAGAGAGAGAAGTGAAGCAGGAAGAAAGTGGTCGTTCGGTTTTCTCCAAATCCAGGTACGAATCTAGCTTAATGTTTTGATCTGAATGTTTTTAGCCGCGTAGAATCTCGTTGTGAAGGTTTTAAACCGTTCCATTGTGAGATCTGAGTATTTTCTCATTTTGGATCTGGGTTCTGTATTCGATCTGTTCTTGATGTTCTTGATGAACAAGACGATCGTCGTTCGATCGGACCGTTGTTCGATCGGACCGTTGTTCGACCGGGAAGTTCCTTCGACCGGTTGGTCGTTCGACCGATGCTATTGTTCGACCGGACATCGGGTTCGACCGAGGTCGGGTTCGACCGGGGTCGGGTTCGACCGGGGTCGGGTTCGACCGGGGTCGGGTTCGACCGGGGTCGGGTTCGACCGGGGTTAGGGTTCGACCGGGGTTGGGTTCGACCGGATGGTCGTTCGACCGGTTGAGTCCTTCGACCGGTACTGAGTTCTGGTAGTGTGTTGTGTTCGTATTCTGAAGTTTTAAGTCATTAAGTTGTCTTTTGGCTTACCGATTATCGGTGTTGTCATAGGTAGCAATCGTCAGAAGCAGGCTATAATCAGGAAGAAATCTGAGGTGAGTCCTTAAGCTAAATCGGTCTGTATTACGAATGCTATGTGATAAATGTATTATTTAAATGTGGAAAACCTGGTTTCAAAGTAACTGATTCTGTTGGGAAATACCTTCTAAAGATTTCACATTTTCAAGAATCACAATTTATAGAATTGAACCGTTGTTCATATGAATTGCCTGTATATCTGATTTAATATGAGTATGCTCTGAAATGACATGCTTTGGCTTTGAGTCTTAGTGCAATGGATCCATAGGCACGGTGTCCCTATGTCCCCCTGTTTTGGGCATTTGGTTCACGTTTTAGCACGGGATAGGCATTGGGTTGCCATGATAAGTAGGTTGTGGGCCTATACGGTCGGGCAGTGTCTCATGGTGCAGTAAGGTGTAATCCCATTTGGTGCTTGGGTTCCCCCTGTTTTGGGAACTCTCAAGGATAGATCCAGAGGGGTTGACTTGAATGTTTTGAGCAACAGATCTAGAGGGGTTGAGCTCGTTATGTGATTTTTGGGTATTACTTATACCATGTTTAATCACTAATGGTTTATTGGATTTCTTGACTTAGCTCATGGCTATACTACCGCGTGGCACCAATTGGGTTTAGTACTCTCTTTTATTTTAGCTTGTTCTCACTAGGCGTTAGCCTAACGCTTGCTCTTGGTTGTCATGTTGGCAGGTTATCTTAGTAGTGGGGCTCGTCGGGACTGAGGGAGCGACCTTGGGTCGTGAGGGATTCTTTTGAAGATTTATTTTGGAAGTGTAGCGATACCCGTCCCTAATCTAGATATTTTGTAGATTAATAGGATGTCGTTTTATACTTCAGTTATCTACCTCAATATTGGCTACTCTATACCCGTTGGGTTGATTGTGTAATGAAAATTGTCACACCTTATTCCGCAACTTAGTCTATTGCCGAATTGTTTCTTCAAAATTTTATTTCCGCAGTTTCTAGGGTGTTACAAGTTGGTATCAGAGCCTTGGTTTAAGTGAACTAGGTATGATTGTAATATGCCTAGACTTAAGCTGAGACTATTAAGTTACGTCTCGTGAGATGGGGTAGATCTTGTAAGATAGGATGGTCTTAGGGTCAACGGAAAATTGCACAAGTTGAAAGTTGTAACGATGGTAATAAGCACTCTTGCGTATTATACGTTCATAATTTCACTTAGCTAACGTTATTATGAAAATGTCTTACGTGAGCATACTTAAATTACTGTTGTTATAACGATTGATAAGTGTAGAAGTACGTTCTCTGTGTTTTCCGTAATCCTTATTCCGTTCTTTTGCATGATTGCGTTCAGCAGAACCATGGTTAATACCAGGAGTCATCCGGAAGGCCAGGAGGCCGACATACCTATGGCCGACCATCCGCTGGCGACCGTAGTGGGGGAAACTGTACGTGTGAGTAATGTGCTGGGTGGAGGACCCGAGCATATTCCTCGACGAAATTTGGAGGCTAATGAGCCTATTATAGAAGAAGTGACGGCCGAATCGAGAATGATGGATCGTATGATGTTGGCCATGAATAGGGCCATGGCGCAACAACAGGAAGTGTTCTTGAAACTCCTCGAGGACCGAGACACTAACAACCGTAGGCCCGAAACGGTTGGCGAGAATGTGATTGTTGCTGGATCCGGGGGTACCGGACCTGTAATTTCCCCTGTGGTAACAGCAACCCTAGGCGTCAATCGAACGACACGGACTTGCACGTTCAAGGCTTTTCTGGGTTGCCGACCACCAGAATTTAAAGGCTCGGACAATCCCTTAGATTGTATGGCCTGGGTCCGAGAGATGGAGCAAGCTTTTCGCTCAAGCGAATGTGGGGAGGAACAGAGGGTGATATTTGGTTCCCGAATGCTGCGGGGAATAGCTCTTACCTGGTGGGATGTGTACTCTGCTTCGCTGGAGCCGACTGTTCTGGACCAATTGTCTTGGTCTACCTTCAAGGAGAAACTGCTAGAGGAGTACTGTAACGAGCGGTCGTTGGACCGAATCAAGGATGAATTCCAGAACTTGAAGAAGGGAGGTATGTCTGTGAGGGAGTACAACCGTCTCTTCATGGACAAGTTGGGTTAAAATCAAGGCTTACATCAAGGGCCTCCCATCGGACATGATGTCGATGGTTCGTGTGACAAAGGCCTCCACCCTTCGGGAGGCAATGGAAGAAGCTCAACTCATGGAGGATGCTTACAGTCTCGGCAGGGATCAGGGTGGTCGCCAAGTCGAGAAGAAGAAGTGGGAGGGAAGTTCAATGCCCTCAAAGAAACCCTTTTATGCCAACAACAGCGCTCAGCGAGGAGCTGATCCTAGACGTGATGCCAAGTGGTGCTCCAGGTGTAGAAACAAACATTTCGGCCCGTGCAACTTTGTTCCCGTAGTGTGCTACAAGTGCGGGAAGGCGGGTCACACGTACAGAGATTGCCCTCAAAAGAGGAAATTATGTTTCGAGTGTAAGGAACCGGGGCACGTCAGGGCGGAATGCCCGAAGCTGAAGACCGGAGGATCTAGCGGGAAGAAGTTGGAAACTCCGCGGTCGACTGGAAGGGCTTTCCAGATGTCGTCCGAGGAAGCGAAAGCATCGACCGATGTGGTGTCGGGTACGTTCTCTCTAAATTCCGTACCTACACGTGTGTTATTTGATTCTGGTGCTAGCTACTCGTTCATATCCGAATTGTTCTGTCAAAGGCTTGCTATGTCTATGAGTATGTTAGAGAATGCGGTTGTGGTAGAAATAGCAAATGGAGGTCAGGTTCTAATTCGTAGTATCCTTAAAGACTGAATGTTAGAACTTAAGGGAAAGAAATTTCCCATTAATTTACTGCCTATGCAAATTGGCGGGTTCGACGTGGTGGTGGGTATGGACTGGTTATCTAAGAACCAGGCCGAAATAGTGTGTTCCAAGAAAATGATCCGCTTACCGATGGCAAACGGGGAAGCAACTATAATCTACGGCGAAGGAAGAAAAGGCGATGTGGCGATCATTTCAGTAATCAAAGCTCGGAAGTGTTTGGCGAAAGGATACGTATCTTTCTTGGCGTATGCCATCGATACCAAACTCGACCAACGAAAGTTGGAAGAGGTTAGGGTGGTACGTGAGTTTCCCGATGTGTTTCCGGAAGACTTGCCCGGGTTGCCGCCCGATCGTGTTGTGGACTTTCGTATTGACCTCATTCCTGGAGCGGCTCCGATTGCTCGAGCTCCTTATCGTTTGGCTCCTACCGAAATGCAAGAGATGGTGGTTCAACTTCAAGACCTTCTCGAGAAAGGTTTCATCCGACCGAGCTCGTCACCGTGGGGAGCTCCGGTTCTATTTGTCAAGAAAAAGGACGGTGCATTGAGAATGTGTATCGACTACAGGGAACTGAACAAAGTGACGGTGAAGAACAGGTATCCACTTCCAAGAATCGACGACCTGTTCGATCAGCTTCAAGGAGCGGGTTGCTTCTCAAAGATTGATCTTCGATCGGGGTATCACCAAGTGAAGGTAGCAAAGAGCGACATTCCGAAAACGGCATTTAGAACTCGCTATGGGCACTACGAGTTTCTGGTGATGCCATTCGGCCTAAACAACGCACCGGCAATATTTATGGACTTGATGAACCGAGTGTGTCGACCGTTCCTCGACAAGTCGATAATTGTATTCATCGACGACATCTTAGTTTACTCCAAGAATGAAGAAGAGCATGAGCAGCATCTCCGTGAAGTGTTGGAGGTGTTAAGGCGAGAAAGACTCTACGCAAAGTTTTCAAAGTGCGACTTTTGGCTTCCAGAAGTTCAATTTTTGGGGCATATAGTTTCAAAGGAAGGAGTCAAGGTGGATCCCGCAAAGATCGAGGCAATGACGAATTGGGAACCTCCCAAGAATCCGTCCGAAATCCGAAGTTTCCTAGGTTTGGCAGGATACTACCGGAGATTCATCCAAGACTTCTCGAAGATAGCCTCGTCGTTGACAATCTTGACCCGGAAGAACGTGAAATTTGTGTGGACCGAGAAGCAAGAAGAGGCGTTCCGCACATTACAGAAGAAGCTTTGTGAGGCTCCTATCCTATCCCTACCAGACGGGATGGAAGATTTTGTGGTGTACAGTGATGCGTCGAAGATGGGTTTGGGTTGCGTCCTGATGCAAAGAGAGAAGGTGATCGCTTACGCGTCAAGGCAACTTAAAGTGCACGAAGTCAACTACCCTACTCATGACTTGGAATTGGCAGTTGTGGTGTTTGCACTGAAGTTGTGGCGGCACTACCTCTACGGTACAAAGTGCACTCTTTATACTGATCACAAGAGTCTGAAGCATATCTTTGATCAGAAGGAGTTGAACATGAGGCAGCGAAGATGGTTGGAATTTTTGAAGGATTATGACTGCGAATTGCTCTACCATCCGGGTAAGGCAAACGTGGTTGCCGACGCCTTGAGTCGGAAAGTCTGCGGAGGAAATTCTCGTGCTACCTTTGCACGGATTGAAGTAACTTCAACGCTTATTGATAGAATCAAGGAATCGCAAGCCGAAGCCCTGCTAGAGGAAAACCTCAAAGGAGAAGTCATGGCGAAACAACATCTTTTGTTGACTGAAGATAGTCGAGGGGTGAAGCTTTTCAATGGGCGAGTCTGGGTGCCTAAGATTGGGGGTAATAGAGAACTTCTTCTCGAAGATGCCCACAAGTCAAAATACTTCATTCACCCGGGAAGCACGAAAATGTATAGAGATTTGAAATTGCTTTATTGGTGGCCAATCATGAAGCTCGATGTGGCGCGCTATGTGGAACAGTGTGTGACTTGTTTGCAAGTAAAGGTTGAGCACCAAAGACCCTACGGAAGTTTGCAATCCTTGGAAATTCCGGAATGGAAATGGGAACACATCACGATGGATTTCGTGACAAAGCTACCAAAGACCTTGAAAGGTCACGACGCCATTTGGGTTATAGTTGACCGCTTGACCAAAAGCGCTCATTTCTTGGCCATGCGGGAAACCTTGCCAATGGATAAATTGGCGAAGTTGTACATCGACGAAGTAATTTCCCGGCACGGCGTGCCTCTATCTATAGTCTCTGATCGGGATAGTCGGTTCACGTCGCATTTTTGGGAAGGCCTACAAAAGGAATTGGGTACACGTGTGAAGTTGAGCACAGCCTACCATCCTCAAACCGACGGACAAAGCGAGAGGACAATCCAGACGCTAGAAGATATGTTAAGATCATGCGTGATCGACTTTGGGGGTAGTTGGGATACGCACCTGCCTTTGGTAGAATTTGCATACAATAATAGCTACCACTCAAGTATAGGGATGGCACCCTTTGAAGCGTTATACGGTCGCAAGTGTCGAACTCCCGTATGTTGGCTCGAGGCGGGGGAAATGCAGTTCGTCGGACCGGAAGTTGTGCAAGAAACGGCGGACAAGGTCAAAGGCATCCGCGAACGTCTGAAGGCGGCCCAAGATCGACAGAAAAGTTACGCCGATAAGAAAAGACGACCAATGGAATTCCAAGTGGGAGATCGGGTTATGTTAAAGGTGTCCCCTTGGAAGGGAATTATTAGATTTGGGAAGCGTGGGAAGTTGAGCCCCCGTTTCCTTGGACCGTTCACTGTGACTAAACAGGTAGGACTCCAAGCTTATCAGCTGGAACTTCCTCCGGAGATGAAGGGAATTCATAACACGTTTCACGTGTGCTATCTACGGAAGTGTCTAGCAAAGGAGGAGAGTGTCATTCCACTCTCCGAGATCAGAGTAGATGAAGGGAATCGTTGCGTTGAAGAACCTGAGGCGATTTTGGAAAGGAAGACGAAGAAGCTTCGTCACCGGGAAGTCACAATGATCAAAGTTCAGTGGAAGCACCATCGAGGTGCCAATGTGACATGGGAAGCGGAAGAGGACTTGAGGCGGAGGTACCCTCACCTCTTCCCATAGCCGAGATTTCGAGGACGAAATCTTCTCCAAGTTGGGGAGGATTGTAACACCCGCTATTTTGGGGTTGGGTGAAAAGTTGACTATTACCCAAAGTTCAAGGGGGTAAAATGTAACTTGGGTTATATAAATATAAATCATATTTTAGATATTTTGGAAATATCACAAATATCAGTTTTGAGAAATCAGAGAGAGAGAGAAGTGAAGCAGGAAGAAAGTGGTCGTTCGGTTTTCTCCAAATCCAGGTACGAATCTAGCTTAATGCTTTGATCTGAATGCTTTTAGCCACGTAGAATCTCGTTGTGAAGGTTTTAAACCGTTCCATTGTGAGATCTGAGTATTTTCTCATTTTGGATCTGGGTTCTGAATTCGATCTGTTCTTGATGAACAAGACGATCGTCGTTCGATCGGACCGTTGTTCGACCGGGAAGTTCCTTCGACCGGTTGGTCGTTCGACCAATTGGTCATTCGACCGATGCTATTGTTCGACCGGACATCGGGTTCGACCGAGGTCGGGTTTGACCGGGGTTGGGTTCGACCGGGGTTGGGTTCGACCGGATGGTCGTTCGACCGGTTGAGTCCTTCGACCGGTACTGAGTTCTGGTAGTGTGTTGTGTTCGTATTCTGGAGTTTTAAGTCATTAAGTTGTCTTTTGGCTTACCGATTATCGGTGTTGTCATAGGTAGCAATCGTCAGAAGCAGGCTATAATCAGGAAGAAATCTGAGGTGAGTCCTTAAGCTAAATCGGTCTGTATTACGAATGCTATGTGATAAATGTATTATTTAAATATGGAAAACCTGGTTTCAAAGTAACTGATTCTGTTGGGAAATACCTTCTAAAGATTTCACATTTTCAAGAATCACAATTTATAGAATTGAACCGTTGTTCATATGAATTGCCTGTATATCTGATTTAATATGAGTATGCTCTGAAATGACATGCTTTGGCTTTGAGTCTTAGTGCAATGGATCCATAGGCACGGTGTCCCTATGTCCCCCTGTTTTGGGCATTTGGTTCACGTTTTAGCACGGGATAGGCATTGGGTTGCCATGATAAGTAGGTTGTGGGCCTATACGGTCGGGCAGTGTCTCATGGTGCAGTAAGGTGTAATCCCATTTGGTGCTTGGGTTCCCCCTGTTTTGGGAACTCTCAAGGATAGATCCAGAGGGGTTGACTTGAATGTTTTGAGCAACAGATCTAGAGGGGTTGAGCTCGTTATGTGATTTTTGGGTATTACTTATACCATGTTTAATCACTAATGGTTTATTGGATTTCTTGACTTAGCTCATGGCTATACTACCGCGTGGCACCAATTGGGTTTAGTACTCTCTTTTATTTTAGCTTGTTCTCACTAGGCGTTAGCCTAACGCTTGCTCTTGGTTGTCATGTTGGCAGGTTATCTTAGCAGTGGGGCTCGTCGGGACTGAGGGAGCGACCTTGGGTCGTGAGGGATTCTTTTGAAGATTTATTTTGGAAGTGTAGCGATACCCGTCCCTAATCTAGATATTTTGTAGATTAATAGGATGTCGTTTTATACTTCAGTTATCTACCTCAATATTGGCAACTCTATACCCGTTGGGTTGATTATGTAATGAAAATTGTCACACCTTATTCCGCAACTTAGTCTATTGCCGAATTGTTTCTTCAAAATTTTATTTCCGCAGTTTCTAGGGTGTTACAAGGGTTCTGGTAGACAACGGCGGCAGCTAGGGATTACGGTTCGGATGAACAGTAATCGATGAACAGTGAAAAACGATGAACAGTAATCGATGAACATTTATGATGAACAGTAAAATCGATGAGTAAACCTACAGCTCTGATACCATGTTAGAAGACGAATAAGATTGAAGAAGACAATAAATATGCTAAAGGTTTAAAACCTCGATATATTGATTGAGAGAAAACGTACAATATGATGAAAGTAAAAATAACGGCTTAACCTAAACTAGAAGATACAAGAGAAATATATACACAGACTATATGGGCCCACGGGCTTGGGCCTAATACACATATGTACATTAACAACATTAAAGTCACGTTAAAGTAGCAATTGAGACAAACACACTTTTCAGATCATTCCCCCCAAGGCTCCTGCACACAAGGCCTTTACATAGCTTCTAAAGTTTATATTCTAATCATGCCTTATGTAACATCTGTAGGTAAATCTATACTTCATAAAATCCTTAAATGAATCATCTAAAAGGTATCATTCACTAGAGCAACAAAGAGAAACAAATCTCAAATTGCCACTTGGAGAAGGGTGTGCTAAGTGAGGAGGGTGTGCCAACAAGTTGTCCACTACAAATTTTTATCAATTGGAATGAAGCAGCAATGCTATACAATACGAAGAACTTGTGGCATTGCTCAGTAATGGCCACCACACTTTTACTGAGCAAGGTTTGCAATTTTGATCCCAAAAGGGAAAAAGCAATCTTAAGACCTTGAATGGAAAAAAAACACAGTGAACCATAATCAAAGAGTGGATGCTGTGAATAAAATTATACTAATCAACCATATGGGAGCATATGTATACACGTAGCTGCTTTGATGAACCACAGCAAAAAAACACAGTGAACCATAATCAGAATCACATTGATTCACAACAAAAAAATGAATCAAAAAACGCAGCAAATTGAACCACATACCATCAAACCAAAAGGAGCAACATATCAAAGCAAAATGAGCATGAAAATCGAACCAAAAGAAGCAAAATTTGAACCAAAAGAATCAAAAAATCGAACCAAACAGTGAACAGAAATCGACATACCGAGATGGAAATGGAGATCGATCGATTGTAGAAGGAGATGGAGATCGATCGATTGGAGATGAAGATGGAGATCGATCGATTGGAGATGAAGATCGAGATGGAGATCGATCGATTGGAGATGGAGATCGATCGATTGGAGATAGAGATAAATATCGATCTAGAGCCTAATTTGAGTCGCACAGATAGAGAGGATTTTGAGATGGAGGCGCTTTGAAAAATAAGTGAAAAGTGATTAGGTTTTCACTTTTTCGGTCAGACAAGAATAAGTGATAAGTGGGTCTGATTTAATTGAAAAAACAAACAGTCTTAATTGGTTTATCTCTGACCGAAAAAGTGATAAGAGGCATATAAGTACTTATTTTTTAAAAACAAACAACCCCTTAATAAACACTAAAAAATATTTTTAAGTGAATTGTGGATTTGGTTCCTGTGTTTTGATATTTTTTACTATGGTCCTATGGTATGTTTATTATGGATTTGTTACTTATTGTATTTAATTTGTCTTTGTCATAGTCCTTCTAACTAACACCTATGTTGATAGGAAACCTAAAACGATTAACGAAAACTCAAATTCAACTATTTAGATTTTAATCAAAAGAAATATCCATACATATTATAATCTTTAACTTAAAATTGAACAAATTTCTATATAAATTTCAACCAGGTTTTCATAGACAAAAATATTAAACAATAAAATTAATTCGTATTTAATATAATTAATTTAAACATATCAAATCATATGTTTAATAAAATATCAACGGTTGATAACCACTTCTCATTCTTCTCACGTTAACCTCAACTTTCATACGATCCTTCACCTATGATAATATAGAATATATATATATATATATATATATATATATATATATATATATATATAGGGGAGCGATCAAATGGAAACCACTCTAATTTTGAAAACCGTGGAAACTCTCAATTTCATTGGTTAAGTTAATGAAATTGTTTCATGAAATTGTTTAATTCGATGAAATTGTTTCATATAATTCTTTTATTGATGAAATTGTTGCATATATTTGTGTTTTTTATGTAAAAATGAAAAAGTTTCATCAGACTGCGAAAATACATGAAACAATTTCATCGGAATGAGAAAAATAGATGAAACTACATAAAAAACACAAATATATGAAACAATTTCATTAACAAAAAATTATATGAAACAACTTGATCATATTAAACAACTTTATGAACCAATTTCATTAACTTAACCAATGAAATTGACGGTTTCCAAAGTTTTCAATCTAATATGGTTTCCAATTGAAACCACCTCTCTCTCTATATATATATATATATATATATATATTTAGGATTAGGTTCATTTGAGAAATGTTAAAAATATAAGAAATAAAAAATGATTTTAGCCCTTTATCTAGCCAACATTTGCGACTTTGACCGTGAATCCGGATAATTCTTTGTATGGTCTGTAGAAGATAGAGGGGTAGTTTCGTAAAATACGTGTGACGAGTTCATATATAAACATGTATGATTCGCATATGAATTATATGTTCACATATGAACCCTAACTGATTCATATATGAACCTTTGTGATTCACATATGAACTAATTAACTGATTTATATATGAATCTGTTAATTAGTTCAAATGATTCACATATGAACCTACAGTTAATTAGTTCATATGTAAATCAGTTAATTGGTTCATATATGAATCACAAAGGTTCATATATGTATCAGTTAGAGTTCATATGTGAATTACACTGGTTCATATATGAACTCGTCCCGTGTATTTTTAAAATTACGAAACTGTCCTTCTATTTTATGAATAGCCACAACTTTTGACCAGTCAAATCCGTAATTGTTAATCAGTCAAAGACGCAATATTTGACCAGTCAAAACTGATCTTGACCGAATGAAATATATGATTACTTCTATATTTCTCATATATTTAGTATTTCTCAAATGAACCTCTCCATATATATATATATATATATATATATATATATATATATATATATATATAAGAGGAAAGTTCAAATGAAAACTCATTTTTTATTGTGCACGTGAGGACAAATCTCAGTCATTCGATCTCTTTTGATCCAACAGCTCATATTAAATAGAGTTTTTAATTTTAAAATGCTTAGGGGTAAAAATGGAATAAAATTTAAATACACGTCTACCATATTTGACTTTTTATTTTATGTTTTAATTAAAAACTTTTTACCCAATTAAAGTTTAAAATAAATTATCTTAAAAATTACTAGTATTTTAATCAAACAAATTACATCAAAAAAACGAGAATTTCGTGCTCTTCGATATGACATCCATCTCGATATAGTTTTTTTTGTCGTTTTAACCGTTTTTTACGTGAAATGCTATATATGTTTTATATTCATTATGAATATTTATGTACGTTCAAGTTTGTAAAACGCCTCGACACCGTAATTATGTAACTCGACATCATCTTCTTTAACACTTTCTTCAACGTCGTAAGACATCACGTTTCTTCAGCACTGTAACCCAACACCCATCAAGACGAATCGAGAACCTATTGAGTAATTCTGTTGTGAATCGGGGAACAAAAGAGAGCATTTCACGTCTCCACATCTTCACAGGTCATTCATGTGTTATTCATCATGAATAATGTATCATTCAGGATGAATAATACAACATTCAGGGTGAATAATTCACGATTCATGAATTCGTGTATTATTCGTCATAAATGTTGTGTAATTCATCCTGAATACTATATTATTCATCATGAATAATGAATGAACGTTCACATTTGTTATTCATACTGAATGTGGGACGTCCGGGGATACGCATACATATTCATAATGAATTAAACCAAATTTCGGTTGTGAATTGGAAAACAAAAGAGAGTGTGTCATGTGTCTACACCTTCATGGGTCATTCATATATTATTCATCATGAATAATATATCATTAAGAATGAATAATAGAACATTCAGGGTGAATAATACATGATTCATGATAAATAATACATGAATCATGGATTCGTGTATTATTCATCCTGAATATTGTATTATTCATCATTAATGGTGAATGAACGTTCACCTTTGTTATTCATACTGAATGTGGACACCCGAGGACGTGCATGCATATTCATAATGAATATAACACATATATAGAATTTCACGTAAAAAACGGTTAAAACGAAAAAAAATCCTGAATATTGTATTATTCATAATAAATATAACACGTATATATAATTTCACGTAAAAAACGGTTAAAACGGAAAAAAAAAAAAACTATATCGAGATGAATGTCATATCGAAGAGCACGAAATTCTCGTTTTTTTGATGTAATTTGTTTGATTAAAATATTATTAATTTTTAAGATAAATTATTTTAAAGTTTAAGGGGGTAAAATTTTTTTAATTAAAAATAAAAATAAAAAGTCAAAGAAGGTAGGCGTTGGTTCAAAATTACAATTTTGTTCTTAATCACTTCTCAATTAACATTATTATGTATTAATCATTGATTAGTTTTCTAAGTTTTGATCAATGGTTAAGATTTGTCCTCATGTGCACAATGAAAGATGAGTTTTCATTTGAACTCACTCCTATATATATATATATATATATATATATATATATAGGGTTAGGTTCATTTGTTAACCATATTTTTGATGTTAACTTTATGAACCAATCCAAGCCCTTGATCTTGGAAATCAATTGTTGAGATTGAATTTTTTTAAAAGCTATATTAAATGTACAATTGAAGAAAAATAGGGAATGAACCATAGTGATAAGGGTATTTTGGGAAAAAATCAATGAAATTTAATGACTTTATTATCTCTCAATTAATGTTTCTTCCAATTGAATCGTAACCCCCGATTGAATTTCTTATAAAAATTGTAATTTTGAACAAATAATGAGATGCCCTTATGTTTGTATTTTAGTGTTCACATATGTTTATCTGATGCGCTAGAGTACATCATAATGTACAAGTTGATTCCAAGGGTTCATTAGTGTTCATGTTCATTCTTTGAAGAAAAAAAATATGGTGCACACTATGGTTCATTAGAGTTCATTATTTAGAAAAAACTATTGTGCACACTAATGAACACATTCTTTTCAAAAAAAAACAATGATGCACACTATGGTTCATATTCAAATGAAAAAAATATGAACATCATTTCTTTTAAAAGTTGAAATTTTGACCAAAAATGTGGTTTCTTATGATTTTATATTATACTTCACATAGTTTCGTCTGAGTGGTTTAAACTGTAAAGGGACAATCATACCTGGATTTGCAGAAATCGTTATACTTAATCAGTAGACAAAAAACTTGAATTGAAACAAGTAGTCACTAGACTTCTTGTGATGTTCATACAATTTTATCAATTGATTATAGAAAATATTTTGTTATCAAAGAATTAGCTAGAATTGTGCAATTTCAATTTTTGTAACTCCCACATAGTTATAATAAATATTGTATATATTTAGATTTGTCTTTCTACCCTTTGTCATTAATGGTTAAAGGAATAAAAACAAACATATCAAAGTGCAATTCTATTAGTTGGAGTGGTTCACAAAGTTAACAAGAAAATATTGGTTAACAAATGAACCTTCCTATATATATATATATATATATATATATATATATATATATAGGGAGAGAGAGAGGTAGTTTCAATTGAAAACCATATTAGATTGGAAACTTTGGAAACCGTCAATTTCATTGGTTAAATTAATGAAATTGGTTCATAAAGTTGTTTAATATGATCAAGTTGTTTCATATAATTTTTTTGTTAATGAAATTGTTTCATATATTTGTGTTTTTATGTAGTTTCATCTATTTTTCTCATTCTGATGAAATTGTTTCATATATTTTCGCATTTTGATGAAACTTTTTCATTTTTGCATAAAATACACAAATATATGCAACGATTTCATCAATAAAAGAATTATATGAAACAATTTCATCAAATTAAACAATTTCATGAAACAATTTCATTAACTTAACCAATGAAATCGAAGGTTTCCATGGTTTTCAAAATTAGAGTGGTTTCCATTTGATCGCTCCCCTATATAGTGTAAATTCTTGGTCTCACCGGTTTCACGAAAACAGGTTGCTCTCACGTGAACCCACCCCTATATATATATATATATATATATATATATATATATATATATATATATATATATATATATATATATATATATATATATATATAATGAAAACTCATTTTTCATTGTGCACATGAGGACAAATCTTAATCATTGATTAAAACTTAGAAAACTAATCAATGGTTAATACATAATAAGGTTAATTGGGAAATGATTAAGAACAAAATTGTAATTTTGAATCAACGCCTACCTTCTTTCACTTTTTATTTTTAATTAAAAAAATTTACCCCCTTAAACTTTAAAATAATTTATCTTAAAAATTACTAATATTTTAATCAAACAAATTACATTAAAAAAACGAGAATTTCGTGCTCTTCGATATGACATCCATCTCGATATATATTTTTTTTCGTTTTTAACCGTTTTTTACGTGAAATTCTATATACGTGTTATATTCATTATGAATATGAATGCACGTCTTCGGGTGTCCACATTCAGTATGAATAACAAAGATGAACATTCATTCACTATTCATGATGAATAATACCTGATAGCGGAAAGTCGTATAGGTCCACAACGTGGCCACTATGTTGCCACAGTGGCGGTCCAAGTGCACACCAGACACTATGATCGTTATAAGTAATAAAGTGGTATAGTACCGAGATCGTTTCCACAGGGACTAGACTTCAAAGTTTCGAGTAGTAGGTCGAGAATCAATGGTTTCAATTAGAGAAAAAGAAAATATATTTGAGTGAGATTGATGCTTTTAACAATTAACAAATACTTTAAAGAAAAGGGGATGGGTGTAGGCTTTATCTAAAACATTTGTAGTAACCTCGTGGTCAGAAACAAAATGACACACAATATCTTTAAAAACCCCTTTCTCTCGAAAGTGAGCTTCCTCGGAACGTGGCCACGTTGCACCCACAAAGTCACCACTTTCGTCAACTCAAGACTTGCCGACTTAACTAAGTAAACCTCTAAGGATTTCAGTTCCACCAGTATGGATATAGAAGCCCAAATCTCTTTGTGACACCTATATCGACCGACATTTTGAACCTTAGTTAAAGTCATGCAAAAACCTGTATCTCTACGTGGTTATAAAAGACTTTCTCAAATCTTCTTTGCATCAATCAAGCCGTATTTCGGATCCGCCCCTCTCGAGGTCTAAGATCTAATATTAACACTAACAAGTGATCGACTTGTCCGCGTTGAGTTGAAGTCCCGACCCGAGCGACCAAGTCTAAAAGCTAGCAACGATGGCAACACCCAAGTGTTGCCTACTAGTCTTAGATTTGGCACACACCCACACCCTAAGGGGTGCTTAGCTCATTATACAAGTAAAAGACATGAAGGAAGAAGAAGAGAACATAAACTTAAATTGCATAAATGAAACTTAAAAGTTGCTGCCAACGTGGTGACAAAGTGGCCACTTTGGCGACAGCTGTTACAAGGAAATTAAATACTAGAAAATAAATTACAACTACAACTACAACTACAACTACAACTATCTAAAAAAGAACAATAGCTGAATTATGCTATATGTTGGAGCTCTTCTTCAAATGACATCAATTGCTTCAATTTATAGTGGAAGATGAAAAGGGTGGTGGAGGATTTTACCCACAAAACCTTTCAATGAGTTCAAGCCTTCTTTGACCCAAAGGCTCCTTGCCTTTTTCATCTATTTTCTCATGAAAACTCATCTTTTGCTTTATCTCATTTAGGCTTTTAGATTGGCATTTTTGGCATTGATGTCTTTCCACCAACATTTTGCTTTTAACTTTTGTCTTCTCTTCATCTCCTTGGTTTCTAAAGCTTAGCCTTTAAAAAAGCCTTTATGCAGCAGAAATAGACATAAAAATACATGCAAAATATGATGTTTTTCAACTGTCCTCAGATTTACATCGTTCACCAACGTGGCGACAAAGTGGCCACTTTCTGCAGTCCAACATTTAGCCCAAAAATGATGCTTTCAACCATCAAAACACAAACTTTTATCCTCAACACCTCCAAATGAAAATAAATAAATAAATAAATAAGAGAAACATGAACACGTAAAGGGAAAACACACACTAAAATCAAAGAAAAACACACACAAACAATGTGTAAATAGCACTCAAAATGAGAGTTATCACACCCCCAAACTTAATTCGTTACTTGTCCCTAAGTAACTAAAAGAACATAATTAAAAATAAATGAGGATACAAAAACATAAGAAGACTAAGTATCACAAAAGAGATCTTCTATGTTTCTTTTCTTTCTTTTTCTCTCTCTCTCTCTCTCTCTCTTTTTATTTGCATCCCAAATCCTTTTGATTAAAAATATCCATAGTTTTTCCTAATGTTCCACTATATTCTTTTTATTGCAATTTGATTTCCATAGGCTAAGCTATAATTCACCCATCTTATGATAATTGACTTTGCAAACTTAGATCCACAGGACTTTGAAGGGTTAGTGTTTAAGGCTTCTCACTATACTTACATTTTTCATCTTCCCCCAAACTTGTCTTTTTGGGTTACAAAAAAAAATCAAATATGTTTCATCAGGTTTCACTATATTAATATTTTGTTTCATTACCTTTCCATTATGTTTCACTATATCAAATATGTTTCATCAGGTTTCACTATATTAACATTTTATGTTTTATCAGGTTTCATTATATTAATATTTTATTTCACTATATCAAATGATTCAAATCTATTATGTTTCACTATATTAATATTTTGTGCCTGGAGGTAATATTTAAGATTTCATATGAATATAAACTTTCATTCATTGGATGAATCAATCACTGATTCATAAGAATCAGAAAAAATAATTTGATTTGTAGTTTGCGTATGAATCATTTGTGTTTACCTAAATTAAATGTTTCATATTTAAATTAATAAAGGATCAATATTACCATATATAAAATACATTAAAATTAAATAATTAATATTATAATAATAACACTTACCATATATATTATGAAATTATGTAAAAGATTAAAATAACCTTATCAATTAAAAATAAAAATAAAAAAAAGGAAATTCAATGATTGGTTAATTTCGGTTTCCAAAGTTTCCAATGTAATATTGGTTTCCAATTGATCTCTTCCATATATATATATATATATAGACGGAAGTTCAAGGAAAAACCTCAAAAAAACAGAAAACTAAAGAACACTCTAGTAGCCCTTCATATGGACGGTATGCACTTGTGCATACAGATAAATTATGTTATTTTTTGGTTTTTATGCACAAGTGCATTATGCACTTGTGCATATGCACAAATTCATGTTACAAATTACCTGTATGCAAAAGTGCATATCGTCCAGATAAACGACTACCAAGGTATTCCTCAGTTTTTCGTTTTTTTTTTTAGGTTTTCCCCTGAACCTGACCCTATATATATATATAGATAGATAGATAGATAGATAGATAGATAGATAGATAGATAGATAGATAAAGAGAGAGAGAGAGAGAGAGAGAGAGAGAGAAAACTCGATCTCTTTTGATCCAACAACTCATATTAAATAGAGTTTTTAATTTTAAAATACTTAGGGGTAAAAATGGAATAAAATTTAAATACACGCCTACCATATTTGACTTTTTATTTTCTGTTTTAATTAAAAACTTTTTACCCAATTAAAGTTTAAAATAAATTATCTTAAAAATTACTAGTATTTTAATCAAACAAATTACATCAAA
The DNA here is from genome assembly GCA_023525745.1 of Arctium lappa. Taxonomy (NCBI): domain Eukaryota; kingdom Viridiplantae; phylum Streptophyta; class Magnoliopsida; order Asterales; family Asteraceae; genus Arctium; species Arctium lappa. The sequence continues at coordinate 136,211,852 of CM042048.1, forward strand.
AAAACGAGAATTTCGTGCTCTTCGATATGACATCCATCTCGATATAGTTTTTTTTTATCGTTTTAACCGTTTTTTACGTGAAATGTTATATATGTGTTATATTCATTATGAATATTTATCTACGTTCAAGTTTGTACACCGCCTCGACACTGTAAGTATGTAACTCGACATCACCTTCTTCAACACTTTCTTCAACATCGTAAGACATCACGTTTCTTCAACACCGTAACCCAACACCCATCAAGACGAATCGAGAACCTATCGAGTAATTCTGTTGTGAATCGGGAAACAAAAGAGAGCGCTTCACGTCTCCACATCTTCACAGGTCATTCATGTGTTATTCATCATGAATAATGTATCATTCAGGATGAATAATACAACATTCAGGGTGAATAATTCACGATTCATGAATTCGTGTATTATTCGTCATGAATGTTGTGTAATTCATCTCGAATACTATATTATTCATCATGAATAATGAATGGACGTTCACATTTGTTATTCATACTGAATGTGGGACATCCGGGGATGCGCATACATATTCATAATAAATTAAACCAAATTTCGGTTGTGAATTGGGAAACAAAAGAGAGTGTGCCATGTGTCTACACCTTCACGGGTCATTCATATATTATTCATCATAAATAATGTATCATTCAGGATGAATAATAGAACATTCAGGGTGAATAATACACGATTCATGAGAAATAATAAATGAATCATGGATTCGTGTATTATTCATCTTGAATATTGTATTATTCATCCTGAATACTGTATTATTCATCATGAATAGTGAATGAACGTTCACCTTTGTTATTCATACCGAATGTGGACACCCGATGACGTGCATGCATATTAATAATGAATATAACACATATATAGAATTTCACGTAAAAAAACGGTTAAAACGAAAAAATTCAGAATATTGTATTATTCATCCTGCATACGGTATTATTCATCATGAATAGTGAATAAATGTTCATCTTTGTTATTCATACTGACTGTGGACACCCGAAGACGTGCATGCATATTCATAATGAATATAACACGTATATTGAATTTCACGTAAAAACGGTTAAAAAAAACTATATCGAGATGGATGTCATATCGAAAAGCACGAAATTCTCGTTTTTTTTTTATGTAATTTGTTTGATTAAAATATTAGTAATTTTTAAGATAAATTATTTTAAAGTTTAAGGGGGTAATTTTTTTTAATTAAAAATAAAAATAAAAAGTCAAAGAAGGTAGACGTTGATTCAAAATTACAATTTTGTCCTTAATCACTTCCCAATTAACCTTATTATGTATTAACCATTGATTAGTTTTCTAAGTTTTGATCAATGGTTAAGATTTGTCCTCATGTGCACAATGAAAGATGAGTTTTCATTTGAACCCACTCATATATATATATATATATAGGGAGAGGTTCATTTGAGAAATGGTAAATATATGAGAAATAGAGAAGTAATCTTAGCCATTCATTTGGTCAACATTTGCGGCTTTGACCGCGAAGCACCGGATAATTCCTTGTGTGGTCTATAGAAGGTAGAGGGGTAATTTCGTAAAATACACGGGATGAGTTCATATATGAATATGTATGAATCAAAAAGATTCATATATGAATCTGTTAATTAGTTCAGATTCATATATGAATCTTTGTGATTCACAAAGGTTCATATATGAATCTTTGTGATTCATAGAGATTCATATATGAATCTTTGTGATTCATACAGATTCATATATGAATCACAAAGGTTCATATATGAATCAGTTAAAAGAGTTCAGTTGTGAATTGCACTGGTTCATATATGAACATATAGTTCATATGTGAATTATACATGTTCATATATGAACACAACACGTATGTTTTGTAAAATTTACGAAATTGTTCTTCTATTTTTGGGATAGCCGCAACTTTTGACCAGTCAAAGCCGCAACTTTTGACCGGTCAAAGCCGCAATATTTGACTAGTCAAATCCGATCTTGACCATATGAATGGCTAGGATTACTTCTCTATTTCTCATATATTTACCATTTCTCAAATGAACCAAACACTATATATATTACATACGCTGGTTCGCTTCATCCCCTGAAAAGGACGTTCATGGTTCACCCCTCTTCTAAAGTAAAGTGTTTCACACGTTTTGGTTTTAATAAGAATAACTCTCTTATTGATGTTTAGAAAATAGCTCAAAACTAAACACCCAAAACTTGATATGATCATTGTCACATCTCAACAATGATATATATAGTACTAACACACCTTTGCTAATCCTAATTCTATTAGAACTAGATAACTCCTATCTCTATTGAGAATAAAATAAACTTTCCTTATTCTAAAAACTTTCCTTATTCTAAAAACTTTCCTTATCATAAGTTTTCCTTACCATAAGCTTTCCTTATCATAAGCTTTCCTTATCCTAACCAAACTTGTTAGAGATATCTTGATATGAGGATTCTCTTTTGAAGCTTATCCAACATTCTCCCTTGTAAGCTTCGACTTGGTCTTGGACATGTCTTGAACACCTATCAAGCTTCTCATTTCACAAAACTTGATCTGTGTCAAAGCCTTAGTTAAGATATCTGCCTTTTGCTCAACTCCCGGTACGTGTTCCACATCGACTAATTCCTTTCAATGCACTCTCATATAAAATGGTAGCGTTTATGTATGTGTTTGCTTTTACCATGAAATACAGGGTTTTTGGTGAGTGCTAATGCAGACTTGTTGTCAATTTTGATGAGAACCTTTTCGATCTTCCAGCCCGTTATCTCGCTTAGAAGGTCCTGAAGCCATATGGCTTGTCTAGCAGCTTCTGTCGCTGCCATGAACTCGGCTTCACACGAAGAGAGGGCAACGGTGTCCTATTTTTGTGAACACCAAGTAATCGGTGAGGGTCCAAAGTAGAACATATGACCCGTAGTGCTTCTTCCATCATCTTGATCAATATTGTGACTACTATCGCTATACCCGACGATATTCTTTGATCTTTCCCGATTAAACTTCAGACCAAATGCGACTGTTCCCTTTAGATATCGAAGTATTTGCTTCATTATTTCACCATGTGATTTGCGAGGGCTTTGCATATACCTGCTGGCGACTCCAACAGAGAAAGCTAAGTCTGGCCGTGAGTGTAATAAATACCTTAAGCACCCGACGTTCCTTCTATAGCTCGTAGGATCTATCTCTGTTTCTTGTTGTGCTTTTGAAACTTTTAGTCCGAACTCCATGGGTATTTGAGTTGGATTGCAATTTTCCAAACCAGTTTCCTTTAAAATCCTTCGTGCGTACCCTTCTTGTTTAATTTCGATTCCGTCTTCTCCTTGATGTACTTCAATACCGTGATAATAGGTGAGTCTTCCGAGATCCGACATCTCAAACTTAGATGACATCCCGGCCTTGAATTCACTTATGAATTTGAGTGTGTTGCCTGTTACAAATAAATCGTCTACGTAAATGGCAACAATGAGAAGGGTTCCTCCTTCTTCTTTGCGATACACAGAAGTTTCTTTCGAACACCTTTTGAATTTCATCCCTTTTAGAATTTGATCCAACTTTGTGTTCCAAGCTCGTGGAGATTGTCTCAAACTGTACAAGGCTTTCGAAAGCTTATACACCTTGTGTTCTTCGCCTTTCACTTCAAAGCCTTCAGGTTGGCTGACATAAACATCTTCCTTTAATTCTCCATGCAAGAATGTTGTTTTCACGTCTAAGTGATGAATTTCCCATCCATGTGATGCCGCCAATGCAATCAACAGCCGTATGGTTTCAAGACGAGCAACCGGTGCAAAAACTTCATCAAAATCTATGCCGGATTCTTGTACGTATCCTTTAGCCACGAGCCGTGCCTTGTACTTGTTGATAGTACCGTCCGCATTTTTCTTAATTTTGAAAACCCACTTGAGACCGATAACTTTTACCTCGCTCGATTTATCAACTAGAAACCATGTCTTGTTTTTGTTGATAGAATCGATCTCTTCTTTGCATGCTTGTCTCCACTTTAACAGACCCTTTGCTTCTTTATAGCAACTTGGCTCATTGTCTATTGATAGTAGAAGTCTCTCACATTCTACGGAGGCTTGAAGGACATAATCATCAAGGTAATGAGGTTGGCTTACTTGATGGGTCGATCTTCTTAGTGGTTGTTCGTCTTGGGTTGTGTCACTCTCATTACCGGGATTGTGATTATCCGCATTATGTTCGTGATTCTCGAAGTTGGTGGACTCGGTGCTTTCGGTTTCGTTTTGACCTTGGTGTTGATCATTGATCACGGCAGATCCTTGTCCGGTATCTACAACCTCACCCCATCTCATGTGAAACATTCCTGGATCCTTTCTTGGCTCGTCTCTTGTTTCATTCCAGGTCCAGCTCGTCTTCTCATCAAAAACTATGTCACGACTTACCACTATTCTTTGTGTCGTTGGGTTGTACAATCTATAGGCTTTGGATCTCGGCTCGATCCCGAGATGCACTAGTGATTGTGATCTATCGTCCAGTTTCTTGAGGTTTATAGCTTCCACCTTTGCGTATGCTAGACAACCGAAGACCTTTAAGTGTTCTAGGTTCGGTTTCTTCTCTCGTAAGCATTCGTAAGGTGTCATGTTCTCAATGGCTCTTGTGGGTACCCTGTTGATTACATAGGTAGCATGGCGCACTGCTTCTCCCCATAAATAATTTGGTACTTTCATTTCCTTAAGAATACTCCTTGTCATCTCCATCATCGTCCTGTTTCTTCTTTCTACCAAACCGTTTTGTTGTGGTGTGTAGGGAGCCGGTGAGTTGTCTCTTGATCCCGCTTATCTCACAGAATTCATTGAACTCTCTTGAGGTTAACTCTCCTCCTCTATCAGTTCTTAGAGTCATGATCGCTTTCCCAAGATCATTCTCTACTAGACTTTTAAACACCTTGAATTTACCGAAAGCTTCACTTTTTTTCTTTTATCAAGATCGTCCACATGTACCTCGAGAAATCGTCTATAATAACAAAAATAAATTTGTTATGAGCTATGGTTGGTGGTGTAAGCGGACCACACAAGTCTGCGTGAAGAAGTTCTAGTGGTTTGGAAACTCGAAACATAGATGCCTTTGGAAAAGTTTGATGGGTTTGTTTCCCGACTAAGCATGACTCGCACAACTTCTTTTCTTCTTTGATTTCTGGTAGGCCATGAACCATCTTTTGTTGGGACATAGTTTTGATTGTTTTAAAGCTTATGTGTCCCAACCTTGCGTGCCACCTCCAAGTATTGTCTTCTATCCTTGTGTGTAGGCATATCGGTTTTCCAATCTTTAAACTTATTTTGTAAAGTCTATTTGGCGAGCGTACGACTTTTACCAAGAGTCTTCCACTTGGATCATGGAGCTTCAAGTACTCTTGTTTCATCCTAACATCACACCCGACTTCCGTAGCTTGTCCTAAACTCAGAATATTACTCTTAAGTTCGGGAATATAGTAGATATCGGTGACAAGTTCTTGTTCATCCGTTTTGCTTTGAAAAAGTATTGACCATTTGCCTTCTATTTCAACACAAGATCCATCCCCGAACTTTACCTTGCCTTTTATATTCTCGTTGAGTTCAGAGAAGTATGTCTTGTTGCCGGTCATGTGGTTACTTGCTCCATTATCGAGATACCAAACTCCTTCTTCCCCTTCCTTGGTTTCGTAGTTCTTTGGTATGAGATTCTCTTTGTTTAAGAACACGGTTTCATGCATATAAAGGGTTGGATCAGCTTCTTCTGTCTTCGCTTTATTTGCTTCTTGTATCTTTTGTGTTCTTTCAGGGCATGTAGAGGTGAAGTGACCGAGTTTGTCACAGCGATAGCACATTATTTTTGATCTATCCTTCTTTTCTCTTGTCTGGTTTTGATTATTCTGATTTGTTGTTCGTTCCTGTGAGTTGAATCTTCCTCTGCCTCGTCCTCTGTTCCCTCTGCCTCCTCTTCCACGTCCTCTCCCTCGTAAATACGTAGAGCTTTGTTGATCTGAATTTGCGAATAATAGCTTGCCTTGTGTTTCTCCGTGATTCTCCTCATCGAGAATTCGTTCTTCATAAGCCTTGAGTCTTCCTATAATATCCTCAAAACCTGTCGTTTTCAGATCTAGAACTTGCTCGAGGGCGGCTATAATATGGATGTATTTGTTTCTTGGCAAACTATTTAGGAATTTCTTTACGAGTTTAGGTTCGTCAATCGTTTGTCCAAGGGAAGCTGTCTTTGTTGCTAGCTCCGATAACCTTCCCGCAAAAGTATCTATTGTGTCTGAGTCCTTCATCTTGACCCTTTCGAATTCGGACATTAGAGTTTGTAGTCGCGCTTCTTTGACACGGTCGGCGCCTAGGTGCCTCGTTTTGATTGATTCCCATATCTCCTTTGGAGAATCTAGATCGCCTACTTGCAAGATCATGGCTTCCGGGATGGATTGGAAGAGTAATGCTATTGCAACATCTTTGTTATCGGATTCAACTGTTCCGGGTTCAATTGCTTCCCACACCTTATGGATTCGTAGCAATACTTTCATCCTCATGGCCCATACCGTATAGTTTGTAGAGTTTAGCATATGACATTGGATCGAGATCGTCTTGTCTAATTCCTTCGGAGGCGGAGGCGGTTTGGCTTCTCCCATGGCTCGGTGAAGTCAGATTATTGGCAGAATTTTGCGATCGAGACTTCGAGTTGATCGATTCGCCAAAGCTCTGATACCAAATAAAGTAAAGTGTTTCACACGTTTTGGTTTTAATAAGAATAACTCTCTTATTGATGTTTAGAAAATATCTCAAAACTAAACACCCAAAACTTGATATGATCATTGTCACGTCTCAACAATGATATATATAGTACTAGCACACCTTTGCTAATCCTAATTCTATTAGAACTAGATAACTCTTAATTCTATTGAGAATAAAATAAACTTTCCTTATTCTAAAAACTTTCCTTACCATAAGCTTTTCTTATCCTAACCAAACTTGTTAGAGATATCTTGATATGAGGATTCTCTTTTGAAGCTTATCCAACATCTTCTCTCTCTCTCTCTCACCGTTGGCGTCCAAAAAACCACACCTTCGGCTTCCAAACACCAACCTCATGTCCTCACACTTCAAACCTAAGACCTGTAACCCCACCTCACGTGCAATCCACATCATATACTCAGCTTTCCTCATTATACTTCGCCATAATCTACGTTGGAGATTGTGTTTCGCAAACCAACTTCATTGCTAGGAATTGAAAAGGGGAGGGTATTGGACGAGTAATATATCTCGTCACCGACCTCGACCCCCATTTAAGCCCCCCGTCCCGATCCCACCCCAACTAACCTCGAAGGGTTCGGAGGAACCCGTTTTAATAAAAAACAATGTATTTTAAAATTAAAATTATAATGAATCGTCACTATATTAATTATAATATTGAAATATCAAATATATTTGTCATTTAATAATAAATATAAACATATATTTATTTATACACACTCTCTCTCTCTATATATATATATATATTAAATAAATAAATAAAAATAATTGGGGTCGGATAATGTCATCCCCAAACCCACCCCGCCCTGCTTCAGATATGAAAATAAATTTGCGTCCCTGCCCTGTTACCTTTCAACTTGGGGAATCCCCCCCCCCCCCCCCCCACACATTTGGGTTGGGTACCCAACGGGTAAAATTTCCATCTATATTCATCACCACTTCCGCAATTTGGTTCCTAGATCTGGTCCTATATATCAGGTTTACTCAATATCGCTCCATAAACTTCGCCCCTTCAACTGTTTCACCATCACCATCCACTAGCCGATATGAAATCGAGATGGACTTGACATGTTGTATCGAACCCAGAAAAAATTACTTGCTTCTACTACTGCAATGAAATCGAGTGTTAAATCGACACTAGAAAAAAACCCTAACCTAACAAAAATCTATATGCTAGTCATTATTTCTACTTCTATCCAGGGATTCATATATTATTTAGGGTTTTATTTTTCATACTTCAGTTTTTGGTTCAATTTAAGGTTTGTCTCACAAATTTTTGGGATGAAATTGTAAAAGTTATGGTTGATGTTTTATATATATATATTGTGGTTTGATGTGGATTTTATATTGTGGTTTTTTGTTTTTGGTTGTGTTGATGATATTGGTATTTTAAATGTGTTGGTTTTGAATCGGTTTGGTGGTGGCGTTGGATGGAGATGGACTATTGATGTTCTTTGTCATGAAAACTAAAAAATTTTGATGTTTGCTTATTATTTTTCTTAAAAAATGTTCAGAAAAAAGTTTTTCTGGGGTCGGGTACCCGCCCCAACCTGTAAAATTTCCATCTCTATTCATCACCACTTCCACACTTTGGTTCCTAGATCTGGTCCTGTATTAGGTTCACTCAATATCGCTCCATAAGACGTTGGCCCTTCCCCTGATTTCACCATCACCATCCACTGGCCGATATGAGATAGAGATGGACTTTAGATGTTGAATTGAACCCAAAAAAAACGACTTGCTTCTACTATAATGAAATCGAATGTTGAACCGAAACTAGAAAAAAAAAACCTAACCTAACAAAATTCTATATGTTAGTCATTATTTCTACGTCTAGCCAGGGCTTCAAACTTTATTTAGGGTTTTATTTTTCATATTTAGGTTTTGGGTTTAGTTTAAAGTTTGTCTCACAAATTTTTGGGATGAAAATGTAAAAAATTATGGTTGATGTTTTATATATTATTGTCGTTTGATGTTGATTTTACATTGTGGTTTTTTTGTTTTTGGTTGTGTTGATGATATTGGGATTTTAAATGTGTTGGTTTTGATCGGTTTGATACTGGTAGTGGGTGCAGACGGACTATTGATGTTCTTTGTCATGAAACTGAACTCTTTAATAAGGGGTTGTTTGTTTTTAAAAAAAAATCTCTTAATCTCTCTTAAGTCTAAATCGTTCAGACATTTTTACACACCGCCTCTTATTAATCATAACTAAATTAAGACTTCAGACTTTAGATCTCTTAAAAAACAAACGACACCTAAATCACATACAACAACAAATGATACATACATATTCGTGAATCACATACAACAAATGAGCAAGGGCTCCATGCACTTGATGAAGTCCTATGTGTATATTGATGTTTGCACATGTTGTAGTTGATTCCACATCTTCGTGAGGGTGACCAATCTAAAGAAAGAACTGTGAGAGTCACTAGTGATAAGGAAATAGGTTTTTTTTGGGAAGGGTGTCCTAGGTTATGCCTAGACTAATCCCTTGACAAATTATGACCGTAAGACATCAGCCATGATAAAAACTCAGTGGCCACAATTGTTGTGTACGCCTGGATTCGAACTCTGGACAGATGAGATATTCCACCATATCCTCCAGGGCCTGATAAGGAAATAGGTTTGTTCACATACACCTCCTTTTCAGCCAATATCCTTTGCGATTTGACCACTAGTTAGTGCACCAACCATGGCACCCACATTAGATAAAGAACCAAACAATGAAAACTGAAAACCTAATGCATCTAAATCAGTTCAAGATTCATCACAAGAAACCAAAACTTGATTCAAGAAATGAAAAAGGGGTCATCAAGAAAAACCTCATAGACGGTAAGCTGTAAGATCTCGATGGATATCCGTTTTTGTAGGTGAATAACCACCCTACAAGAATCCAAAAACGTTATCATTGAATTCAACTTTAGATGTCCGAACTACTCATCATCTCCTAAGTTGGTACGAATCTTATACTTTTCAAAACACAAATTGTTTCCATCATTAAAAAAATTGTTGTTAAAGTTGCAACAAATTGTTTTCATGGGTTTTGCGTTGATTGCTTACAGTGAGATCGAACTAAATAGGGCCTAAGGCTATCTCGACCCCATCGAGACCCAAGGCCCAAGGCATTATCTTTGACATTTAATATGTATAATTCATGTGAAAGAGAGCCCAACAAGAACACTACACTTCAAGGCCCAAACAATTAAATGACTCATTTAATTCTCATTGACTGGAATTTATTAAGTGTTCTAAAATCTATGGGACAAGGTTTCTCCTCTATACAAAGTTCCAATAAACACAAGTGAGAACAGAAACAGAGCGATCTCTGATCATCTGAGAAGACTTCATCATATTGGATTGTCTGGAACCCATATGATACCAACTATTAATATGAATAAAGGGATTTTTGAGATCTTTCCCTTTTATTAATTCTTGAATTTTGATTCAATCTTTTATTGTTTGATTAATAGTTCCTCTAAGATATCAGTTTCATAGTTGGACTTTTGTTAAGTAGGGATGATCTTTTTGGTTTTTCTTTTCCACTCTTGTTCTCTAATCAAATTCTTCACGGCATTCCTACAACCATTGACTAATTAAAGGCCAACAGAACCTCCATTAATGTATTGCAAAGCCAAAAATAGACCATTATTAAACTTGTAGTCATTGAGTCATTTCATCAAACACCTTATATTCATCAAACACCTGATCAATTTGATTAATTGATTAGCATCTTTGTTGTCGTTAGAAACAAAATATAATAAAGCATACTAGATTCTAGGGGTGCTCACGGGTTGGGTTGATCGAGTTGAAGGCTTTTCGACAACTCAACCCAATGTAAGCGGTTTGAAAATTTTACAACCCAACCCAAGTACATAAGAAAAAAAAATTATAAGGAGTTCAAGTAGATATATAAACAAAATATCACATAGATGAAATTTTCGGTAGCCTGGATGAGAAATTGAAGAAACCATCAACACAAATGCAAAAGGAAGAGAGAAATCGAACATACTAACAGATGTAGCAGATGAGATGCAAAGTTGTGAGGATGCAAAAGCGTGATAGGAGCAAGGTGTGAGAGACATAGGGGTGGTTTGTTTTTTTTAAAAAACCTCTTAATGACTCTTAAGTCTGAATCGTTCAGACCTTTTTACACACAACCTCTTATTAATCATAACTAAAATAAGACTTCAGACTTTAGACCTCTTAAAAAACAAACGACACCATAGTTTGATTGAAGGGTAACTACACTGAACTAAAAAATCGCTCAAAGGCTTTTTAGTGCCATTCAGATGCCATTTTTTTTGTGCCAAACAAAATTTCATCTGTGTGATTACGATGCTAGTTTTTAATGGTATTATTAAGAAGTAAACAAATAATCCCTAAAAAATCTTACTGTGTCAATTTAGAAAACACATAAAAATTAGGGAATTTAATTAAAATACCCTTTTTTGAAAAATCAATGCCTAATATGCCCCAAATCTTGTCATTTTTGCCAAAATACCCCATATGTCCGCGGTTTGGCCGCGTTTTTTCAAAAAACGCGGGGTGACACTGTTTGGGTTCGTGTTTTGGTCTAAACGCGGGTATGGTCCGCGTTTGGTTTATTTCAGGCGGGGGTAGTCCGCCTTTTGTTGATTTCACGGCCATTCATTGAAATCAACAAAACGCGGACTAACCCCGCGTGAAATAAACCAAACGCGGACCATACCCACGTTTAGACCAAAACGCGGACCCAAACAGTGTCACCCCGCGTTTTTTGAAAAAACGCGGACATATGTGGTATTTTGGTAAAAATGACAAGATTGAGGGCATATTGAACTCTGATTTTTAAAAAAATGGTATTTTAATTAAATTCCCTAAAAATTACTATAATGAATGGTCTAATAATATGCATTTTCTAAGAAAAAACAACTATAAAACCATTACTTTCACTTTCAAACACAAAATATCGTTACCTTTCTTTTTCTCAAAACAAATTGCAATACTAACGTGTATCTGTTTTTTTTTTTTTTGAAAGAAACTAACGTTTATCTGTTTAATGACTCATATTCATATCCAAAAAAAAACATGAATATTTAATTAAATAATTAATTACTTAAAAGGAAAGAAATAAAGATAGAGTCCAAATCCAACCACGTTCCCATCATTCCTCTTAAAAATATAAAATCAATCCCTCCGCCGTCAACGGCGGCGCGTTATTACCACGCACTATCATCCAGCTGTTGCGTTCCCTGCTTTCTAACTATTATTGACAATTGTAAACCATAAATAAACGTCCTAGCTATACTTCCCTTTCAAAAAAGCATCAATGGAAAACACCAAATGGATCGCTACGGTGGCCAGCATATGGATCCAATGCTCCTGCGGTGCCTCTTACGCCTTCGGAATCTACTCCGCCGTCCTCAAATCCAGCCAAGGTTACGATCAATCCACTCTCGACACCGTCTCCGTCTTCAAGGACATCGGCGCTAATATCGGAATTTTATCCGGCCTCCTTTACCATGCCGTCACGGTTAACCACAGTGGTTCACGGACGTCGTCGTTTCGTTTCGGATCTGGACTATCGCTGGTGTACTTGGCCGGTGCGGTTCAGTGCTTCTCCGGTTACTTCCTTATGTGGTTATCCGTAATCGGAGTGATCGAGAGGCCTCCTGTTCCGGTGATGTGCCTGTTCATGTTCATGGGCGCACACGCGCAGACGTTCTTCAACACCGGAAACGTCGTCGTGGCGGTTCAGAACTTTCCAGATTACAGTGGAACCACCGTCGGCATTATGAAGGTAAATTACTTATCACTTCTGTTTTTTCACTTGTTTCTATATTTGGGATGATGGGTGAAATAATTTAGGAGAATCTTTTTGTAGGAATTACGAATTTAGGAATTACATTTTTGAACAACGGAATCAAATGCAATGGCGAGTTGTACTGTACAAATTTTCATGCATACAGTACACCGTATCCGGGAAAAAGAATGTCGGGAGTGGAAGATGTTTATGTTTTTTTTAAGAATGATCCTATAATATTGGATGTTAGATAATTAATTATAATAAAACAATGGATTTAATTATGTTTGGTAAAGGGTAAAAAAAATGTTTGATACAAACTTAAATCAAGATTAAAGAAATCTAAAATACAAATTCATGTAAAGCATTTTAATATATTATATTTAGCATGTTAAAAATAGATGATAATGATACTCTGCAAATGATATTTATCCTTAATGGTTATATTAAGAGACAACCTCTGAATCACTAATAGTTAAATTTTGTTTGGTAAAAAAAAGTGTTGTCTCTTAATGATTTTGTATCATGACCCCCCTTAACTATTAAGAGCTCTGATTTCATTATGAACAATTAGCAAACAACCATATTTCATTTTATACTATATTATAAAAATATCTTAATCATTCAGACCACTTAATCATTCTGTACTAAACCATTCAGCAACTGTCAAACAGTCCTTACTTCCTTTCAAAGAAAAACAAGTAACTTTATATATACGATAATAAGGTGGGGGTGTTGTTATTCTTACCCCCTTCCCACTCACATACCCCCTACTAGAATATTACGGATTTTAAATTGAATATCTAAATAATTTTTTTCTAAATTTATTGATGGATTTTTGACAAGGAAATGGGAATATTTTAAATGGATTTTTGACAAGGAAATAGGAATATTTTAAATGGATTTTTGACAAGGAAATAGGAATATTTTAAATGGATTTTCGAGATATTATCCATGACAACCGGTCATTGAAAATCCCTTGGAATTTCATGGTTTTTTGACGGATCTTTTCCGTCGGAAACCAGTATTTTCGACCAAATTTTACATATGAGAATTTTCGTCGAAAACCCCTACATTTTTAACGGGCTTTTGATGGAAATTTTCGTCTAAAATGGCCCTATTTCTTGTAGTGTTAATTAACCTTTGAGCTTGTCTTTTGTTCTAAATTGATCATTTATGTTATTTAATTTTATGAATTGGACGAAGGTTATTAAAATGATATAACTATTTCCTTTTTGTTACGACATATAAAAATATTTTTATTATGATTATATATTTACTAAAATAAACTTGGTTGCAAAAATTCTCAGGGCTTTCTTGGTTTAAGTGGAGCAATACTAATCCAAATCTACCAAATGCTATTCAACGGCAACCCAACTACCTTCCTACTCATGATCGCCGTTTTCCCCACACTCGTTTCTCTCCTACTCATGTCTCTGGTTCACATCAACCCCTCCGACACCACCAACGACCACCACCACTTAAACACCTTCTCCGTCATCGCCGTCGCCACCGCCGCCTACATCATGATCATACTCATCTTCCAAAATCTCTTCATTTTCCCACCATGGGCTCACATCCTAACCACTCTCATCCTTCTCATTATCCTTTCATCCCCACTTCATGTCGCACTCAAAGCTCAAAGAACCGAACCACCGGTGCACCCCACCATAGCTCCATTGATCATGGCTAATTCTTCAGAGCCTGATCATGATCAGGGTGCAGGTGCACTGGTTGAAATGAATCTGTTACAAGCCATGGGAACCATCAACTTCTGGCTCCTGTTTATAGCAATGGTTTGTGGGATGGGGTCAGGGTTAGCCACCATCAACAACATTGCTCAAATTGGCGAGGCTCTCGATTACTCGACAATCGAGATCAATACGATGGTTTCTCTATGGAGTATATGGAACTTTCTTGGCCGGTTTGGTGGCGGTTATGTGTCAGATTTGTTCTTGCATCGCCACGGATGGGGGCGGCCGTTTTTTATCTCGCTTACTCAAGCGGCAATGGTCGCGGGACATTTGATCATTGGGTCCGGTGGGAGTTTGTATGTCGGGTCCGTGATCGTGGGTGTTTGCTATGGATCACAGTGGTCTTTGATGCCTACGATCACGTCGGAAATCTTTGGGGTGAAGCATATGGGGACGATCTTCAACACTATCGCGGCAGCGAACCCTGTTGGTTCGTATATGCTTTCCGTGCAAGTGATTGGGAAAATTTACGATAAGGAAACGGAAGCGGGCGGGGGTTCGTGCCATGGGATTCATTGTTTTATGGTTTCGTATTTTGTGTTCGCGGGGGTTTGTGTTTTCGGGTTTTTGGTTTCGATGGCATTGTTTTTCCGGACTAGGGGGTTTTATGGGTTGATTTTGCAAAGACGAGCGAAGCAGTTTCGAGTGTAGCGAGAATGAATCGGAAGACGGGGTTTTATAGCACGAGTCCGTAAAGCAAAAAAGTATAATCGGGTTCGAAGATGTCGGGGTGACTCGATTTTTTTAAACATTTATTTTACTTTCGTTTCCATAAATATTGGAATATGGAATATTTTATTCATTCTTACACGATATAAGTCGTACTTGTACAATAAAAATTGCCAATTTATTAAATTAGTTGTCCTTAATGTCTAGATATAATTTTTTTGGCAAGATATAACAACTTTACCTTATATTTTTAAGTGTGATAAATATCTATATCTATATATATATATATTAAAGAAGAAATCGGTGGCAATGACTTGGCATCTCTAAAATCCAAGGAACTATTTTATCTTTTTTTCTCAATTTACGTCATTTTTGTCCATATATTTATTTATTGTTAGAGACATTTATTCTTTGTGTAATTATAACCTCAACTATCCAGCTTCCCCTCTCAACCTTCAATATTCCCTTACATTTAAAACTCATCCATTGTTGTGCATATTTACCCCAAATAAAATGAGACCTCCTGCTACTTCCTACGGTTTCTTCTTCATAGCCGTCTCAACAAATAAAATTTGCTTCAGTTTTCATCTCCCTTGCTCAAGGGCTCAATTGTTAGATGTAATCTACAAATATCGATAGTCCGTACAAATGGAGATGAAAAAGATTATAAAAGAACCAGTGATCAATAGGATGACCGCAAAAATACAAGCGACCATGAAAAAGAAGCAGCAATAATGGAGGATGATGAAGCTAATAGTAAGGTGAAACTGGCAAAACTCACTGAGATAAAAGGCAATTAGTAAGAGTTCATCTTCTTGGTTGTAGCTTGAAATTGGTACTTCAACAACTAATGTGGATCCAAACTATCCAAGTGGCCCACCTAATGGCACAAAATAGTTAATTGTTTTTTTTTTTTTTTGCAACATTTTAAAGGAAAATAAGTGCAAATAACTCACAAATTGTGACTATATATGATCTATTCGAGAAGCACACAAATTTTCTATGAAATCATTTCATTTATTGTAACTTTGAATTTGTGGAGTTCTCTTGCAAAGTCTCTATAACTATTTTTTTAATTTCGACTTCTTTTATGACAAAAACGTTCCCTCACCGCAGAAGAAGAAGAAGCAGCAGAAGCAGAAGAAGAAGAAGAAGAAGAAGAAGAAGAAGCAGAAGAAGAAGTAGCAGCAGAAGCAGAAGAAGAAGAAGCAGAAGAAGAAGCAGGAGAAGAAGCAGAAGAAGAAGAAGCAGAAGAAGAAGAAGAAGCAGAAGCAGCAGAAGAAGAAGCAAAAGCAGCAGAAGCAGAAGAAGCAGAAGCAGCAGAAGCAGAAGAAGCAGAAGAAGAAGCAGAAGCAGAAGAAGCAGAAGCAGAAGAAGCAGAAGAAGAAGCAGAAGAAGAAGAAGAAGAAGCAGCAGAAGAAGAAGCAGAAGAAGCAGAAGAAGCAGAAGAAGCAGAAGAAGCAGAAGAAGAAGAAGAAGAAGCAGCAGAAGAAGAAGCAGAAGAAGAAGCAGAAGAAGCAGAAGAAAGCAGAAGAAGAAGAAGAAGCAGAAGAAGAAGAAGAAGAAGAAGAAGCAGAAGCAGAAGCAGAAGAAGCAGAAGCAGAAGCAGAAGAAGAAGAAGAAGCAGAAGAAGAAGCAGAAGCAGAAGAAGAAGAAGAAGAAGAAGAAGAAGAAGAAGAAGAAGTTAAAATATTAGAATAAGAAAGTGTGTATAAAATTGGTCTATATGTATTGAGTAGTCTTAAACATTGAAATGTGTCATCCGTTTTGGTTATCCCACGTTTGTAAGATTTTAAATTGAAAGAATGATGCGAGTATATTTGGATAAGAAGAGATAATGCAGACAACTTTTAGAGTTAATAATAATCCTATTCTTTTTTTTTATTATTAAGAGTTGCTATAATAGCTAAAGAAGAGAGGATGTATTTGTGACATATAATTGATATTAATCTTATTTTAAGGGTGAAAAACAGAAAAAGTTTCTATAATAACTTGCTAATGGAATTATTAAAGCGATTCATGTTTGCATATTGATCATGAGAGTCATAATTCTCCTATAGTGATTGTAACACCCATATTTTTGCCTAGAAAAGTGTTACGTAATCTGAACAATTCCTCTAAAAATACTCCAAAATAACGGCTAAATTAAAATTGTTTAGACCGTTTACAGCGGAAGACTTTAAAATAATAAATATGTAACTTAAATGTTAACTCGTCCCATACCGAGTTATATTACAATATTTATTCATAATAGATGTCTGAACATAAATACTGAAGTTAAGGGGCTAAAATTGACAAACTCTCAAACTTTCCTAACACATCACACGTGACTGTACTAATAGTCCTCGCCATGGATGAATTTTCGTCGAGAACTCATGGGTAAACTGAAAAACGGTTGTTCGCCCTCGTTTTTTCATCATTTTCGATGATTCTTTTTGCAAAACTCTAGAAAATCGTTTTCCTCAACCATAGGAACAAAAATTAATAAAAACCATCTAGTATTGAGTCCCATTTTCTCATTTAAATTTTTGGTTTTTATATAACTCGAAAATCTTGAAGAAAAACTCAAAATCGGTCATTCTAAACTAAAATATGAGATATAAGGCTACTAAGGTTCGATAAAGGACTTAAAAACGAAGCTAACCATATAAAGAACTCGAAATTTGGTTGAGTATTTTACCTCCAATCGTCGATAAACCAAAATTTCGGGTAGCAACTTTGAGCTCCGATTTCTCTCTCGTTTCTATGCGAAATCCTGATCCTTTTGAACTAAAATGTTGCTAGCAATGGCCTCTGCATTTTATCTTTAGTAACCTTGGCATATTAGTTGACCGAACAAGCCAATAGCAAGCCTCAAAGATCTCTCGTCGCTTTCAAATCTGAAAATTTTCAGACATGCCATATTTACATAACAGGTCCCTCTGCTTTGGAACTGACACAACCCCTGAACCTTTGGAAAATGACATTCGGCCCTCTAGCTTCCATACTTTAGCCAACTTTACACTTTTCAACCCCAATCTTATATTTTCTTTCATATTTAGTCCGATTAAACCTAAACTCATTTCTCCACTTCCCACTTTCATTAAATAATATATTTGACCCATTTTAACTATATATATATATATATATTCTTCTTATTTTAGTCTAATAAAATAAAAACCATTTTATTTTATTTCCCTTTTTCCATCTTTCCTTTCCTTTTTTTTATTTTTTATTTATTTACTCCTTTTTGGGATGTCATGGTGATAGCGGTTAGTGGAACGTGCAAGATAGGGCCAACTAAGCGAGCTGGGTCAAGAAAGAAAAAAAGTCATACGAAGTTGCATATTTATAATATTTTCAATAACAATGATATGGTTGTAGGACACGTTATTTGAGTTTTAAATAATATATCACAAACTCATAGTAACAATAAACGATAATGAATATATATAAGTTAACCACTTATGAAAATACATTCGTTTTTATATTGTTTTTCAATAATTATTAATTGAGGAATTATGTTTCATTTTAAATAGGTTTAATACTTCCTTAAAATAATTGTCGTCACCGCGCAATACGCGGGCTCGAAAACTAGTTTTTTTCTAATTACTATA
The DNA here is from genome assembly GCA_023525745.1 of Arctium lappa. Lineage (NCBI taxonomy): Eukaryota > Viridiplantae > Streptophyta > Magnoliopsida > Asterales > Asteraceae > Arctium > Arctium lappa. Next base: position 136,230,397 of record CM042048.1, read on the forward strand.
GCAAGGTTTTAAATTTTAAATTTTTTATTTATTTTGATTTGTAATTTGCCGATTTGTAATATTTAATGACCCGAATATCAAATTTATCTTCTTATTTAAGTGTAAATTAGAGAAAAGTTTAAAAAAACTCAATAAATTATCCCATTTTGAATGATTAAGTCCATAAACTAATTTTTTGAATGAAAATATCATAAAACTTTCTTATTTTGAATGATTAAGTCCCTCAACTACTTTTTTTGAATGAAAAAATCATTAAATTTTCTAATTTTGAATGATTAAGTCTCTAAACATTTTTTTTGAATAAATAAACCATCAAACTTCTAAAAATTCGTTGCCTTTTTCTTAATGATGCCTGAAACTGACTATGAAAGTTTTAAATTAAAAACAAATTTAAATCACTTTTATCGTTCTCAAACTCTACGCCATTAAAACCCCTCATAAACAATCGTATCACTCCGTCTCACCATTCCCCGTTGCCAGAACGTTGTCCGTTCTCCATATCGTCTAACACGTTGCTCCTGTCATCGATCTCCCTCTTTTTAATCTATTTTTTTATCTATCAAAAAAGCAAGAATCAAAAGATAACCAGTTACAGACTTACAACTAGTATTTTTGGGTAAAAATGATGTAAGTAACCAATTTTTAGAAGTTTCAATGATTTAATTTATTGGAAAAAAAAATCAGGGACTTAATCATTCAAAATAGAAAAAATTAATGAGTTTTTAATTCAAAATGATAAAGTTTAATGGTTTTTCCATTCAAAAAAAATAGTTCAGAGACTTAATCATTCAAGATGAAAAAATTTAATGGTTTTTTCATTCAAAAAATTAATTCAGAGAATTAATCATTCAAAATAGAATAATTTGTTGGATTTTTATGAACTTTTCCCTGTAAATTATGTTTTTTTAATTTATTTCTAAGAGCATCCACAATGTGCTTTTTCAAAATTTTTTGGGAGGTTTTTCAAAAAACAAAAAACGCCTTTTGAGGTTTTTCACATAGTGGAGAGCTTTTTCACTTGAGGTTTTTCGCGAGGTTTTTCGTCATAGCTCGTAACTGTACGACCTGCTTTTTCATAGCTTTTTCGTATTTAATCAGTTTTAACTTTATAGAATTTTATAAAAGTTTCGTATTTAATCAGTTTTATTTATTAACCAGTTTTATTTATTAATATATTTAAAGTAATCCTATTTAAATATAATTATTAAATAAATAATATAAATAAATACATAATGAAAGTAATGTTAAATGAAAATCCAAACAAAATAACAATAGAATAGAGAGACAATGAAATCTATAATTCTCATTAATCATAAGTCCTTTAAATAGGGAGGAGTTTACAAAGAAAATGAAACATTCATTATGGTAAATTCTAATACTAGAAAAATATTATGTCAATCACTTCCTTTTGATGATGGCACATAATCCTACAACACTCCCCCTTGTGCCGAGTCAAAGGGAGGTGCACAATTGTTGTCTCGTTAAAACCTTACGCCAAATTAAAAACCCAGTGAGATAAAAAAATAGGACGAAGGAAAGAGTACAACGCACCAGTTTCTTTGCAATACATAGACTTTTCCTCCAGTCTAGTTTTCTCTTAGATTCGTACATTAATCATGAGAGATAGGAAAGCATGATGGTATATAAACAGTTGCCTCACTAAAACCTTACACCAAGGAACAAAACCCAATGGGAAAAATAAAACATTGATTGAAGGAAAGAGCACAACATACCAATATCACAAATATAGTAGACTCCCCATTTTGTCTATTACTCCCCCTGATTCGTGCATTAATCAAGGGGGTTTGGAAAATATTTGCACTTGTTTTCTACATGTTTCCCAATATATGGTTTTAGGTAATGATTTGGTAAAATGTGTCATGTTCTCCTGACATCTTACTTGATTCAATTGAATCTCGATGAGAGTTTTCTTATTGCTGATTGTATAAGATTTAAGTAGAATACTTGATGTATCTTATGTTCATTTCTTCGATACATGATGCATTATTTTCATATATGCAAGTAGGATATTGGTTGAACCCATAATTACTAGCTCCTCTAATATATGTAATGATAGTCCTTAATCATATACATTATTTAATTATCATAGGGAGTAATATTCTTAGATTAGTTCAAGGGGTAGTTACAAAGGATTGCTTAATTCACTTCCAAGCAATCGGCGTGTTCCTTGTGGTAATTCTTTATTCAGTTTAAGAACAACCTTTGTATGGGTCAGACAGATACCTAATATCAGCAAAGACATACCAAGACATTGTTTGGTGTTTTTCTATAAGAGCTAGTATTTTTGCTGCTTATATTCTAAGTAGGTATTGAAGTTTCATTATCAATCCCATTTTTCTTTCTATAGGGAAAGTATAAGCCTATGTCAATTATTTCAAAAGATTCATTTGATATCATTCCAATGACGTTGCGTTGGCACTGAGCTAAATCTAGCTAACAAATTCACTGAGAAATACAATATACGGTCAAGTGTATTGTGCTAAGTACAATAATGCGCATATTGTACTTAGATAGGGAATTCCAACTCCCAACATTTTTCGTCATCGTCCTTTTAGACGAAATGGATCTTTCCTTATATCCGACACTTCGACCGATCATGGGAGTGCTAACCGTATGCGCTTTGTCCATATTAAATTGCCTGATTATTTTCTGGACATATGCGATCGGTGAATTAATATTTCACAAACTTGATGTTCTAGCTCAAATAGCTAGACAAAACCAAGTTTTCCCAAGATCTTTCATCTCAATTTCAGATTTCAAGTAGCTTGTTGTTTCTCTTATTTCATCAAGAATGTCTATTATGTTCATAACATCGATATATAGAGCTACACTGAAAATTTAGAACTTGTTTTCCTAAATAAATACGCAAGGGCACAATTTGTTGTTATTATATACTTTCCCAATCAAGTATCTACCTAGGTGGTTATAGAACATTCATATAGATTGCTTCACTATATAAAATGAGCGTTTTACTTTTATTGCAAGAGCATTTTGTGGTTTAGAGTTACTTGATTTTGATAATGTAATATCATCGAATGCTTTTATATATCTCTAAATCTAGATCCCCATAGAGACATGCAGTAACCACATCCATGAGTTGCATTTCCAGTCCTTCGAAAACTACTAGACTAATAAATTATTCGGATGCTATAACATCCATCATGAGAGAGTAAGTATCATCATGGTCAATCCAGGACGTTATGAGAAACCTTGCGTCAAAGGAGAGCCTTAAACATTAGGACTTCATTATTCTCATTACGCTGTATGACAAAGACTTAGTTATGTCCTACGGGCTTTACACTTGGTGGGTTAGCACTATCAGACCAAATACCCAATCCTTTGTCAAAGAATATAATTCTTTCTGGATTGTTTCTTTACATTTAGGCCAATATGCTCTTTGTTGATATTATTCAACTGAGCCTGGTTCGATGTCGTCGTGCTCGATCATTTTATGAGCCATTATATATGCGAATAAATCATCAATGATTATATATGATATGTCCATCGACTCATATGTACTCTCATAGTTCATTTGAGATTAACATTCATCTCTAGAATCAATATTAACTTCGGAGAGTCCTCCAGTGATGATTCATGGACATAATTATAATTAGAGACAATCTCATGAGAGTTTTGTGTATTGATGATAAATGGATGTGCCTCACTATTCTATTCCTTTAGAATAGTATCTATCGAACCAAGTAGCTTCCACCACTTCCATTTGGTAGCTACGACCTCAACCACACCTCCACTATGTGTGATTGCAACGCACTTTCCAACGGCGTTGTGCCCCTGTTGGGGACTTTTTAACCTTACGAGTATATTTGTAGCTCGTATATGTGATCTTGTCACTTTTGGAATAACATAAAACATATCAGGTATCGAGTCTGATTCGTTTGACTTCAACATTATGTAGTGAAGTATTTGGGTATCAAAATGAGACAGAGTGGGAATATTCAATGACACTTCCTGTCGTTCCCATGGAAAATCATTTTTCCTATCTCCCCCTAACGAGGGGAAGACTGTCTCATGAAAGTGACAACCCGCAAATCTAGTGGTAAAGAGATCACTAGCCAAATATTCTAATTAGCGGATAATTGTTAGGGATTCATATCCAACATATACCAATTCGTCTTTAAGAACCCATTTTGATGCGCTGTGGGGGCGCAATTGGCACATATACTACAGAACCAAACATGCGTAAATGTAAACTATCAGGCTTATTTCCAGTTACCAACTGGTACGCGTGATGCTGGTTAGCAAGCAGTGGGTCTAAAAACGAAAAAAAAAACTGCATATAATAATTGCATAATCCCAGGTAGATGTGGGTAAATTGGTGCGCGTTACTAATACCCTAGATGTCATCATATTCTTTTGATAACAATTTCTATGAGACCATTTTATGTATACACATGGGGTATAGGAAACTCTACATTGATCCTAATACATATGCAATTAACATCAAATCCTTATGATGTAAATTCTCCAGCATTCAAAGTCATGTAGACTTGATGAAATAATCAGGGTGGTGAGACCTTAAACGTATAGCTAGTGCTAGGAGTGCAGTATTTCATGTGGACAATAATACAACACGTGTTCATCGTGTCGAAACCAGAACCATAAAGTACTTTAATGGCCCGCATTCTGGATGTTTATGTCCATAAATATGACCTTGTATTCATTGTAACAATGGAATATTTTTTTGTATTATGTCCTTAGATTTAGGATGATCTCATTTTTGTCTTGGCTAAGGATTAGGGTATATACAAAAGTTTTAGGTATTCGAGAGAGCATATTATGATAGTAATGTTGTTTCATATGCTGTAGAAGTCAACAGTTGCAATTTGCCTCATTTTGCCTTTCACTCGAAAGAGAATGTGTCTGTGTATTTGACAATACACAGATCACTATGTCATAACTAAGGCGTCCCACATGGTCATGCCGAAACATATAAGTGTTATTGCCCCCAAAAGTTCTTTATTAGTGACAAAATATGATCCGGAGTCTTGCCCGAGTGAAACTCACACCTCTTTGTCGAGCTTCCATGACCCAATAATCTACTAGTTTGACACATTAGTTTCCATGATATATGTTTACTTTCATATTCATTAGAACTTATATATATATATATATATATGCTTATTTCCATTTCCATTTGATACGAACATCTTTACAAGGTTCCTATTAATCTTGTACCAACAAGAGAGTGACAGTCCATCGTCTAAGTAATTTGGTTGGATGTATTATAAAACAAGTATTAGTCTATCTTTTTTTCGATTGTGTGATAGGTCAAAAAAAATCAATTCTCCTCGATACATTCCTACACGGAACGGAGAATATTGATTTTTTTTGTATTTGTCTTGATGTATTTTTTTACATCTATAATGGTTACATATTCGATTTTACTTTAGCAAAGAAATTAATTTTGGTACTTAAAGTTAATTTCAAATAAACATATGATTAATCAATATTAAATATTAAATTAATATGTTATAGTTCATTTTCAACGCGTTTCCTTTTTTTTTATAGAAGCACTTTTTAGTGCATTTCTTATTTGATTGTCCATTCCTTCCTGACTCTTACCAAGACCCTGACCCTTTCTAGGGTCTCGTCCACATGGTGCAGAAATGTCACATGTGTGAAATTGTTTTTAACTCACAATCATTTTGAGTTGTTTCCACCTCTAACACTTTCATTATTGATATCGAGAATTTTCTTTATCCCGACATATGTGGTGTTATTCGAAAGAACTTTGTTATGTCTCTCTACCACTTGCAGTAGGTTGATGAGTTTGTCTAAAGGTTACATTCCAACTTATATTGGTTCATTAATATTTACTTATATATGAAAAGTGGAAATAATATTATGAATCATGTCATCTTTTGTGAGTTCCTTGCCACAGAGATTGAGACGCGTTTTGGATATAACATTTCTTTGTTGAAATCAGTTACCTTTTTGTAATCGAGTAAGTGGGTTTCATTCCACTGTACGATTAGTTCAGGAAGTACATATTCATAAGTACTCCCGATTATCCTTTTCGGAACATCCCACATTTCTTTGAGGGGTTTCTAATAAAGGTATCCTATGAAACTTAGGATTTATATGTTGTCTCAGAACATGAGGGTATTTGTTTGTACCTTTTCAAGAGGTTAGTTTTAGAGTCAATGAAGAGTTGATGGACTTTAGGCATTTTCTTATACCTTTTCAAAAGGAGATTTATGTACTCATTTATAATACTCAGATTCTTTTGAGTTTACGACGTTGATTTTGGGATGAGTTGTTTCAACCATTTACATATATAAAGGATAATATATTATTTTCTTTTTGATAAGGAAATGAAATTTCATTATCATAATAATATTGGATTTTTGTATGCTTTGATATTTTGTTGATAATACTTCATCAATATTTCAATTTGCGAAAAATAAATCACTCAATCTATTGGATTTCCAGGTAATAGGGGAATCACATGGATTTCTTAAGTCCCTACAAACCTTAGGATTGTTTACACCCGTTTGACAAAACCCAGTTGATATCTTGTGATTTATTTAATTTAAATATAATATTGTTAATTATAGAACATTTGGCATGAGACCAAAAATTGACATGAGTTTGGCATATTAGGCCAATCTCAATGTTTTAATACCTTAATGGTATTTTGAGAGATTCTGTCGTGAGACAATAAATATTGGTTTTGACATAAAGTCGATATCAAACTTTTAATATATTAATAATATTTTTGGAACTTTTGGAAAAGACCAAAATATATGAAGGTTGGAAGCGTAACTTCTAAAAACTTAATTATATGATTGGAATTATAAGTATGAACTTATAATTAAGGTATTCATTGAATATATTGTGTGGGAGATCAAATTCAAACGAAATTAAGATCATATTGGTATTTTAGAAGCTTTTGGCAAGAAATCAAAAGAATATTACGATTTATAATCAAAACAAACATACTAATGTATTTAAGAACGACTTAGGCTATGTTTGGCAAAAAAAAACTAAGCTAAGCTAGCTTGTAGCTGATAAGCTAGCTTTTCAAAACGCTACTTTGAGTAGCATTTCAATAAGCTAGCTTATAAGCTAGCTGTCATCCAAACATGTACACTAGTTGATAAGCTAGCTTATAAGCTAGCTGAAGCTAGCTTTTTTTTTTGCCAAACATAGCCATAATATCATACATTCTAAGATTTTAATAGCTTGGGCAAAAGAGCAAAACATGACAGTATAGGGGTGGGAGTGTAACTTCCAATTAATTATGATTTATGACTAAGCAAATAAATAAATAAAATTAAACATAGATTTGAATAAACTTAAACATCTAAAATAATTTATGGCAGTGAGCCTAAATAAATAATGTAATATTCGCCTAAATAATTTTAACCAATCAAATTAACCAACAAAGTAAATATAATGTGTACATTATCAAGGAGATCTAATGATTTTAAAACATAACCATATTATACTAGTATTATTTGTTATGGAAAGAAAATCAGTTTAATAAAAAGAATAAACTATAAACTCGTTATCAATTAAGAAATAAATTTATAACAAATATATCATTATTATTTATATTAAAAGGTAGATTTACAAGAAAAATATAAAATGATTACTCATATATATAATTAGATTTTTTTTTACGAATAATGAAATATGCAATTAATAAACATAATGTTAAATAAAAATAAATTAATCCATCAATACAAATTACTCGTAAAACAAACATATTAAAGGCTAGGTTTTATTTATTTATTTTAGCAGTAATAAAGAAATATCATATTAACCAATCTATCTACCAATAAGTGATAAAGAAGAAAAACGAAAATTGCTGATAACAATTTAGTATTCTCCAAAAAAAAAACATATATATATGAACAATTCTATATATTTTGTTTTAAATTGAATGCATCATGATATCACATATTATGCAATTTTTATAAGCATAAAAAAACAATATGTGAATTAGGATTTCATGAGATTGACAAATCATAATTTACGTCTATAACATAAAGTACAGTAGAATGATAATATATTTAAACATATAGAGAAAAACCATATTCTTAAAAATTATCATATTTGTTCATAGCATAAAACATGATATGCTGAAGTTTTAAAGCTTAGACATATAAAATTTACCTCAAATGCCGAATTTTAGCTTGATTTCGTGATTACTTTGTTGTAAGGAGCGTACGTGCTGATAACGTGTTAAAGGAAAATCCAAACAAAACAACAATAGAATAGAGAGACAATGAAATCTATAATTCTCATTAATCATAAGCCCTTTAAATAGGGAGGAGTTTACAAAGAAAATGAAACATTCATTATGGTAAATTCTAATACTAGGAAAATATTATGTCAATCATTTCCTTTTGATGATGACACATAATCCTACAACAAGTAATTATATTATATATTTTTTAAATAATATCTCAAATTTGACATATTTATACAATTTTAACATATTTCTTAATGACCTACTTTTTATTTTCGGTTATACATACTTTTAAATTTAACATTTTTTAATTTTTATTTTACAAACTTTTTATACAACTTTTATATATTTCTTAATAACCTAATTTTTATTAATTTGTATAAATTTTAATGTATTTATTTTTATAAATAAGAATAAAAATGATATAAAGTTAAAAGAGTGGGACCCTGAATAGTTTAAAATAATAATGAAAAAGTTTGGGTGAGGTTTTTTACATAGTGGAGGTATATAAAGATTTTTAAGTTGTTGGTATGACAATAATGTGTAAGAAAAAAGCTATGAAAAAACTCGGTGAAAAACTCGGATGCTTTAAAGAGTATACTATTGCCTCCTTTCCAAAAAGAAAATGTTAAATTTATAGTCTAATTTTTATAATCAAGATCAACTTACTGATTAAAATGACTATAAGATAAAATTTCAAAACTTTATTTGTTTATAGAAAATATATATATATATATTTTTTACAAGAAAAATATGCCAACTTTAATAATGTCGTATAATATTTTTTTAAGAGAGAGAACGAAAATTATGATTTATGAGATAAAAAGAGGCCGAAATATAGCAGGGGAACCGACTGGAAACCTGAGAATTCCACCGTCCTTCATCGGAAAAAATGGCGATGAAGAACAAAAGGATGGCTACTGTGGCCAGCATATGGATTCAGTGCACCAGTGGCTCACTCTACACTTTTTCTTTCTACTCTTCAGCCCTCAAAGCCAGTCAAGGCTACGATCAGTCAACGCTCGACACTGTCTCCGTCTTCAAAGACTTCGGCGCTAACTCCGGTGTGCTTTCTGGTCTCCTGTACTCCTCCGTCGCTTCTCCATCAACCTCCATTACTTTCCAAGGAAGAAGAGGTGGGCCATGGATGGTGCTCTTGGCCGGTGCTATTCAGTGCTTTGTGGGTTACTTTCTGATGTGGCTTTCCGTCACCGGAACGATTCATCGGCCGCCGGTACCGATCATGTGTGTATTCATGCTGTTAGCTGCGCACGGCGTGACTTTTCTTAATACGGCCAATGTTGTCACTGCCGTTCTCAACTTCCCTAATCACAGTGGCACCATTGTTGGCATCATGAAGGTCCTCCTCCATCCCTCCATCTTCAACAAAAATCTTGGTTTAATTCTTTAAGATTGTTTGTTAGTGACTAGAAGTTAGAAACCTTTTTGATGCACACCAAGTGTTTGATCAAACGAACTTCATGTTTTGCCTCCATCTTCAACAAAAATATTGGTTTAATTCTTTAAAATTGTTTCTTATTAGTGATTAGAAGTTAGGACCCTTTTTTATGTACACCAAGTGTTTGATCAAATGAACTTCATAACAATCTTCTATGTTTTACCCTAATTTCATCATGTGAACAGGGTTTTCTTGGATTAAGTGGAGCAATACTACTTCAAGTATATCAAACAGTATTCAAGGCTGGACCTACCCCATACATTCTGATGTTAGCCCTGCTTCCATTTCTAAACACTTTGTTGTTCATGTCTACCGTAAGATCTTTTCAAACAAATGAAGTTGGAGAAAAGAGTCATCTCAATGGTTTATCACTTATTTCCGTTATCATTGCAATCTATCTTTTCTCTATTATAATCATAGAGCAAGCAGTTACTCTAACGGTACCGGCACACATCATTGTGTTCTTGGTGCTTGCCATATTGATAGCATCACCTCTCTATGTAGCAGTCAAAAGGGAAAACTTTATTGAAGCAAACCAATTACTGATTAACATTTCAAACAATCAAGATTTCTTGGAAGAAAATGCATCCATGGAAGACAAGAATCTGTTGCAAGCTATTTGTACGGTAAACTTTTGGTGTTTGTTTCTTACCACAGCTACTGGAATGGGTACAGGGCTAGCCACCATAAACAACTTAGCCCAGGTGGGTGAGTCGCTCGGCTACTCGAGCTCTGAAGCCAGCACGCTGGTCTCGTTATGGAGCATTTGGAACTTTATCGGCCGGTTTGGTGCTGGGTATGTCTCGGATTACGTTCTTTATACAAGGAAATGGGCTAGATCAGGGTTCATTGCCATCACTTTGGCACTTATGAGCATTGGCCATTGTATGATTGCTTCTGGATTTCCTGGGGCTCTTTATGTTGGTTCTGTTTTGGTGGGTGTTTTTTACGGTTCACAATGGTCGTTAATGCCAACAATTGCTTCAGAAGTCTTTGGGGTTTCGCATTTTGGGACCATTTTTAATACCATCACAATTGCTGGCCCGATCGGATCTTATGTTATTTCTGTTAGGGTGATCGGTTATCTTTATGATCGAGAAGTTGGTCGAGGAGGGACAGAGGATTGCACCGGAACACACTGCTTCAGGTTGTCGTTCTTAATCATGGGTTTTACGACGCTTCTGGGGTTCGGGGTTGCCATCGGGCTATTCTTCCGGACGAGAAGATTGTATGAACAAATTGTACTAAGAAGAGATCGAGGTTGTAGCTGAAATGTAAGGAAGCACCAAATTTGTAAATAAATATATGTTCGTTATTGGTGCAAATGTGAAGTTTTGGGATTAATCGAATTTATATCGGTAACCTACTAATATGAATGTAAGTTTATTGTCCACTTCGTCGTAACCTTTTCATAAATCGTTATTAGAGGTTACAAAATCAACATTATTACCGATCAAATACATCATTAAATACATGTCTTGGCATCCATCTTGAAGGTTGTAATATCATGTCTTGAAGTTCTGAACTATAGGCATGGTCTGATTAACATCCTTCCTTTCATGCTATGCTATGTGGTAGGTGTAGTGTTGAAAGTAGTGGGAAGGCCATCTTTTCACTACATGCATGCCATTGCCATTGCAGAGTTCATTTTGTTTTTTCCTTGAATGATTTACCAAGGCATTTATATAAATTTGCTTTTGCTGGAAATTAATCTATATAAAGATTCTTGTTGATGCAGAGTTGGAATTTGTTTTTGTTACATATGGTTGCATTAGCTGCTAACACCAACATTTTTTTTATGGATATTGGAATCCAACATTTGTTTCCCACTTGTAGAATTTGGCAATTCAATTTGAGGAAATCTTGATGAAACATTCACATCCCGCTGCATTGTACGGGTATACAACTAATTAATCATAATCCAGAACCTGCTAATGAGGTTGGCATGAGTTTTATACTTTCCTTTCTCTATTTGTTTTAAAGCGGAACCATAGGATTTTCCCAAACAGACTAAAATTCTTTAGCATCCTACATTTTTAAAAGAAGGATTTTATCATGGAGAAAAATGATCCACAAAAAATGGGTATATGAATCAGGGAACTAAGGGCGTGTTTAATTTACGGGATTTGAATGGATTTGGAGGGATTTGGATTTCAAATTAATTCCAATCCTGCGTTTGGTTTGTAGGAAATGATTTCGTTAACCGGATTTCAAATTCGTTGACCATTTTAAAATCCCTCATATGATGGATTTGGAAATCCTTGGCTTTGGGCATGGATTTGAAATCCAAATCCGATGAATTCTAAAGCGTGATCCAGACAATGTTTTAAAACCCGGTTTTTTGATTGACCCGGTGTGGTAACCGGGTCACGGTTCAACCATCGGTTGAACCCGGTTTCAAGAATTTCTATGTATTTTTCATTTTCATGCATATATATATATATATATATATATATATATATATATATATATATATATACTATAACCAAAATATTGATGTCCACAAGTTAAAACATTAGAAAAACACATAACAACAAGTTTTACATCAATCCAAAAACATTAAATAAGCACACATAAGTTTTTCATCAATCAAAATACATCAAAACGAAACATAACGATCAAACCTAATCATGGATCTTGAGACATTGGAGTGTTGGTTTTTAATGCTAATACATATTGCCTATTGGACTAGTCGTTTTTAACTTTTGTTACCGGGTCAACCGGTTCGATACCGGTTCGTTATGACCGGTTCAACCGGTTTTTTAATAGAACCGGCCGGTTCAATCCGGGTCATAAAATGGCATAAACCCGGTCACAATTGACCCGGTCTCTTCACCGGTTCCCGGTTCAACCGGTTCGACCGACCGGGTCAACCTGGTTTTTAAAACATTGATTCAGACTTCAAATTGTATCGATCCAAATCCGACGTTTACCAATAAAAATAAATTATTTATAAAATAAACAAATAATTAAAAAAAACTCAATCGAAATCCAAATTCTACAAACCAAACAAGACTTGTAAATGAATGGATTTGAAATCCATTCCAATTCCTACAAACCAAACACATGAAGGGATTTCAAATCCCTCTAAATCCAAATCCCTCCTTGAAATCCAATCCATTCCATTCCAATCCCGCAAACCAAACGCATCCTAATTGTAATAATGTCTTAACATGGATACCAATCTGGACATAAACTTACCTTTGCTAGCTATTCGGTTAAGAGCTGCTTTACTCTTGACAGTTCATTAATCATTTAACCTGCATAAATGACTTAGTTGATTGGGTACAATTACTTAGGGTCCGTTTGGTTTGCGGGAATGGATTGGATTTCAAGTAAGGATTTGGATTTGGGGGATTTGAAATCCCGTCCCATTGCAAAGGATTTTCAAATCCATCAACTTAAGGATTTTAAAGAGGTCAAAGGATTTCAAATTCGGTCAACAAATTTCTTTCCTCCAAACCAAACAAAGGATTGGAATGGATTTGAAATCCAAATCCCTCCAAATCCATTCCAATCCCGCAAACCAAACGGACCCTAATATTTGCTTTGGAGACTGGTGTCTTGTTGCAACTAATAGTGGAAGTTTGTGTGTTCCTTTGTTCTTCTGTAATTGGTGACTTAAGAGTTCCATTTTTCTCAGCCGTTGGATCAACACAAAAAAAAATCTCATCCAGAGGTTAATGTACTAGATAATGAGCAACACATTCCAAGTGTATATCCATCTTATCGCGACTCTCACAAATTAGTTTTTGGATGTGAACACTACAAGAGGAACTGCAAACTAGTTGCTAATTGCTTCCTGTTGCAACAAGCTATACACTGTAGACGTTGCCATGATGACACGAATGATCACTTGATGGATAGGTACACATGCATCTTTAACTCTTCCCTTTATGAACATAAATGTTTTATAAGTTCTTCATGTACTTTATATTGCTTTTGTCAACATGCAGAAAAGCCACAACTATGATGATGTACATGAAATGCTTAATAATCCAACATGCTCAACAGTTTCTTGTAACAATCTGTCTATGGCCAGATACTAATGCTCCATTTGCAAACTCTTTGATGATGAAGGTGATTTATTAAATGATTATATACTTCTTAATTCGATTCTCTAGTAAGGAGCTGTTTGGTTGTGGCTTTATGGGTTGTATAGCTCATATAGCTTATTCGCTCAGCCATAATTGGTTGTTCGGTTATGGCTTAATCTGGAAATCAATGACTTATTCGCTCAGCCCACAAAGTAGAGTCATATACACTCGGCCCACCCTTTTCCCTCACTACCCTTGTAAAAAAACACGCATCCTTCTTCCCAAGTTCATTATTCCAGCATCCTCTTTACTTTCAGGAGATGGGGCAACATTGTTAATTTACTAAACTACCCATGTCAAATTAAATCCCAAAAACCTTGTACAATTCTTTCACTTACCTACCTCACTTTTGCCATGTCCGGTCTCATATGCGTAACAAGCGCACAAGGAACACCAGTATTATTATCAGAAATTTGTATTGGTTTCATCTAATGGGTAATATACATTGAATATTGTTGCATTTTTTTTTTGAGTTTTATGTTAAGTTTCATCTAATAGGTAATAATATTTCTCAGGCATCTACCAAGCTTCCTCCACCACCAGGGTTGCCACCAAAGTTGACCAGCAACCGATCTAAAGGTGGTTCAGAGCCTGGTCGCAATAATGCTTCAGAAACCAAGGACTTCGTTAAAATGGTTCCACCTCCACCTCCTCCAAGGCAACCGCCTCCATTTGCAGGACCTGGCACGACCCCTATTTTGCAGGTGGAGGAGCTACCCCCAGGAATCTCTCGTTTTCCACCGCCCCCACCTCCTCCATTATCTGTTCTAGGAGTTCCTGGCCAGCAACCTCCTCCAACTCCAGGAATGATGCCGCCAATGATGCCAAGGACACCTTTTGGGCCTCCCACACTGATGAGACCACCACTTCCACCAGGCCCCCTCATCTTCCATGGAGGATCTAAGAAAAAGTGTACCTCAAAAACCATCATACGTTAAATCAGGTGGATGGTTAAGAGGCATTTGGCTCAGCATATTCTACAACTTACAGCAATGGTGAGTCTAATCTTCTGGTTATCATTCGATATTTCCTATAGATGTTGGTCCATGTTCAAATTAGAACCGTATATATTTTGAGACCCCTTGGGGAACCAACTATTCATGCTTCTGATCATAACGAAAATACATGATGTTCATATGACAATGTATGATATCGTGATTACGAAAATGCATGATATTATCAATGATTATTCAGTGTTATTCAAATTCATGAAATAGTTAGATTCCCAGGTTCTCAAAATATTCATGGCTGTCCTTTGAACTTTCCACCATTGGATGTTTTTATGTTGTTATTTTTTGGGTGCTCTTTTAGGTGCCGACATCAGTATGGGTGAGGAGAGAATTGGTTGCACCAAAGACAAAACCAAAGCCATATGTTTCCCATCAGTGTCAGTAGCTGCACCAACTCCGGCTGTTGTGAAACAGGCAACGGTTAAAGTGACGTCTTCTTCGTCAGCAGCAGGGAAACCTAGAAGTGTAGATGATTCTTACATGGCGTTTTTGGAGGATATGAAAGCTCTTGGTGCTCTCGACAACTGATGTATACATGTTTTCCTTTCAGATTTTGGTATAATGGAAGCAACTATTTTTACAATTCGAGGCTTTTAACTGATTCTAGATTGTATCACCATGGGTTAAAGTTTAAGGTAAGAAGAAACAGAACAAAATGTATTGCCTAAGGATTTTAGTTTTATATTCATGCTTCTTTTTTAAATCAACCTTTATCAAAAACATATGTTATATTTGGGTCCAGTTTTTCAAACTAAATGACCGGTAAAGATGGCCAAAAAATAGTCAGGGTCTGATTGGTCCAAGACCGATCATAGGTAAATCGGTGGGGACGAGCCGGTTCCAAATTCGGTATCAATTTTGTCCCGCTTTTAAAAAGTATTTTTCACATATCATACATGTTTTTATGATTATAACTTTTAATTGAGCACTGAAATACACTTCAAATAATACATGTACTTGAAAGAAATCTTGAAAAACAATTTCTTTTTTTTTGAGAAAGAACTTGAAAAACGTGGATTCTATAATTTATAAAAACTTCAATTTTTTTGAAAAATTTGTCCTAGACATAACCGGACGGGGCAGGCTGATTCTTGAATTTCCATAAAACTTGTAATTAAACCTGGATCGTTGGATTGTAACCGGTCCCAAGCGGTCAGGCCCGCTTCATTATTTGAGTTATAAAATAAAGAGTAAATTACATATTTGGTCCATGTAGTTTATATGTTTTAACAATTTGGGGCCCTACTTTGAAATATCTAAGGATTGCATCCTTGTGGTTTGCATTTTATAACATTTTGGGTCCCCAAGACTAACATTGTTAAAAAATTTCTGTTAAATAGGTCAAGTGCAGGGGCATTTTAGTCATTCTATTTTTTTAATTAAAAACAACAGGACCATAAAAGTCTGGATTCAAAATCTTCACCATATCTTCAATTTCATATTTCTTTTCCAGAAAAAGTTTGGATTCAAAACCCTAGTTTTCAAATCACAAAATTGCTAACCTTGCGTTGCCTTATTAAGATGAAGAGTTAAGAAGATGCAGAACAAAGATGGAGACAGACATGGAGTTCTCCTTCCCCCTTCTCGTCATCTCCGACGAACACATATCTGCTTCCCCTTTCTCGTCCCTCGTCTTCTTCTTTTTCTTCTTCTCCCTCTTCTCGTCCATCACTATAACTATTGGTGGCCAAATGTTGGATATGGGTCGGGCCTAGTCGGTCCTCGGGACCAAATAGTAGCGGTCGTAACCGGTTAAGGCCCAACCGGTCCTGGGTCGGTTACGGGTTGGAGCAAAATCCCGGATAACGGGGTAAGGTGATGGTTAACGGTAACTGGTCCGGTTCAGCTACGAGCCAGGCCCAAAACCAACTAAAGCTTATTATTATTATTTTTAAAAATATGTGTTATTTATACTTTCAGTGTTATTACATTTTAAACATACGCTTTATTTATAGATGATAATTGAGAGTAGAGATATTAGAACTTGCGAGAAATGAATATAGCGATAAATGAGAATTGTTTGCGTTTTTTGCGTTTTGTAACGGGTGTCTAAACCCGTACACCACCCAACTTATTTATAATGTATTTGGGGGGTTAGGAGGCAAAAAAAAGCAGTCACATTGCAAAAAAAAGGCCAAAAACGACTAGTTAACAACTCTTTTTTTTAAAGTATCGGATCGGGCCGGGCCGCCGAATCTCTCCAAATCCATAATCGATTATAATTTCCGAGCCTTTAACCGGATAAGGCCGATCCTGGGCCGCATCGGTCAAGCACCGGATCGGGCCTCGATTAACCAGACCGGATCGAGCCCATTTGCCCACCACTAGCTGCAACTACTCTAGTAAGCAACCATCGTCTTCGTGTTCCGACCCTCACACCAACCACCGTCTTCTCGTCCATCGCTGCAACTACTACAGGGTTTCGAAGATCACCGACCCTCACATCGACAATCTTCTTTGTGTTCCAGTAAGCAACCATTGTTAGATTTTTCCAGGGTTTCCCTTTTCCTACAGGGTTTCGATTTTTCTAGGGTTTCGGAAGGGTCTGCTTGACGAGGAAAGAAGATGATGAACAATAAAATTGGGTTTTCATTTTTTTTCCCCAAATTTTAGGGTTTGATTTGGAGTTTAATGGGTTTGATTTAAATTTCTATAAGTTTTGATTTTAGGTATCCAACTTGATTTAGAATTCTAATTTTATGGATAGGGTTTTAATTTTACATATTTTTGTGTTACAAGTTTAGTGTTATGTTCATACCTTCATAATGTGTTCTTGATATTCATACCTTCTTCATTGGTCCTTTGTGGTTTTAATAGAAAATAAAAAATTAATTAAATAACTAAAATACCCATTTTAGTTAACCCATGTAACAGAGAATTTCGAACAAAGTTAGTTTTAGGGACCAAAGGCGTTATAAAATGCAAACCACGAAAATGCAATACGTAGATATTTCAAAGTAGGAACCTAAACTATTAAACACATAAATCACATGGACCAAACATGTAATTTACTCTAAAATAAATAGGTTCACCTGTTTGCTATGAGATAATTTTCTATTTAAAAAAAAAATACTATGTATTTTAACATTTAATATGATGATTAATTATCAACTCCTTCAATAGAGAAAATTAAAAAAATGCAAATAAAAATCAACTTGATGATTTTTTTAAAGTAAAGTGATAATTTTAAATTTATTAGACTGTAGAAAAGTAAATTATTATTAAAATATCATGTGATATTCTTTTAGGAATAATTAGTTTGGGTTTGTTAAAAGGCCCAATAGAAAATCCGGCCCAACTTTATAACCCTAAAAAACATTATAGGGCTACAAAACCCTCGGTTTATACGTTTTGCGTCCCCTCTGTATCAATAGCAGCAGCCTTCCTCCCGAACTGAACTCCAAGCTCATTAGGGTTTTCCTCCGAGAGGATCCACCCTTCGATTCAACGTAAGATTTCATTATTCATGTTTGTCTGGTTTATTATTGTTTGAACTGAATGAATGCCTTTCCGTAAGTTGTTTTGTTTCAACCTTAATTTCTAATGTCATATTGGTTCATACTCTACGTTGTAGAACTAGTTTCTTTGATTGCATTTTGGTGTAATTCATCTTGTATGCTTGAACTATACATGATTATGGATTTATCTGTGTTTGCGCTCAACTATATGGATTATGAATCCGTTTGATGCTATATTTGGACCGACTTTTGATCGATTGTTGACTGATTGTTGTTAGTTTTAGTGTTATAATATTGTTGACTGTAATTATTGTTTTACTTGTTAACCAAAATTGTGGTTAGTTATGGAGCCTCGAGTGAAGGACGGGTGAGCTTCAAGCTTAGTTCTTCTCATAGTGCTCCGGACATGTAAGGCCTCACCAAAATGAAAATGGAATGGTTGTGTCTGTTTTCATTGGATTTTTTGAAGGCATATATGTTAATTGTTGCACTCAAAGTTTAACATAGTAATGATGATAAAATATTTTGTTGTGGCACTGTCTTATGGTTTACTTGTTAACTGAGGCACAGCTATTTCTTGGCATTCAGTTTGCTTACAAGTGTTTGTTTCAAACTGTTGCTATTTGCAAACCAGATCTTCAAGATGTATACTTCAATGAAGAAGATCCAAAAGGACAAGGATGTCGAACCCACTGAGTTTGAGCAGAGTGTTGCTCAGGTCATATGCTGATAATGCCATCTGTTTTAAATTTTATTTTGATTGCTAAGTTGTTACCATCTGAAATTAGAGATTTTTTATTGATTTTTTTGTCATGTCACTGCAGGCTTTGTTTGACTTGGAGAACACACACCAAGAGCTCAAGAGTGATTTGAAGGACTTGTACATCAACTCTGCAAAGTAAGGATGCATTAGTTGTATGTGAATTCTTTTCTTTTTCCGTCATTTCATCTGTGTAATTGATGTATTATTTTTTGCAGTCAAATTGATGTATCTGGAAACCGAAAGGCTGTTGTGATTCATGTTCCGTATAGATTGAGGAAACCATTCCGCAAGATCCATACCAAGCTTGTCAGAGAGCTTGAGAAGAAGTTTAGCGGGAAGGTACATCGCCATATGTTATTTTTTTTTTCTTCCTGTCTTTGGATGCTAGTTAGGGGGCTTAGGGCAGTCTTCAGCTTGGTGACAAACCTTGCTAGGTCTTTGAAAAACTGAACTTAAAATGATGATGCTTGATGTGAACCATGCCAATATCTTTTTTAGAAAGCTTAGGTTTAGTGGCTTCATGGTGCATGTTTGTGGTAAGCCTAGAGGGGATAGATAGGGGTTCTGAGCTCTCCTTGTACGGTTGATGTGGAGTGATGACAAAAGAATTGCAGTGCTTAATTGGTTGTGAGTGGCAATGTTCTGGCGTAAGTTAACAGTTTTTTTTAGTTTTTGTCACATTGTGCTTTTAACCTACCAAAATGCCTATCCATGGTTTCTCTGTACACCTGATTTGTTGCTCATGCATGCCTGAGCAGACGAATAATTTGGTTTTCTTTTCTAATTTCTCCTTGTGCAATTCTCACATGCATATGTATCATATTCTTCTACACATTGGACCCTATGGTTTATCTAGTTGAAATTAGAGGGTTGAGTCTGATTGTTTCTGATAAGATGATTAGTCTGTGAGATTATGTCTTTGTCAACATTTTGAGTAATTTGTACTTGGTTTTTGGTCTCAAAATACTTTCTTTGCAAAGGGAAAAGGTAATGGCCTCAAAGGCTTCTTTTACCAACCCTTTCAATGCCAAGTAACCTTGGTGATAACGTTATCCAACTTATGTCATGAATGCCACTGTCTCTTCTTTGATGCTAAGAGTTGTATTTGGCTCACATGTTTAATTTTGGTGGTTAACAGGATGTGGTTTTCATTGCCACCAGACGGATAGTCCGGCCACCAAAGAAAGGTTCTGCAGCTCAGAGACCTCGATCTCGCACCCTTACAGCTGTGCATGATGCCATGCTTGAGGATGTCGTCCACCCTGCTGAGATTGTGGGGAAACGTGTCCGATTTAGGCTTGATGGATCCAAAATCATAAAGGTGAATTCAACACACTTCCGCATCATCCCCAATCGCTAAACATGAATGCAATTTGGATCAAGGCTTCTCATGCTAACTTTGTTTGTACGTTGTGCAGATTTTCTTGGACCCAAAGGCTCGCAATGACACAGAGTACAAGCTGGAGACATTCAGTGGAGTGTACAGGAAGCTTTCCGGGAAAGATGTTGTGTTTGAGTACCCTATTACAGAAGCTTGAGAGCATGTTAGCTTAGGCTTTTGAGTCGGTCAGGTTGCTTTTATATTTTATGTTGAAAAATGACCCATGATTTTATTTATGCTTTTCGAAATTTTGAGTTAATAGTACATCTCATGGACCATTTTCCATTGCTTTTAGTTGAATTGCAACTTCCCTCATCATCTCTTATGGTTTTAGTTGATTGAGGAATCATTTTCTATCTTCTATGGTTTTTGTTAGTCACACAAAATGGGAAGGCAAAAATTGGTGGCACCATCCATCTAGTGAGAAGGCCTCGTGACGAAAGACACTTTCGCCTTTACTGGTGGTTGTACCCAATGGATCTGTAACTGTGGTTAGTAGGCTAGGTGAGACTGGGATCCCATAGTCAAGGTTTTGGGTTTTAATCTGAAAAGTAATTTTTTTAATACCATAAGCAAGTGTTTGGATTTTACTGTTTGTTTTTCTTAAACAGTCATGCTGACCATCTATGGATCATTAATTTTTTTTAATGAATAAAAACAATTTTTTTCATGCTGAACCCTCACACCCAATGACATCACTTCTTTTCACGGCCCCATTGTTTCTTTGCCATCGGTCTCCATTTTTTTAATCTTTTTTTGTTTTTCAATTATGATTCTTTTACAACAATTTAATAGAGTCCGTATAGACCAATCAAAAAATAGGAAGAACCGAAGAACACCGATCAAAAAGAGGCCAGCGACGGTGCTGGACGGTGATGGAGAACGGACGACAATAGACTGATGAAGGGTGGTGGGGATTTTAAATGACGTAGGGTTTGGAAACGGTAAAATAAGTCTTTTTTACTTTAAAATCTTTGTAGCCGGCTACAAATAGTTTTTTTGGGTAGATGTTGTCACTCAATATCAAATCTTGTCCCTGTGGTTGCCATTTCGTTTTGGATGTGGTCCATCTTGTTGACATTTTGTTTCAGATTTGATCCATCTTGTATGTTAAAAAACCTTAGTTAGGTTGAGAGCATTTTGGCATTTTTACTATTTATTCCCTTCTTTAAAATAAATTCCAATATACACATGTGTACAACCTATTGATGCATCCTAACACTGTAACATCCCAATATCTGGAAAGGAGTGGTTAATTTAAAATTTTTGTAACACATCAATAAGGGAATAAATCCCTTTCTAAAGGTCAATAATTGATTGCCTAAAATGACAATCTAGGATTTAACATCAAAAATATATAAACCAAACCTTACACAAGGTCTAAGTTAGGGACATGCGTTACTAAAGCCCAATAACAGTCTTTATCTCCAAAGTATGGAAGGCATATCCAAATAGCTAAATCTTTCCCGTGCCTCTAACCAACACCTAACTCTTCACAATAACGCTAGTATCATCCCTCAACAAGGACTTGATGTATATGTCGACAAGAAAAAGTGTTAGGCTTAACGCCTAATGAGTTCAAACACTTTTTATCTTTAATATAAACCGGTAAAACTGAAAGAATGATATTTAAATCTCAATTTCCCAAATGAAATGTATTAATATAATACAACAACTTTCTCAATTCCTACCATTTTCGTGATGAAAACTCATTGATCAAACCATCCATTTTAACATAAAACCAAAGCCCAATACTCACTTAAAACACTAGAATATGGATAAGGTTCAATATACCAAAACCACAATTATGGATAACACTCCATATCCAAACTGACACCGAAAACATGGACAAACTCTACATCCAAAAACAACATCTTATGGTGACCACCGGGGGGGGGGGGGTATCCATCGAATGTGATGAACACAAAGTAGGTCATGCATCACGTTATTGAGTTTCTCTCAAGGTCAATGGGATCCGTACGACTCTTCCGAGTACCATTGCAAGATCCCAGCTTCGTATACGACTTCAACGAGTACCACCGCAAGACCCTAGCTTCGTATACGACTCCATCGAGTACCATTGCAAGTTTTAAAATGACCATAATCCTACTCTTCCGTTAGATGAGCCTCACCCACAAAAGTTAATGGTCTCCGTATACGATGCCAACGAGTGTCACTGCAAGACCCTAGCTCCGTATACGACCCATACGATTACCACCACAAGCTTTCCCAATCATTAACTTGGTGACAACTCACTAGAAATTACAGTGAGAACATAAAAAATGTTCACTTAATCAACAAACATCTACCGATTGGTCCTAGAGTCCGTGTTGGGTCATCTAAGATTTAAAGATAACCTCTCATTAGTCTTTATTGATGATTGAACCTTGTATTTTGTTCTATGGTTCTTTGTAATAGCTTAGTTAGTTTAACAGATCGGTGAGTCGAAGATAAACCGAATCCAACATGAAGGAAGTCTACAATGCGGATTGAGATAGACTTCCAAAAGTGAACTAAGCACAATCTGCCGATTCCTTTTCGGCAGATCTTATCCCTGCCGATTCGGCAACTGATCCCTGTGCCGAATCATCTCTTGTTCGGCAGAAGTTTCTCTTGCCGAACCTTTACTTGTTCGGTATTCATTCTTTCGGCACACACCTAAGTTATCGAATTCCTTCTTCGGTAACTTTCCTCGTACAGATTGCTTCTTTATCTAGTACGAGCATTTATGTTAAATCCTCATGATTTGACATACTTCCTCTTTTCCAATGATCTTCTGACATTGGGAATGGAAGCTTCAATCTTCCTTTCGAAGATTTACATTTAGTCTTAAATTGATTAGATGTTTATTTTCTAATTGATCTCAAAAAGATTTTTCCAAGAATATTTTATTTAGATATTGTACTTTCATAGTACAAAAGTTACCTTTTGTATTGTAACAAGTCACATCAAATATCTTATAATTTATTGTCAACTTCTCAACCACCAAAACTTTTACTCCTACTTGTCCTTTGCACTCATTACATTGGATAGTATATAAAGGATGGAAGTAGCACCTTGCTACTCACGCTTTCATCTCCAGCTTTAGCATTCAAAAGATTTTAAGCAGGTTGATAGTTGTCTTTTACTTTCTTAAGATTTAAGTCTTTGTGTTCTTAATATCTTCTATGTGTTAGATTGTTGAGAGTAGTCTTTAACTATTCTTTTTCCGCAACAATCTTTATTTTCTCTTTGTGTAATTCTTGATATTCCTTATCAATAAAAGAATTAAAATTAAGTAATTTTGTGTTATTGTATTCAACCCCCCCTTCTACAATACTTGTTTACTTCTTTGGGACTAACAGTCCGACTCTATGCAAGTTCACCTTCACAATACCAAATGACATCAATAACTCATATGTCCCAAAGTTTGACTCTATATGAGTTTATCTTCACAATACCCAAGATGACATAATACGACTCATATGTTGGTGATTTAATTGTCACCGACCATCTAGGTGCAATTGGAAGTAACACGAGTCCCAATGGGGTTTCAAACTGTGTTCTAATACAAGTCAGGAGGTGCGGAGTGCACACTTGTATATAAGGCGAGTTTGATCCGGGACACGAAAAAATGGTGGGGCTCAAGGGGGTCTCGCCCCTTGCAGGGTCCAAGGTCAATAGGGCAGCACCCCAAAAGCTCTACATAATTTTAGACTTGGAATGCAGTGGAAAAACATGATCAAAATAAAGAAAATCTTCAATTCTGATCAGTTTCGAGTTAAGATCAAAGTAAAGTGTTTCAGACTTGGTTCTGGTTAGTAGACCAGATGTTCTGGTCGAGTCTATCTTGCACGTATAAGGTGCCTACGTCGATTATCTGGTCGGGTTGGACGAGAGGCTCTGGTTCGTCAGACCAGAGGCTTTGGTTGACTACCTCTGGATGGTCATGGTCTCACCCCTGGTCTCGTATAACCAGAGCTCTGGACCTGCAAGTCCAGAACTCTGGTGCAGTTACTGTAACACCCTAAAAATAAGGGTAAATTAAAACCTGAATATCTGGCATAGAACCTTGACCTGTTATAACAAAAATTACCCAACAGTGGGAAAATAGTGTGGCGAATACATAATCAATTTAGAGATGAACTTGACAACCTACTAATCTAAACAATACTAGTCTAGATTATAAACGGGTGTCACTATCTCTTCCAAACGAAATTCCCTTTTGTAACTCAAAAGTCGCTCTCTCTATAATTCATCAACAGCTATACACAGTCATATGCCTCTTCGCTCAATCCCGAGGAGTCCCATCTCTAGCATAACCTGATATACATGCTAATCAAGATAAGTGTTAGGCTAAAGCCTCGTGAAAACATACCATTGATGAAATAAATTAGGATATCGAGGATATAAAGTATACGTAGTCTTCAACAATCATTCAAAGACCTATCATCGCGCATAGGCACCAGACCGCCTCACAAGGTAAAGGTTATCAAATATATTACTGTCATTAGGCATGATTGGTATGAACCTAAACTGGGTCTTTATCCATATGAGACATCAACCCAAACTGGGTCTTTAGTCACTTGGGACATCAACTCAAACCAAGTCTCTAGTCACATTAGACCTCAACTCAAACCGAGTCTTTAGTCATATTGGACCTCAACTCAAACCGAGTCTTTAGCCATACTAGACCTCAAATCAAACCAAGTCTTTAGTCATATTGGACCTCAACTCAAATCAAGTCTTTAGCCATACTAGACGTCAACTCAAATCGAGTCTTTAGTCATATCAAACTTCAACTCAAACCGAGTCTTTAGTCTTGTTAGACATCAACTCTTCCAAGTCTTTAGTCTTATAAGTAGTTGGAGGATTCACCCCATACATACACCCATTTAGCCATACGTTCACACCATTTCACATTTTACTTACACTTTAACCACCCAAACTAGTTGTCCATGGTGTATCACCATGGTCAACATGAAGACTTCTATCCACTTACAAGCTCATATTGAGCATCCATTTATTTTTCCCATACTCAACACAATAAATCCCAACCACCCCTAAAAATGAGGTTCTAGGTCAAGCATTACCAAAACCAAAACAAGGATATACCAAGGTGTATAAGGATTTAAAACCCATGTTAGACATGTATATAGAAAAAGGGCAAGAATGAACTCATCTTAGTAGGTTTTATATGTAAAAACCTAGAAAATGGATGAACTTGAAAGAGAGAGAGAGGAGAGGAGACTTGAAGCTTTAACCACAAATACTTCTAACCAAAGATCACCAACCTAAAGTAGAAGTATAAATGATCTCAACAACTCATTCTAAGAGTCATAAATGAGGAGAGATGAGGAAGGCAAGAGTTTACCTTAGTTGGAGAAAAAAATCGCCAAAAAATAGAGAGGAAACGATTGGGGTTCGATTTGGTAAAGTGAGAGAGAGAAGAGGGAAAGTTTGGAAGAAAAGCAAAATGTTCGTCAGACTTAATACGGACGTCCACTTGCGCAATGCGGACGTCCACTTCGAATTTTCCTGAAAACCCCACAAGCCTCTGTTGCTTCCGTGGAAGCGTGCGGAAGTCCACTTAATGCGGATGTCCACTTGACACTGATCGCCTAGTTAATCGCCAGATCACCGTTTTGGTTGTAACTTCTTCGTTTTAGCTCCGTTTTCGCTCCGGAAAGGCCGTTGGATTCGTATTTGAATTATCCATCCAAGTAGACTATAAAAATATAGGATTCAATCCAAAAATTCTGTATCTTCTATTTCTCTTGAAAGATCAACTTCTACAATGACTTGAAATTATACATACTCGAAAATTACGTGTGTTACAATCCTCCCCAACTTGGAAATGATTTCGTCCTCGAAATCCTAAGCTACAAAAATAAATGAGGATATTGAAGTTCCATATCGTCCTCTGCTTCCTATGTCACATTAGCACCACGATGGTGTTTCCATTGCACTTTCACCATTA
The DNA here is from genome assembly GCA_023525745.1 of Arctium lappa. NCBI lineage: Eukaryota > Viridiplantae > Streptophyta > Magnoliopsida > Asterales > Asteraceae > Arctium > Arctium lappa. The sequence continues at coordinate 136,256,763 of CM042048.1, forward strand.
TGACTTCCTTGTGTCGGAGTCTCTTGGTTTCTTTCTCCATAATGGCTTCGGTTTCTTCGATACAACGGTTGTCGTCCACCCGAATCTCCGATAATGGTATGACGCTTTCTTCTTTCGTCAAACATTTTCGTAAATGACACACATGGAACGTAGGGTGAATTCTGTCCATCTCCGGTGGCAAATCTAACTTGTAAGCTTGCATCCCGCTGCGTTCTAGAACGGTGAACGATCCAAGGAAACGGGGACTCAACTTCCCACGCTTTCCAAACCGATTAAGCCCTTCCATGGAGACACCTTCAACATCACCTTGGTCTCCCACTTGAAATTCTACCGGCCGCCTCTTCTTGTCAATATAACTCTTTTGTCGATCTTGCGCTGCCTTCAAACGTTCCCTTATAGCTTTAACTTTATCGTCCGTCTCTTACACAATCTCCGGTCCGACAAATTGCTTTTCGCCCGCCTCTAGCCAACATACGGGGGTTCTACATTTTCTCCCGTACAAAGCCTCAAACGGTGCCGCCCCAAGGCTAGAGTGATAGCTGTTGTTGTATGCAAATTCCACCAAAGGTAAGTGAGTATCCCAATTACCACCGAAATAGATCCCACAAGATCTAAACATGTCTTCCAAGGTCTGAATTGTCCTTTCACTTTTCCTTCTGTCTGGGGATGGTAGGTCGTACTCATATTCACCCGCGTACCCAACTCTTGATGCAAAGCTCCCTAAAATCTTGATGTAAACCGACTATCACTATCGGAAACTATAGACAAGGGTATACCATGTCTAGAGACCACTTCATCAATATAGAGTTTCACCAATTTATCCATTGGCAATGTTTCCCGTATCGCAAGGAAGTGAACACTCTTAGTCAAATGATCCACAATAACCTAAATAGTGTCATTACCTCTTAACGTCTTTGGTAATTTGGTCACGAAGTTCATGGTGATCTTGTCCCATTTCCACTCGGGTATCTCCAAGGATTGTAAGCTCCCATATGGGCGTTGATGCTCGGACTTTACTTGTGAACAAGTCACACACCTCTCCACATAATGTGCCACGTCCAACTTCATAACCGACCACCAATAGTGCAACTTTAAGTCTCTATACATCTTGGTGCTTCCCGGATGGATGAAGTATTTGGATTTATGAGCGTCCTCCAATAGTAGCTCTCGATTTCCTCCAATCTATGGCACCCACACACGCCCATTAAAGCATTTGATTCCACGACTATCATCTGTCAAGAGTAGCCGTTGCTTGGTCATCACTTCTTCCTTGAGATTTTCTTCCAATACGGCTTCGACTTGAGCCTCCTTAATTCGATCCATGAGGCTTGATACCATTTCAATTCACGCAAGTTTGGCTCAAAGCTTCCCACTATATTCTTTCCGACTTAAGGCATCGGACACTACGTTTGCCTTCTGGGTAGAGCAACTCACAGTCGTAATCTGTTAGGATCAAGTGCTTACCACTATGCTAAAAACAATTGCTGATGGAGAAGGCGCAACTTTATTTCCTTATAGCGTAGCAGGCAGCGCCACGTTTTGATTTAGGAAGATGCTGGTCAATGACCCAAGAATCCCCCCCTCTAGCATCTGCCGACACTAACAAGATCTTTGTTAGAAGTCAATGGCTGCACAGCATGCCTTTGGCATTTAAATGCACTCCATGGGATTCGAACCCGTGACCTGCTCTGATACTACATATTAGGATCAAAAGCTTACTACTATGCCAAAAGCAATTGCTGATGGAGAAGGCGCAACTTTATTTCCTTATAGTGTAGCAGCCAGCGCCACGTTTCGATTTAGGAAGATGTTGGTCAATGACACAACATAATCCTTAAGCAATTCCAACCATCGCCTTTGCCTCATATTTAGCTCATTTTGATCGAAGACATACTTTAAGCTCGTATGATCTGTATACAAGGTGCACTTTGTGCCGTAAAGATAATGTCGACACAACTTCAACGCGAATACCACTGCCGCTAGCTTTAAGTCATGAGTGGGGTAATTCTTCTTGTGCACTTTTAGTTGCCTCGACGCATAGGCGATTACCTTCCTTATTTGCATGAGCACGCACCCTAGACCCATCTTGGATGCATCGCTATAAACCACAAAATCCTCCGATCCCTCCGACAAGGATAAGATCGGGGCTTCACACAACTTTTGCAAAGTCCGGAATGCCTTCTCTTGAGTGTCGACCTACACGAATTTAACGTTCTTTTTAGTCAAGACCATCAACGTAGAAGCAATCTTGGAGAAATCTTCGATAACAACCCGCTAAACCCAGAAAACTTCAAATTTTGGATGAACTCTTGGGAGGTTCCCAATTGATCATAGCTTCTATCTTGACAGGGTCCACCTTCACACCGTCTTTCGTGACCACGTGCCCTAAGAATTTCACCTCTTTCAACCAAAATTCAAATTTGGAGAATTTGGCGTATAATTTCTCCTTCCTCAAAACCTCCAATACTTCTCGAAGGTGTTGCACGTGATCGGATTCGTCCTTGGAGTAGATTAGGATATCATCAATGAACACGATCACCGACTTATCAAGGATTGGTCGGCATACTCGGGTCATCAAATCCATGAACACCGTCGGGGCATTCGTTAAACCGAAATGCATCACCAAGAATTCGTAATGCCCGTAGCGTGTCCTAGAAGCCGTCTTTGAGATATCATCTTCCTTGACTTTCACTTGGTTGTAGCCCGAACGTAGATCGATCTTCGAGAAGCATCCCGCTCCTTGGAGTTGATCAAAAAAGTCGTCGATCCTAGGGAGTGGATACTTATTCTTCACGGTCACTTTATTCAACTCCCTATAATCTATACACATCAGCATGGTACCATCCTTCTTCTTCACGAACAAGACCGGTGCTCCCCACGGTGACGATCTCGGTCTCATGAATCCTTTCTCGAGAAGGTCTTGTAGTTTTCCCATCATCTCTTTCATCTCCGATGGGGCCAATCGATAAAGAGCTCTAGCTATCGGAGCCACTCCCGGTGCTAAATCAATCTTGAACTCCACTTGGCGATCGGGTGGTAATCCAGGCAAGTCATCTGAGATTACATCGGGGAATTCATTCACCACCTTCACATCTTCAAGCTTCTTCTTCTCGAGCTTGACGTCAATAACGTACGCTAAAAAGGATGAGCATCCTTTCGATAAACACTTCTGTGCCTTCACCATGCTGATAATTGCTACCTTGCCTTTCCGTCTTTCGCCGTACATAGTCATCGTCTCAAAACTCGAAACTGGGATTCGAGTCATCTTCTTTGCACGAAGGATCTCAGCATGGTTATTCTCTAACTAATCTATTCCAATGACAACGTCAAACCCTCCAATAACCATTGGCATTAGATCAACCGAAAATTCCTTTCATTCGATTTCCAATTTGCAACCTCTAAGAGTATCCCGAACCACCACTTGGTCACCATCCGCTAGCTCTACCACTAAAGCATCCTCTAAGCTACTAGTGGGTACGGATAACTTTTGACAGAAGGAACTCGACACAAACAAAAAACTTGTGCCGTAATCAAACAATATACACGTAGGTACGAAGTTTAGAAGAAACGTACCCGACACCACATCGGTTGAAGCCTTCGCCTCTTCGGTGGTCATTTGAAACGCTCTTCCCGTTGCTCTAGGAGGATCCATCTTCTTTGCTCCGCTTCCTCCCATTTTCAACTTTGGGCACTCACTTCTGATATGACCCGGTTCCTTGCATTCGAAACACATGATCACTCTGACCGGGCAATTGCGGCGATCATGACCCGTTTTCCCACACTTGAATCACCCCGTCTCGCTTGAGATGCACGTGCCGACATGCTTACTCCATCATTTAGGGCACCACCTAGCCTCACGTCTAACCTCGGTCCCACGGTAGTTGTTGTTGAAAGGCCTTGTTTTCCTTGAGGGTGCAGAACTTCCTTCCCACTTCCTCTTCTCCAGAACTCCTCCCTTCTCTTCCTTGCCCCGATTGTAGGCATCTTCCACTAGTTGTGTTTCTTTAATTGTTTCACGAAGGTTAGAGGCCTTGGACACACGGACTATGTTCATCATGTTTGATGGAAGACCTTTGATGTATGCTTTAATCTTATCTCTTTCAGTTAGGACCAGATGCCCCACCAACCCCACTTTGTCCATAAATTTCCGGTTGTAATCTTTCACTGACTTATCCCCTTTCTTCAAGTTACGGAATTCTTCCTTTATTCAATCCATAGCCCTTTCATTACAATACTCTTCCATAAATTTCTTCTTGAAAGTCGCCCAACTCAGCTTGGCCAACACCGAGGCCTCAAGAGAGGTAGAATAAATGTTCCACCAAGTGAGGGTCGCCCCTCTTAACATTTGAGAACCAAAGGTTGCCTTTTGGCTCTCTCCACAATCGCTAGTTCTGAAGGTCTGTTTCATTTCTCGAATCCAGTTCATGCAAATAACCGGATCATCTGCCCCCTTGAACTCGGGCGGTCGACAACAAAGAAAGGCTTTGAAGGAACAAGTCTTTCCTTCTTGTCTCATGTCTAGAGTCACGGGACCGTCAGTGGGGACCTCGCTCCCGGTACCACCTGATACCGCCACAATAACATTCTCGGCAACTGTTTCATGCTTACGGTTGTTAACGTCCCTGTCATCAAGAAGCTTTAAGAATAACTCCTGCTGTTGTGCCATAGCCTTATTCATGGCCAACATCATCCGATCCATCATTCTGGTTTCCGCCGTAACCTCTTCCATAATGGGCCCGATGTCTCGAGGTTACGTTGGGGAATTTGCTCAATTCCTCCACCTAATACCTCATTCAAACGGGGAGGCTCTTCTGCCACGGTCACTCGTGGTTGGTCGGTCGTGGATGCCGTTGCGTCGTGGCCCTTCGGTCTATTGCGGGTATTAACCATTTTAGTCTGCCACACACATGCGAGAATATGGGTGAGAAATGGGTTATAAGAAATTAACACAAAGAAACGTACTACTACATTTACCAATTGTCATAACAATAGTAGATCAAGCATGCTCACGTAAAACATCCTCATAATAACATTAGCTAAGTGAAATTATGAGCATATGATACGTAAGAATTCTAGTTACCATTACCATAACTCTCAATTAGCGTAATTTCCGTTGAACCTAAGACCATCCTATCTTAAGAGTTCTATCAAAACCTCACATGTCATAACCTAACAATCTCAGCTTAAGTCTAGGCATCTTACATACATACCTAGTTCACTTAAACTAGGGCTATGATACCAACTTGTAACACCCTAAAAATAGGGGTAAATTAAAACCTGAATATCTGGCATAGAACCTTGACCTGTTATAACAAAAATTACCCAACAGTGGGAAAATAGTGTGGCGAATACATAATCAATTTAGAGATGAACTTGACAACCTACTAATCTAAACAATACCAGTCTAGATTATAAACGGGTGTCACTATCTCTTCCAAACGAAATTCCCTTTCGTAACTCAAAAGTCGCTCTCTCTATAATTCATCAACAACTATACACGGTCATATGCCTCTCCGCTCAATCCCGAGGAGTCCCATCTCTAGCATAACCCGATATACATGTTAATCAAGAAAAGTGTGAGGCTAAAGCCTCGTGAAAACATACCATTGATGAAATAAATTAGGATAACGAGGATATAAAGTATACGTAGTCTTCAACAATCATTCAAAGACCTATCATCGCGCATAGGCACCAGACCGCCTCACAAGGTAAAGGTTATCAAATATATTACTGTCATTAGGCATGATTGGTATGAACCTAAACTGGGTCTTTATCCATATGAGACATCAACCCAAACTGGGTCTTTAGTCACTTGGGACATCAACTCAAACCAAGTCTCTAGTCACATTAGACCTCAACTCAAACCGAGTCTTTAGTCATATTGGACCTCAACTCAAACCGAGTCTTTAGCCATATTAGACCTCAAATCAAACCAAGTCTTTAGTCATATTGGACCTCAACTCAAATCAAGTCTTTAGCCATACTAGACGTCAAATCAAATCGAGTCTTTAGTCATATCAAACTTCAACTCAAACTGAGTCTTTAGTCTTGTTAGACATCAACTCTTCCAAGTCTTTAGTCTTATAAGTAGTTGGAGGATTCACCCCATACATACACCCATTTAGCCATACGTTCACACCATTTCACATTTTACTTACACTTTAACCACCCAAACTAGTTGTCCAAGGTGTATCACCATGGTCAACTTGAAGACTTCTATCCACTTACAAGCTCATATTGAGCATCCATTTATTTTTCCCATACTCAACACAATAAATCCCAACCACCCCTAAAAATGAGGTTCTAGGTCAAGCATTACCAAAACCAAAACAAGGATATAACAAGGTGTATACGGATTTAAAACCCATGTTAGACATGTATATAGAAAAAGGGCAAGAACGAACTCACCTTAGTAGGTTTTATATATAAAAACCTAGAAAATGGATGAACTCAAGAGAGAGAGAGGAGAGGAGACTTGAAGCTTTAACCACAAATGCTTCTAACCAAAGATCACCAACCTAAAGTAGAAGTATAAATTGATAGTCCAGTTCCAAGTTCACAAATCAAACACTGAATATTATAGAAATCATCTTTGATTGATTTAACAAGTATTACAAAGATTCCTTTGTGCCACAAATCTCATAGTGTCACAAGTCTCACAGTTGCAAAACTTTATCTCTATAATTCGTATCTCTCTTTGTGCGTGCATACAAGATTACAAAGACCAAACACTATTTATATGGTCAATAGAATTGACCTTACAACTCAATTAAACTAAAGTCAAACACATTGACTTTGACATACAACCTTAACAACAAAACCCTTACACTTTACAACTTTACACTTTGAACCCTCATTTAATCTTGAATACAATATTGACTCAACATTCTCCCCCTTTGGATTCAAGATTAAAAAATAAATTGACAATAATCTTCAGGTCATCTTCTTGTTGCAAAATCTTCAAAATGAAATCTTTAACAACTCCAAATCTTGAACAATCTTTCTTTTTGAAACTCTTTTCAACACAAATTTGAAATCTTCAGATGTTTGATAATCTATTCAATCTCTCCTTTTGGTAGATCAAGATTTCAAATTTCTCAGAGATTATCTTCAGATAAGCTTCAAACTTTGAACTTTTCACTCTGACTTTCACTTTGAATTCTCTCCACTTCACGACTTTCACTTGACTTGATTTTCTTCTAAAATTTGAAAACTTCTCCCCTTTCTGATAAGATCAACTTTCATCTGACTTTGAAATTTTGAAATATCTCCCCCTTTTGATGAATTATGAGAAATCAGAATCATCAAAACATTTCAACGTCAGTTCTGTCTTTGATAATATATTCCCCATTTTTATCAAAATAAGCACAGTCTTCATGAATAACAATCTCCCTCAAAGATAATAGCCGTCTGATCTGATTTGAGCAATCTGTCATCAATTCATAAAATGTATTCATCTGAATCTTTGCAAATTCAGACAAATTAGGATTGGTAACCCTGAATCAACAAATGATCAATTAACATGCCTATCAGTAGCATAGAGCCATTATGTACAACGAATGTACATGGGAAATGAGCTTTTTGATGTTCACTCCTCCAGAGCTTCCATTCAATCATTGAAAAACCACAAAGGAATTTTCTATGAATGTTATGACAAGAAAACTTATTCCTTGTGTGCTCGTGCAAGTGTAGCAATGATTGAAGCATTTAAAGCTTTAACCGACTCAAAATATGCAAACCATTGAGACAACAACAATATTACATAGACTCAATATGCATGAGAGAGGGTCGAAAGTGGGGTAACTTTCCTTCTTTTTCAATATCAACATCTTCCAAATAAAGATATGATAGATTATGTGTTGCTTCCCCTTTAAAATTTGAAACATCCTTTTGTTGAGAAAAGAATGAGTAGTTGGTGGGGTTATATACAAAAGTTGGCATGGGCTAGTTGCCTTTTTCAATGAAGTTCACGAAAGAATTGTAACACAACAGTAATGTGGCTGCCCGACTCAGAAAAAGTTTGGTGCAAAGTTTGATATTCTTTTACTCTGATCTCTCACCCTCTTTCTTTTAATCATTTGAGCTCAATTCTAACTAAACTCTCTTTTACATTTTACCTCAACACACACCCACACTCTAATCTTTTGAACCCTCCCCCCTCAATCACTCTTAGGATTACTTCAGGGGTAGAAAACACTGGTTAACGTGAATCCATGGAAGTCGTTTAAACACTCACACTGAATCCCATGTATTTTGTCCTAAAAAGAATATATTTCTCAACAGTTATCTTGACAGATAAGCACCATATATCATTATCATAAAAAGTATGCTCATCAAAAATAAGAATTAGATTTGAGCATGTTGAACATTTAAGATCTCTCAAAACAATGAAAATAGAATGAATGAAACGAATTCAAGTGAAGTGTTTTGAGAATATGACAATGATACGATCAGATCAAATATCATGAAGATAAATATGTTGGGATATCAAAGAACGAATATTTGTTTATATGAACAACATATAAACATATTATCAATGAAAGATAATTATAAAGAAATGACGTCTGATTTCAAACAATGTAGAATTCAATCGGGAGTATTACCATCGAAAGATTTATCTTTTTGAGACATGGTAATAACAAAGTCAATAAGAATATACTGAACCAATTTGTGTAAGAATACTTGACAGTATATAGACAAGATAATACACAAGTATTTATCTTTGAGAAACACATGGTCAGATAAACATCAAAGTATCGATATGAAAAACATTTAAAAACACACTTCGAAATTCATAAAATCTTTTTGAGAACACGAAGTGGTTTGAACGTTTAAGAAAACATGTTTTTCACATCTGAAAGTCGTTCATCTTTCAAACATGATAGAGATTAAGATCCAGAATGATATACCTTTAGTGTAGAAATCTTAACTCCCCATAAAATGAATATTTATCTTTTAAGCTTCCTTTGACAAAACATCAGATACTCCCCCCTCTGTATCTGTAAAAAGTCAAATGATTAGTAGAAAACAATATTAATATAACGATTAATCTCATTTCTCTTTTCTATTATCTCCCTCATAAAAAAATATGACAATGAAAATTTTAACGAACTCCCCCTCAAATAGACAACAAAAAACTTCCTGAAAAAGATGTATCTTTTCAGCATCCTTAAGAAGAAAAACAATTAAGTCCGGGTTCTGAACAGAATTATCCAGAAGCCATCGTCACAATATGATAACCTACAAAATAAGAAATATTGGTAATCATATAAAATGATTCCACTTTCATCAGTAAATCAGACTATAAGCATATGTTCAAACTCCCCCTAAACATGTGCGATCGTTAAGATCTACTCCCCCTAGAATCATGCAGGAAATAGCAACAGACTTTAAGAAGACATATTAAGTATACCAAGTTTGTTGATTAGAATCTTAAAGCGTTTTTCATCTAAAGGCTTAGTAAACAAATCAGCTAACTGGTGATCTGTCTGTACAAAATGCATTTCGATATCACCTTTCTCCACATGATCCTTAATGAAATGGTAACACATGTCTATATGCTTCGTCTTGGAGTGTTGAACAGGATTAGTAGTTATAGCTGTGGAGCTTTTGGAATCACAATAGATAGGGACTCTCTTGTAGGTGTATCCAAAATCTTTTAATTGCATCTTCATCCATAAGACTTGAGAACAACAGCTCGCGACAACAATGTACTCAGCCTCAATAGTGGATGTGGACATACAATTTTGCTTTTTGGATGTCCAACTTACAAGTTTATCACCTAAAAATTGATAAGATCCAGACGTGCTCTTCTGATCAGGCTTACAACCTGCGTGGTCAGCATCTGTAAACGCAGTTAAATCAAATCCAGAATCCTTTGGATACCAAAGGCCTAATTCAGAAGTGCCTTTCAGATATCTAAGGATCCGTTTTACGGCTACAAGATGAGATTCCTTCGGATTAGCTTGATATCTCGCGCAGAAACAAGTAGCAAACATAATATCAGGTCTACTTACCGTAAGATACAATAATGAACCGATCATACTACAGTACGTTTTCTGATCAACAAATTTACCGGTTAAATCCGCGTCCATAAGCGTGCCAGTAGCCATGGGCGTTTTCATTACTGCACTATCGGTCATGTTAAACTTTTTTCAAAATATCACGAATGTATTTGGACTGGTTGATAAAGATACCATCTGGGGACTGTTTCACTTGAAGACTAAGGAAAAATGTCAGTTCACCTATCATAGACATTTCAAACCGAGTCTCCATAATCTTTAAATAGTTTTTACAGAATTTAGGATTTGTAGACCCAAATATTATATCATCTACGTATATATGAATTAAGTTCAATTCTTCACCTTGTTTCTTTAGGAATAAGGTAGTATCAATCGTACATTTCTTGAAACCTGAGGCAAGAAGGAATTGAGTTAGAGTTTCGTACCATGCTCTTCGGGCTTGTTTTAGACAATATAATTCCTTATCAAGAACATAGACGTGGTCCGGGTGTTTTGGATCAACGAAGCCTTTAGGTTGTGCAACGTACACTTCTTTATGCAGTATGCCATTCAAAAATGCTGATTTCACATCCATTTGATAGACTGTGAAATTCTTATGAGTTGCATATGAAAGAAATATCTGAATATCCTCAATCCTTGCAACAGGGGCAAATGTTTCATCATAGTCAATGCCTTCCTGCTGACAGTAACCCTTAGCGACTAATCTTGCTTTGTTTCGCACTACAATTCCGGCCTTATCGTTCTTATTCCTAAATACCCACTTTGAGCCAATCACTGATTTATCTTTAGGTCGTGGGATCAACCACCAGACCTTGTTCCGCTCAAATTGGAGTAGCTCATATTGCATAGCAATTATCCAATCAGGATCTTGAAGAGCCTTCGAAACCTTTTTGGGCTCAATGGAACTTAGGAAACTGTTATATAAAAAGTAATTTGCAGACGCTGCATGGGTTTGAACTCCACTGTTGATGTCACCGATTATGTTATGTAGGGGATGATCTCTAGTCCATCTTGTGGTACTAGGCAAGGGTTGAACTGTTTCTTTATTATTCAACTCATTATATTCGTCAACAATAGCAGGAACAACTTCAGACGTTGTTTGAACTTCATTCACAGGTGATTCTGACTGTTGTATTTCTGGTGCAACAGAAGAAGTACTCGGGACTTCTTGACCAGAATTGGTATCTGCAGAAATAGAACCATGATTAGTTTGATCAGAATCATTTGGCGTTGACATACCTGATGAAGTTGTTGTTGTGACGGGTTTAGATGGTCCAGAAATATTTTCAGTTATTGTAGGGACCTCTGAAGTTGATGCGGACGTGCTTGATTTATCAAAATCTGCACAGATGTCTATGAATGCATCAAAGAATAAAAGATCTAACTCAGATGTAGAAATTGAAAAGTTAGAAGACTTATTCTCTTTAGATGCAGGTTCTATTCTGTCATGAATGGAAGCCTTTCCTTTCATCTTGAGTTCTGAACTGAGTTGTTCAGAAGTCAAAGTTGAATTTTCATCAAATGACACGTGTATGCTTTCCATAACAGTCTTGGTTCGTCGGTTGTAGATACGATAGGCCTTTGACGTCAAGGAATAACCGAGAAAATAACATGCGTCTGCTTTCTTATGAAACGTGCCAAGATTGTCACGGTCATTTAAGATAAAGCACCTGCAACCAAAAACACGAAGGAATTTAATATTAGGTTTTCTTTTGTTTATAATTTCATACGCTGTCTGATTCAAACGCTTGTTGGTTATCGTCCAATTCTGAGTAAATCATGCGGTGGCAATGACTTCAGCCCACTGATATAATGGAAGGCCATAATATGCCAACATAGTCCTTGCAGCTTCGACTAAAGTTCTGTTCTTGCGTTCAACAACGCCATTCTGTTGCGGTGTGCGAGTAGCTGAAAAATTATGAGAAATCCTAACTGATTGTAGATAACTTTGAAGAATCTCATTCTTGAATTCATTGTCGTTATCGCTTCGCAACTTCTTAATAGGAAATTGTAACAGAACTTGCACTTTCTTGATGAAGGCAATTATTAACTCTGGTGCATCTGATTTGGCTCTTAGAAACTCCAACCATGTATATCTAGAATACTCATCAATCATAACCAAGATATACTTTTTACCATTGATTGATTGAGTACGCATCGGGCCACAAATATCCATGTGTATCATTTTAAGAGGCGATTTGCAAGAAGATTCTATCTTAGCCTTATGGGAACTTATTTTCATCTTTCCCATTTTGCATGCAGAACATAGAGAATCCTTCTCAAATCGTAATTCTGGAAGACCTTTGACCATGCCTTTACTCGCCAATGTGTTTATAGCCATAAAGTTTTGGTGAGAAAGACGACGATGCCAAATCCAACTTTCTTCCTTTGAAGCTTTAGCAATCAAACAAACTTATCGAGTTGCTGAAAATGTTGGAAAATTAATCGCGTATAGATTTCCATATCTTTCTGCTTTGAATACCTCAGAACTGTCCGAATCTTCTATGTGACAGTGTGTCATAGTAAACCTAACTTGGTAAAGGCTTTCACAAAATTGACTTGTACTGAACAGGTTGTGATCTAGCCCTTCCACATAAAGAACCTTCTGAATGGTCACAAAATTGTTTTTAAGCATTCCGTATCCTTTGATGTAACCTTTAAGCTCAGAATTTGCAAATCCGACTGTTCCAGCAGGTTGTTCAACATAATTATGCAATAAGTCCTTGAACCCCGTCATGTGTCTTAAGCATCCAGAATCTATAAACCATAGATGACGCGCCTGCAAAAGAAACAAACTTACTTTTGTTTAGGTATCCATATCCAGATGGGTCCTTTCTTGTTAGCATCTTTAATCTTTTGAAAATCGTCAACCTTGCCTTTAACTCTCCATTCAAATCGATGCTTAGGTAACCATTTCCAAACCATATTCACATTTAAATCAAGAAAACTTTTCTTCTTTGAGAAATTAGCCGACTTAGCCTTGAAGATATGAATTTGTTATGTCGAGGCTTTAGAAAAATATTTGACTTTAGAAAAGCTTTTAACATTCTTAGACTTAGTAGGAATGGAGTGAAACGAAAAAGAATTGCTACCACTGTGATTACATATAAAGTTCTTGCGAGCAAATGTCATGATTTTTGATTTATCAAATGTTTTACAATTATTGACACAAAATTGACATTTATTGATCGTAGAACTATTACATGAAGAACTATCATCACTAGTAGAAACAATACAATATTTCTTTTCACACTTTTCAGAAATAATTTTAAAATATTTCTTTTCACAAACTTTCTCCTCCATTCTCCTTTCACTTTTCCACTCAGATCTGAAAATCCAAAAGAAATTTTGTTAGTCGATTTCTTAGAGAGTGAATTCTTTGTCTTAATTCTAGAAGTTTCTCCTTTCTCAAATACATTGGCTGTTTTTCAAAACATGAAGAATAAACAACTGTTGGCTTAGCAAGAGTCACAAACTACGGGTTTGATCTAACATTCCACTTTTTGTCATCAAACTCCTTTTATTCATATAATTTTTTCTTAAACAAATCATTTTTCAAATCATTAATTTGTTTACAAAGCTATTTATTTTCTTCCAACGATTTATCAAGTTTGAACCGAAGATCACAATTTTCGTCTTCAACTTCTTCAAGAGCCTTTTGTAAATAAGAGATTTGTTTTTCAAAATCAGATGTTTGATGAACCACGGAGTCAGACTCAAGCTTTTTCAAAATCGGAACAGGATCTGAAGAGTTCATCATCTCTTCAAAAACTTCTTCAGACATGTTTTCAGCAAACTCAGATTGATTATCAGAATTCGTGACATTTAAAGACTCTTCTTTCTTTGCTTCATTTGGAGATTCAGAAGCAATAGATTCAGAAAAGATAGCCTGATCACAAACATCAATATCAGATTCATACTCATCATACTGACATTTGGTCTCAGGTATGATTTTATCTTCGTTGACTGATTCATTTGAAGAAGGTGGGGAAAATAAATGATTCGAACTCTACAAATTCTAACTTTCTATTTTTGTAGCTCTTATTTAAATCATTATATTTAAATCCCACCGATTTAAAACTAGATTGTGAATCAGTGCAACTTGATTGATCATCGTCTATCACTTCCTTACCTTTTGATGGAGTTTCAGATGTAGGAGTTTCAACTTTCACAAACGTGTCGCGAATATATGGAATCTTCTTCACAGTAGAACCCAATTTATCAAAGTTATATAAATTCTAAGGGGCTCTTTTCAAAACATCATTTTCCGTCAAACCTAACCTAGTTTTGGATTATAAAAACGAACGTCCTGGAGTTTGTTTGTGAGAAGATTCAGAGTTTGTTCAGTCTGTCCTCTTTTCAAATTTATATCCTCCAGTTGCTTAATCTTACAATATGCCTCGTTTCTTTCTTGAAAACAAATTTCAAATTAGCTAAGTTCTTTTCGAGTTCGGTGATCTTAGTTTTCAAATCAGCTTTTTCCTTTTTCAAATCATTCTTTTCCTTTTCTTTGTCCTCAATCACAACTTTCAACAATGCATTTTCATCACGAAAATTCATCATTGACTGTCGTTCAAGGCTTAGTTTACTTTTCAGCACTTCAAATTTAGATTCCATATTTTTTAATTTGAGCAAGTAAAGAATGAACCATACCAGAATCATCACTTTCCTCAGAGTCACCATCAGAATGTTCAGAAACAGGCTCAACATCTTCCTCAACTTTTGCCATCATGCAAACTTGGGTAAAGTGGGCTTCCTCATCGTCAGAACTTTGGCACATCCAATTTTCTTCCTCTACCATAAGCAGTTTCCCTTCTTCCTATTTTTTTGCCAGCAGTGATTTCTTGGCATAGTATCTGAGTTCTTTACCCGCTTGAACTTGCAATCCTTTGAAAAATGGCCAAACTTGCCACAGTTAAAGCATCTTCCGCTTTGCGGATCACTCTTTTCTTCTTTCTTCTCTTCCTTCCTCTATTCTTTTATCTCTTTCTTCTTTCCATATCGGGGCTTATACTTCTCAGATTTATCTTTCTTGTAGCCTTCATACTTTGGCTTGAAAAAGTATTTCTTCTTACCAAAACACTTTTTAAACTGCTTGGTTATGAAGGCCAAATTTTCAGCAAACCTTTGTACATCATCATCAGAATTCACCTCAATCTCTTCCACCGATGATTCAGAACTAGACATTGGAAGCTCAGACAAATAGGCTTTAGGCAGCTTTGACTTGGATTTTGAACCTGAACCAGAACCAGACTTACCCATTTTCTTTTCAGCAAGTAGAGCTAACGACTCTTTCACCACTTTCTTCTCTCCACTCAGTATCTTTACTTCATCTTCATGCTATGACAAAGTTGTAAAGATATCATTCACATCTTCAAGATCCATGTCTTTTGACATCTGAAGATTGATGGAGTAGCTCTTCCATTCTGGTTTAAGGTTCTTGATGAACTTATAGTTGATTTCTGACATAGTATTGTTCATTCTGTTCCGTCTCAAGTCATTTACAATCACATTGAACCTAGTGTAGGTGTCTGCCAATGATTCACCTTCCTTTGCCCGAAAACCCTCATAAGCACTAATACTCTGATTAAGCTTAGCTTTAATGGATCTATCAGTTCCTTGAAATTGCCTCTCCAGCTCATCCCACATTGCCTTCGCTGAGTCACGACTATCTACACGGTTGTAGATGTCATTTGGGATATCCATTGTCAGGTAAATGAGAGCTTCTTCATCAATCTTTGCTAGCTCATTCTCCCGTTCACTGAAATACTGATAAGGCTTTGGCACATACCGAACAGGAATTTCAAGAGAAGTCTCTGTAGCTGCATGTCCAGGAACTGTGACCACCGGATTAACTGGGCCTTCAATAATAGATTTCATATACTCTCTGTTCTTATGGTTCAAGAACAGAATCATTCGGCGTTTCCACTAAGGGTATTCTCCGATTGATAAAACTGGCGGTTTGGACTGAGACCCTATTGACAGAAATTCTTTAGACATCTTGAAAAACTGTAGAATAAGAGCTCGAAATGATCGTTAGTTCGAAAAATCAACAATTAACAACTCAGAAAAATTTTCAGAAAAATCTTCCAAAACTTTTCTAAGTTGATTCGCACACCAAGTAGACCAAAATTCGCACAACCCAATAAATTCGCACGTCGCTTTATGCGAGTTTTAACAATTCGCACGCAATGCGATACGAGTTCTATATATTCGCACACTTAGGGATGCAAATTGTTGACTTATCCAAATTCCAACTTCAAACTTTTCGCACGACACCTCTATGCGAATTCCATACTTAACCAAAAATTCGATCCCAAACTTCTCGTATCGATACGAATTCCTCACTTAGATAAAATTTGAACTTTCTATGCGAAATCCCTAAGAATTCGTATGATGCGTGATGCGAATTCAAGAAATTCGTATGATTTGAGATGCGAGTTTCAAAAATCCGTATTCTTCTTGATGCGAAATCATCACTTCTCGTATCCCTTAGGATGCAAATTCTTTCCTTAACTCAACTTTTTGTATACAACGTTATGTGAATTCTTCACTTCTCGTACATAGACACATGCGAATTCCCACTTCTCGTATATAATGTCCTGCGAGTTTCTCACTTAGCCTTTTCAACAAAACAAGAGTGATGCGAATTTGTCATCATCATGCGAGAATATTAGATCTTGCGAGTTCTTGATGCAAGTTCTTCAATGTTCGACTAAAAATCCTCAAATCGATCCAAAAACCTTCAAATCCTTGAATTAGCTTCTACAAATCCACCAATTTGATCACGAATAATACTTGAATCGATTACAAATGTGTGTCCCAATATGCAATCATTCAATCAAGTAAATCAATAATTAACACAATAATGCAAACCTGATATTGATTAAGCAATAGATTCAACAGGTTACAGGATTGAAATCGATCTATCTCTCTGTCTGTTTCTCTGTTCACGGCGCACCAACCTCTCAATAGTTTTCTAATTAGCTCTCTCTTACCCTAATTACAACTAAATTAACCTAATTTATACTTAGGCTTGATTAGCCTAATGGGCTTTGAAAGGCTTTGTAATGGGCTTTGCAATGCTTGGCCCAACAACCTAAAACAAACTAATTTAACTAAAATTAAAACTAACTAATAAATAAAATACGTAAACAGACTTTGACTATTTATTACAAAAGGACCCTAGACTATTTGTTGAGACGACTTTAACAGTTTTAACTTCAGATTTCCATCTTCAGATAATTATGATATTGACTCCAATAAATATGTGCTTTAACAATCTCCTCATTTGGATCAAGATCATTATTTAAGCTCAGAAAATGTAATCTTCCTCTTTGACTTTAGAATGAAGCAATTTCTCCAAACAATGAGAATATCTTTTGGAAAGAAATTATCTCCAGTTTCAGCTCGGAATGCTTCAGCAAATCATCTTCAAAGAAAATTTCTTCAAAGTAGCAAAACTTCATAATATCTTCAGAAATTCTTTCAAAAACTTTTGATCTCCGCATTTCTTGATAAAACTTTTGAGTTTTGATTTGTTTTCTGGGCTGATTTTGGTTTCTGGGTCGATACTGCATCAAGAACATATCGGTCTTTGCTCTTCCGGTCGAACTCTTTTCTATCGGTCTATTGCATTCGACCGATACACTCACAGTTCACCCGGTCTAAGCTTTTATCGGTCGAACATATCAGTCTTGTTTAGTGTCGGTCGAACATCCATCCGGTCTTGCATTTTATCGGTCTATTGCATTCGACCGATACACTCACAGTTCACCCGGTCTAAGCTTTTATCGGTCGAACATATCGGTCGAGTAACACCGGTCTAAGAGTATATCGGTCGAGTCATATCGGTCAAAGCATCTATATCGGTCAAATCACTCGACCGGACTTTACAAGTTCCCGGTCGAACTCTATATCGGTCAAATCACTCGACCGAACTTAACAAGTTACCGGTCGAATCAATTTTACCGGTCAAGCAAAGTTTCGGTCGTACATCTTACCGGTCGTTGCAATTCCCCGGTCGAACAAGCTCCCGGTCGAACTCTCTACCGGTCTTTACAAGTCTTCGGTCGACTCAATACCGGTCGAAGCACATCCCCGGTCGATTTTTGCAAACTGTAACAGGGCATCTAAATGTCAAAAAAAAATTCTCTAGGGGCGCTGCCCCCATACCCCCGCAAGGGCGTTTCCCCCTTGACCCCACCCGCTAACCGGGTAGTGGGACCCCCGTGCTAAGTCTGCAAAGGGGGGCAAAGTTCTGTTCGTAATCAGATTTTTCTGAATTTCATTTTAAGACTTTCTGTATTGTGTGATTTTATCTTGATTTCTAACGATCTCATCCAGTTGATTGTCTCAATATCAGATAAGTTTGATTTCTAATCGTATAAGCAAAGATGTCTCGGGAATCTCTTGCTATTGGAACAGATGTGAAGCCACCGGTACTCTTCAAGGGGGAGTACGAGCAATGGAAGGATAGATTTTTGGACTTCATTGATCGACATGATTTGGGAGATGAAATCAGAAAATCTCTGAAAGACGGGATCATGACACCTCCGACCAAGGTTCTCACTATAGCCGGAGAAAATGGTGTAGAAGAAGAGACTGAGTATAAGTTATCGATTGGTGAATATACGGAAGATCAGCTGAAGAGACACAAGGGTGACAAGCTGGCAAGATCATTTATTCTCCAAGGCATACCGAATGAAATATACGTCAAGATTGATAGCTACAACGCTACCGGTAAGCAAATATGGGATCAGTTGGAGAAGATGATGCTTGGATCTAAAGTTGGCAATCAACTCAAAGTTTCCACCTGCTTGAATAATTATGAAGAATTCAAAGCTAAAGCTGGAGAATCACTTGAAGCCACTTATGACAGATTCGTCACATTACTGAACGAGCTGAGCAAGAACAAGATCAACAAATCTAACGTGGAGATGAATGTGAAATTTCTCAGCAACTTTCAGCCTGAGTGGAAGAGATTCACCAGAAAAATGAGACAGCTGAAGGATTTGCACGACATTCCTCTTCATGAAGTTTATGAAATCCTCAGACAGAATGAGGAAGAAGTGGAAGAGATCAAGGCTGAGATGAAAAGGGCTGACAAAGCAGTTGTTGATCCAGTTGCTCTTGTGGTCAAGAAATCTAAGAAGAAGAAGGTGATAGAATCCGAATCAGAAGAGGCTGATAGCGAGGCAAAGTCTGACTCTGACGATTGTGAGCAACTGAAGGGGACTTGTATTAGATCATAGTTTGAAACCCATTAGTACTCGTGTTATAACCAATTACACTTAAATGTCTGGTGACACTAAAATCACCAACAATCCTCCCCTATCTTAGTGTAACCCATGAAATAACATATTAATTTAAACAAACCAAACTTGCACATAAATGAAAATATCGAAACGATTGAATTTCCACATTAGTATTTTACACATTCCAAATATTCGAGAATCAAGGTGTCCCAAGGATTGAACCCATCAACTCATTTGAATACCTGAAGATAAAATACATACAAGTTTCCTATACTCGTCCATCAAAATAAAACATGACACAATTATAAAGCCGTGTGTCCTAATCCTTTCATGATTGTATAAAGGCCAAGTCCCCAACCTTTTGAAATGCGGCTACACTTCACAATCACATAGGTAATTCCTTTACTTCGTGTACCTGAAAATACAGTTTATCAAAGGAATTATTAAGAAGATATACTTCAACCTACCCATTGCAGAACTGAACACATACCTGGGATGATGCAACTTTTGTTCCAATTTATAAGTGTGAGCTTTCCACATTGAATTCAGCTTCTAATGTCATATTAGAAGAGAATTGAGTGTCTCACTAAATTTATAAGGACTTTAATCCCATCCCAATCGCAGACTTGTGCACTAAGTCTCTTGTCAGACCTTTAGTTAAATGATCTGCCAAATTTTGTTGCGTTCTAATAAACTCAACTGAAATTACACCATTCATGATTAATTCTCTAATCATACTATGTCTAAAACCTAGGTGTCTAGACTTCCCATTGTAAACTTGGCTATAAGCTTTGGCCAAAGTGGCCGCACTGTCACAATGGATTGAAATGGGTGCAATCAGCTTTGGCCACAATGGAATCTCATAAATTAAATTCTTTAGCCACTCTGCCTCTTTACCGGTGGTGGCTAGTGCAACAAACTCAGATTCCATTGTTGAGTTTGTAATACAAGTTTGCTTTTTAGATGCCCAAAATATGGCACCTTCTCCAAGCAAAAATACCCAACCACTAGTTGAGGAATGATCCTCCATGTTGGATATCCAACTTGCATCCGAATAACCTTCTAAAACCGAAGGGTATCCTAAATAACTCAAACCGTAATCCATGGTTCCCTTGAGATATTTGAATACTCTTTGAACCGCTTGCCAATATTGAGTACTAGGATTACTAGTATACCGGCTCAATCGTCCTACGACATAAGCAATATCGGGCCTAGTGCTTGTCATGGCGTACATCAAGCTACTAATGGCTTTAGAGTATTCAAGTTGTGAAATAGCCTTGCCCGTATTAGGCATCAATTTCACACTTGGATCCATGGGAGTGCTTACGGGAGAACACTCATGATAATTAAACTTATTGAGAATTTTCTCAATATAATGCAATTGCATCATAACAATCCCTTTGTTAACCCGTTTAATCCTTATACCAAGGATTACATCAGCCTCCTCTCCCATGTCTTTCATGGAAAATTTAGATGACAACAATTTCTTGGTCTCATCTACTTGATTTTGGTCAGTTCCAAAAATTAACATGTCATCTACATACAAGCAGATGATCACACCTGTACCAGTAGCATCAAATCTACTATAAACACATTTGTCACATTGGTTTAAAGCAAAACCACATCACAAAATAACTTCATCAAACTTTTTATGCCATTGTTTAGGTGCTTGTTTCAGCCCGTACAAGGATTTCACAAGTTTACATACCTTATGTTCGTTTCCGGGCATAATGAAACATTCCGGTTGTTTTATGTAAACTTCCTCATGAAGATCGCCATTCAAGAAAGCTGTTTTAACATCCATTTGATGGATAATCATGTTGTGTATTGCCGCCAAGGGGATTAACAATCTAATAGTCGAAATACGTGCCACCGGAGCATACATATACCAGATTTTTGCCGAAACCCTTGAATTACAAACCGGGCCTTGAATTTATCAATCGTCCCATCAACTTCCATCTTCTTTTTGAAGATCCATTTTCATCCAAGTGGTTTAGAACCTGGAGGCAAATCCGATAACACCCAAGTGTTATTCTCAAGAATTGATGATATTTCGTCATCAATTGCTTCCTTCCAAAAGGCGACATCTCGAGACTCCATCGCCTCTTTTAAAGTCTTTGGGTCATCCTCAATACTATAACAATAATAGTATTAAACCCCAATCTCATCCCTTGAACATTCCACCAAATACATTTGGAATTCGGGACCGAAATTTTTGGCAATTCGGCCTATTTGGCTTCTTTGGACCTGCTGTATTTCTGGACTTGAAACACCATCCAAACTTTCTGGATTTTGCACTTTATTAGTGCTAGGAATCGGGTCCTTAGGCCTTTGCATTGATGAAAATCGCATCACGCAACTCGATTATGGTGTTAATCGACACCGAATCATTAGGTTCAATTACATAGAACCTATAAGCCTTGGAATTTTTTGCATATCCAATGAATATACAATCAATTCCACGTTCACCCAAAGTTTTCCTTTTGGGTTCAGGTAGTTTTACAACAGCCCGACAACCCCAAATTCGAAAATAATTCAAATTCGGAGTTTTCTTGAACCAAAGTTCATATGGGGTTGTTTTGTTCCTTTTATTTGGAACTCTATTCAAAACATAACAGGCCGTTAACATGGCCTCTCCCCAAAATCCCTCACTCAATCCAGAGTAAGAAAGCATCGAGTTTACCATTTCCTTTAAAACTCGATTTTTACGTTCGGAAACCCCGTTTTGTTGAGGTGTGTATGGTGTCATTGTCTCATGAATGATACCAACTAATTGAAAGTATTGGGATCCATGTATTCCCTCCCCGATCAGTTCTAATACATTTAATCGAATTACCTAATTGTAGTTCGACTTCGGTTTGTAAATTTTAAACTTATCTAAAGCTTCATCTTTAGCATGCAAAAGATATACATAACAAGACCGAGTATTGTCGTCAATAAAGGTGCCAAAATACTTCTTATTTCCCAAGGAGGGAGTAGAGTGGAAATCACACAGATCACTGTGTACCAGTTCCAAAACATCCGTATTTCGTTTAACATTTGGAAAAGCTTGTTTTGTAACTTTAGTAAGCATGCAAGTTTCGCATTTCTCCGCATTAATGTCAAAGGCTGGAACTAATCCATCTTTTGACATTTCGTGCATCCTTCTAAAATTCACATGACCCAATCTAGCATGCCATAACATTGAATCAATAATTTTAGAAGAAGACGATGACGATATAAAAGCAGAATTTTCAGAACATAAAATTTTATTCACCACATTCAAATGAAACATGTGATTGCATAAATATGCAAACCCAATAAAACGACCTCCTCGAGATAGGATAAACCTATCCGATTCAAACACTTGTTTAAATCCAAGATTATTCAAACAACTACCAATCACTAAATTCTTTCGAATTCTAGGCACATACAAAACATCAAATAGTTTAACGTAATTTCTAGAAGAAAACTATAAGTTAACTACTCCAACTCCACAAATTTGTGCATTCGACTCGTTTCCCATATTCAGCACCGAACCGTCTTCAACCGGTGTCAATTTCTCGAACCACCGACGATCCTTGCAAATATGGCTTGTCGCTCCAAAGTCGATCCACCATGTACAATCATCATTCTGCATATAAAAAGACTTAGGTATAAGTGAAACATAATTCTGGACAAAATTATCAAAGTTAGTCAAAAATTGACCTCCTTTCACTTGATCGCGATCATTAGACCCCGATCCACTTCCACTCGAACTAGCACCATTATTGTTCAACTTCACCCGACAATCACGTTTGTGATGACCCACCTTGTTGCATCTCCAACACACCAAATCCTTTTTTTTAACGGATTTGTTGGGTCCATCAAATTTACGTTTCTTGCCCTTTCCGTTGTTGTTGGAGTTGGCTTTCTTCTCCTCAACCATGTGAACAGAAGGCTGTACAGATTCAACTTTCCCCTTGGATTTGTCATTTTCTTGCACCCGAAGAGATTCTTCGATGCACAAATGACTCCCAAGTTGAACCAATGACAATTTCTCCTTTTGATGTTTCAAGTTATGCTTAAAATCTTTCCAAGAAGGTGGTAGTTTGTCAATCACACTCGACACAACAATGGATTCGTCCATATTCATGTTGTATAGTGTAAATTGACCTAAGATACGAAGAAGTTCATTATATTGTTCCATTACGGGCCTCGAGTCCACCATTTTATAATTGTTAAAATCGTTAACCAAGAACTTATTACTAGAAGCATCTTCAGCGGTGTGCTTGGACTCGAGGGAATTCTATAATTCCTTCGCACTTGCCACGTTTTGGTAGATATCAAAAAGAGAATCGCACATACCGTTCAAAATGTGTCCCCTGCAGATATAGTCATCATTCTCCCACTTGAACCTTCTCCTTGTGTACTCCAGTGTCTCATCCTCCATCACCCCTGGCATGGGTGTACTCAGCACATACACTACCTTCAAAGCGGTCAGCAGAAAGTGCATCTTTTTCTGCCAACGTCTGAAGTTAGTGCCTTCAAACTTCTCCAGCTTTTCGAACATCGAAGTCATCTCTTTCACAGAATCGGCCATGATCGACATCACGAGATACCAATTCGATTGTTAGGGAAACATGGGCAAATAAAAATCGATCGAATGACCAGATTTCTTGAGAATCGTGTAAGTCACTTTCCGAATTGGTACTTCGACCCTATGCCTGGGTTGCACGAAATCCAATATGGGATAAGACTCAAGAACACACTCGTTTTTAAGCACAAAAACGAGAGCAAATTTACTGGAGAATATGTAGAGATTGTTTTCAAATCGTGAGTCTAAATCTTGAGTATATATATGGTATATATACTAGTCCTATTCGTAAAATAGGAAATAACGGAAATGGCAATGATTGCAAATTACTATCAATTACAATCAATTTAGCTAAAATTAAGGGCTAAAAAATAAATGAGCATTAAATGTTCAGTAAATACAGATTTATTCCAAAAATAGGCATCAGAGCCTCTGGTCAGAGACGCCCACCAGAGGCTTTGTCGTGCCATCAGAGGCTCTGCCTCTGCCGTGCCATCAGAGACTTTGTCGTGCCATCAGAGGCTCTGTCGTGCCAAAGAGGCTCTGCCTCTTGATCCCGCAAGGGGGCGTGACCCCCCTGACCCCCCGCCATTTCGTCATGTCCGGGATCAAACTCGTCTTATAATAAGTGTGCACTCCGCACCACCTAACTTGCATTTGATCACAGTTTGAAACCCATTAGTACTCGTGTTATAACCAATTACACTTAAATGTTTGGTGACACTAAAATCACCAACAACACATATAGCAAATAATCACCAATATTTGATAAACTTACAAGGAACACATTTGAGAGCTCAAAATAGATATTTTTGATATGTACATAGTTTTCACCAAGTAATTTGAAACTCACCTTGCTAGCTTGGGTTTAACCTAGATTCCAGCCTACTTTGGCTTCCTTTGATGAAGATTTCACTATATTCAAGGAAAACCCTTGATTTCACCCCAAGCTTGAACCTCCTTCAAGCTTTCTCTAACAAGGATCTTCAACCTCCAACAAGACTTGCTTCTATCGATGAAGCTCGAGTTCTCCATTCCAAAGTCCTTCAACGGTGATCTCAAATCCCCCCACTCAAATCTATTTTTTGAACCTTAGAAGTTGTCTAAATTTGATCTAACACTCCCCCCCCCCCCCCAAGAAAAAATGATTTACCACAAGAGAGAAATGAAGATAGTGAACAAGTCCTAGCTACAATGGCTTAAAAAATCTTCAAATGCGACTTGTAGGGCGACTTACCGGATCTTTGACCCACTTTTCCAGTGCCTTACGCGACTAGGGCCACGACCCAGGTAGCGCACCAGGTCGACCAGAGCCCCTAGGCGCTCGAAAATATTTGTTTTCACTATCCTTTTAATAGTTCATCATTAATACATCAAAAGTAACTCGATTATCCCATAATTACATCTAACATAAACAAGGGTGTTACAAAAGGCCCCTCCTCCCTTTTACAAGCACTACAAGTCCCCCTGCCTTTCTCGATCCCCTACTTCTTCTCTGCCAAACTTTGTCGGCGCCACCACGAGCCACCAAAACCTTACTCCATCGGTGCCCTCCCCTTCTCAGACAATCCCTACTCTTTTCCCCTTCGCAAAGATGCAGATTCATCCCCTCCCTTCTCGAATATGCAGATCTATTCCTTCCCCTTCTCGAAAATGCAAATGCATATCCATCCCCACCCTTTTTCGAAGATGCAATGCACACCACCGAGATATCAAATATGGAAGATGCAGATCCAGGTTCAGGTGAGGGTGTTCTTAAGATAGGGATTTGATTATAGAATTTGAATTTAAAGGTTTCCTTGTTTATATTTAGATGTAGGGTTTTTATTGTTTGTATTTTGATTTACATGTTTTTTTGGATTTCCTATGTTTTCTTGTTTTCCCTTACCAATCTCTAGCTTAGTTTGGATTCTTTATTATAGGTTTAGTGACAACTAAACTTGATGTTTATGTTTATGTTTTTGAGAGATTTTTAAAATTCTAATTATATTTATGTTCTTGAGATGGTATTTTGAGATGTTTATGTTCTCAAGAAAGTGGTGGAAGATGGTGAATTTTAGTCGGAGAATGTGTCCGGGGATGATGAACTATGGCAGGAGATGATAATCATTGGGTTTTATTTATTTTTTATTTATATTTGAAATATTATATTTACTTGTACATATGCTTTGTACGCTTGTACATCAAAGATAAGATCAAAAAAGACAAAAGAAGGTAAAAATACCAAAATATGAGGGACACATGACTAATTTAACAGAACTGTGTTACTTGATATTTTGAGCTCCTAAACATGAAAAATAGACCACTTGTGACTATATAAATTTTAGGGAGCAAAAATCAACAATCATAAGAAAGGGACCGCAAATGTAATTCATTTTATTATAAATAAATGTAGAAAAAAGAAGTTTCTATAATTTTTTTTAACCAATTTAAAATAAAAAAATGTTTACATTATTTGATGAAAATTTTCTCCAAATAAATTATATTTTTTGCATAAGAGTCTCCTGTAAATTACAACATATTCAAACGTTTTTCTTTTTGTTTCATGTCTCCTTCAACAAGTTTGAATATTGCCAGTATTTAATAAATTATATTAATTTATAAAAATAATAAATTGCAAGCTGGGTCTCATCCATATCTATATTTCAATTGTTGAACAAAAAGCATACGTATGACCATGAGGGATGGATACAATCAATGCTGGTCACAGGACTTATAACAACCAACCAAGATCCCTCTTAATCCTCCCTCCTTTTTTCTTCGAAAACAACACTTTCCAACCAAATTAATCAAACCTTTTCCATGGTCTTAAAAAAATAAAATATATACAAATTTATTATCTATCCTAAAAAATAGAGCAATTGTTTTCGTGAAATAATACTGGCAAGAAATCATTTCTCATAGATAAAGCCGGTAAATTTTATAAAGGTATTTATGTGAAGTGTCGTTGGAATAATAAACCTTGACTCTGATATTATAATGAAAGTATATATAACCTATTTGATAACAGAAAAAAGATTCCAACATATATCGAGAAGAAATGGTACATGTTTAGCTGATATAATTATAAAATATTAAGATATATAAGAAGACCAGAAAAATCTTGCTACCATACCAACTACAAGATTTTCATTAAGAATCAAACTCCAAAGTCAACTATGAACACTCCCTGCTGCATGATTCAATATCCATCACAATCCCATATCTGCTCTCTTCACAAATCACAATTCAAATACTTCAATAAACTTTCATGAAGAAGATGAAGTGATAACCACCCTTTTTGGATTAATTTTCTACCATGGACATGAACATCATCTTCTTCTTCTTCTTCTCTTTCGCTTCTCTTCATCTTCTTCTCATCACTCCTGCTCTTTCACTTCCTCTGTGTACAGATTCAAGTAATCAAATTTCTCAGAAACCCCATTTCATTTTACCATTTTGAGTTTATGAGTTTTCTTCTGGTTCTAATGATCTTTAACTGTATATGGCAGGAACACCGGTTAGGCCCAAGACTCCTCTGGTTTTCTGTGGTTACAATGGCAGTTCATGCTGTGATTCCATCCAAGATTCTAATATACAGAAGCAGTTTGAAGCCATGAATGTATCTCAGCCTGATTGTGCTTCCCTTCTCAAATCCATCCTTTGTTTGGTATGAACTTGTATGAATCTTGGAAGTTTTCTTGGTTATAATCTTCAATTGCTATTCAATTTTCATGGATTTTAAACAAGTTTGCTTTGACATATCATAGAAAACTAGGGTCCTGTCCATTGCAGATTAAATACTGTCGTTTTATTGGGCATTTTTAGATTTGATTTTGCAGGAAAAGATGTCGAGTTCATCGAAAATCATTGATTTTTTATACTCGGTGTGAGAATGCGTGAAATCCTAGATTTGGAGAACCGAATAAAGGTCCCAACATATATATTGAGGAGAAAATGTCCATGTAACACGAGTGTCGAGTCCCGCGAAAAGAAATCTCAGATAGTAGAATAGAATTTGGCTCTGATACAATATGTGGAACCCTAGATAACTTTTCAAAAAAAGTCTTTGAGGAGAAATGGGATTCCAACATATATCGAAGATAAAGTCCCCAAGTCTACCCTGTTAAAGAGGGTCCTCCGATCATAAAAAAGACCGGATAAAATCAGTTGGATAGCGTTAAGTTCGCTTTCCAAATACCCTAATTCGACCCAATTAAGCTTTGGTTATCACGAATTGAGTATCGGAATAATCCAATTATTACTCTAATCGCCGTAAAATAGAGTATATGTAAGATCGATGGCTAAGGATAATTAAATAGTTAATATGCAACTGCACATCAGTTACTTTTGGATAAGGTTGAAAACGGATCATAGACTGACCAAGAAGCTTTGAGTCAGAAGCTCTGAGTCGGAGTCAGAAGCCTTCTCAATCAGAAGCTTCTGATTCAACTCAAAAGATTCTGGTTGAGCCCCCTTATGATCAAAGATGATAAAAGGCAACATTTGTGGTTATGCACTCCGTATCTCCTAACTCACGTTATGTATGTATGCCTTTTCACTGGTCAACCTTTTGTAGATTACGGATACACCAAAACAGCTTGATGAAACTAAAATCACCGATACACCTGATATAGGTTACTAACGCTCAGTGTTTCCATTTTGTAGCGATGCGATCCGTTTTCAGCAGAACTCTTCACCGTCGAGACCGTTCCACGACAAGTTCCTGTGCTTTGCAACTCTACTGTTTCATCAAATTCATCGCAAACCATCCAAGCCAAGAACAATTTTTGCGAAACAGTATGGGAAACCTGCCAAAACACACCCATAAAGAATTCGCCGTTTTCGCCATCTTTACAAGGCCAAGCTCCCACCCCAGCAAATTCCAGCAACACACTGGGTGATATCTGGCAATCACGAACCGATTTCTGTACCGCAGTTGGCAGACCTTCGCTTGATGGCTCCGTCTGCTTCGATGGCGAAAAAGTCAGCCTAAACACCACCACCAACAGCACCAAAACCACCCCGACCGGCATGTGTTTGGAGAAGATCAACAACGGTTCGTACCTCGACATGGTGCCTCACACCGATGGCTCGAACCGCGCCTTCTTCTCCAACCAGAAAGGCCAAATCTGGTTAGCAACAGTTCCAAAACTCGGGTCCGGACGTCCGTTGGATCTCGACGAGTCCAACCCGTTTCTCGATCTCACCGACGAGGTCCACTTCGATACCCTGTTCGGTTTGATGTCGATAGCAGTGCACCCGAACTTCGAACGGAACGGCCGGTTCTTCGCTTCTTTCAACTGCGACAAATCGCAAACACCGAGCTGTTCGGGCCGGTGTGCATGCAATTCCGATGTGAAATGTGATCCTTCGAAGCTACCTTCTGATAGTGCAGCCGAGCCTTGCCAGTATCAAAGTGTTGTAGCCGAATACACCGTTAATGGGACATCATCCTCACGGACTTCCGTGGTACTACCATTGTGCAAGTTTTTAGTTCGTTTTTATGTTCATATTATCATCATGTTTGATGGATTCTTTACTCCAGATTCCTAATGCTTCGCCGGTGGAAGTGAGGAGGATTTTCACGATGGGTCTTCCGTCCACGGCTCACCACGCCGGCCAGATTTTATTTAGACCCAACGATGGGTATTTGTACTTCATGATGGGTGATGGTGGCGCCGGTGATCCGTACAATTTTGCACAGGATAAGAAGTCATTGCTGGGGAAGATTATGAGATTTGACGTCGATAACATACCCAGTAAGTGAAACCATACACTTCTGAGGTCAAATATACGAATTTTCAACTTCAAAATTGATTCGTCGTTTAATTTTTTGGGTAATTTTTAACGAAAACGCTAAATTTTATTACAAATGGTGCAAAAAGTAACGCAGAGATGTTGAATTTCATGACAAAATCAACATCAATTTTGAACTTACAAAACCTGCAGTTTGACCTCAAAAGTCAAATCGTTTTCATCAGAATTTGAAACTCTGAATCCAGGTGAAGCAGAAATTACACGTCTTGGGCTATGGGGAAACTATTCGATCCCTAAAGATAATCCGTATGTTGAAGATAAAGATTTGCAGCCAGAAATTTGGGCTTTAGGATTCAGTAATCCATGGCGTTGCAGTTTCGATGCAGAAAGACCATCTTATTTCATGTGTGCAGATGTAGGCAAGGTATTACGTGATCCGATTAAAACCGTAAATATTTTGAACTCATGACCAATAATACATGAATAGTTGGTTCTAAGGTTTTTAAATATTTAGGTATTCATTTGAACTTTATTACAAGTATATGAAGTTCCTTTCTTGATAAACCGCTTAAAAATTTGCATTTGTTTCAAGGACGATTACGAAGAGGTGAACGTGATCACGAAAAATGGGAACTACGGATGGCGTGTTTACGAAGGATCAAGCCTTTACATTCCTGAACAAAGTCCTGGAGGGAACACATCCGCAAGCTCCATAAATCCGATTTTCCCGGTAATGGGATACAAACACTCGGATATAAGCAAGAACGAAGGTTCGGCTTCAATCACCGGAGGGTTCTTCTATCGCTCTACAACCGATCCATGCTTGTATGGAAGGTAAACAAACTAGTCAAAAGATCTTCTTTCTGCTTGAAATCCCATATCGGCTTAGACTTCAACACTCTCTTTCTCTTCTTAAGAGATCTTTTGGACAATAGTCTAACGGGGTTTTACATATTCTCACATGGTATCAGAGCTCTAGACTCTGTTGGAAGGGCGTCCCAATATATATTGGAATATCTCTACTCTCCATAAGGGTTCTTTTGGAGAGTAATCTGATGAGATTGCACATATTCTCACAAAATTTAAACATAATGGAACAATTGACTTTTAAAGGTCAAACTAGCTAATTTTTGGGATCTTGGTAACTTGCAGTTACTTATACGGGGACTTATATGCTGATTCGATGTGGGCGGGGGTTGAAACGCCTGAAAACAGCGGGAATTTCACGACCAACAAGATTTCATTCGCTTGTGCCACGGATTCTCCGGTACCATGTAACCTTGTTCCAGGAACTTCACTTCCTGCCTTGGGTTACCTCTTTTCATTCGGCCAGGATAACAAGAATGACGTATATCTTTTATCTAGTAGCGGCGTGTATAGAATCGTTCCTCCAAGCCGCTGCGGCTACACCTGTGCATACCAAAATACGACCACCGGTTCAACCCCCGGTCCAGCCTCCACCCCTGGTTCCACTGCAAACATGTTCAAGGGTTCATACAACAGTCTACTGATGCTCCTCTTGCTTTACCTTGGGTTTGCCTACTAAATATGTTGGTTAAAGATTTCTTTTTTCACATAAAATCTTTTTTCTAATTATTGAGGAATATTATTATTTAGGTTCAATTTTTTTTTTTGGAAGGGTGTCCTAGCTTATGCCTAGACTAAACCCTTAGACAAATTATGACCGTAAGACATCAGCCTTAATTAAACCTAGTGGCCACAATTGTTTTTTACGCCTGGATTCGAACCCTAGACTAATCCCTTAACAAATTATGACCGTAAGATATCAGACTCAATTAAACCTCAGTGGCCACAATTATTGTTTACGCTTGGATTCCTGAGCAGTTGGGTTGCATTCTCTTCTCTGGTAGGGGAAAGATGCAGTTTTAGATTAAAATCCAACAAAATCTTTCCATCTTGTTGAAGTTGTTCTACAGTAAATTACAAATGATTCAAGATTTTGTTGTATCAAAACTTCCCCATAAACCCCATCTGAGAAAGAAGGGGAGATAAGAAACAAAATAATCAAAGAATCTCGAAAGGAGGTCTCTTGATTGGCCCACGATTCTGTTGGCGAAACCAGGTGGTGGGTGTCATCTCATATTGCAGCATTCCGGGCGGCCATGGATCTGTAACTTGTTCCACATGCACAGCATTTGTCTCGGAGATTGATAGTGTGCCGTATAGTAATCCTCGATGCAACCAAACTGGCAAAACTTCAAACTGTGTACGTATTCTACGCGTTTCGTGTTATTGAACTGTTCTACCCACATTCCCATACTCACATCTTCCATCTTGAACAACTTCAATTTATGCTTCTCAAACTCCATGGCTATGAACTCCGCAACATCTGATGATAGAATGTAGCCTGGACCATTTGCATACGGTGGATAATCTTCTTCGGGCCATTCCTGACCATAGGCAAAAGAATTAAGTTAAACATCACCTTCGAAAGATTTAGTATGTGATCTTATGAAGAATGGCTCTTATTCAAGAACACACCCAGAATCCTTCCGTTTGGCATGCAGATGAAACTGGACGGGACGGGCAAGAGTGAGGTAAGCGGTTATTGTGGAAGGATTTAGGGTTTTATTTTGACATAGGTAGTTCAGTAATTTACTAAGTTTGTCCCCCCTCTGAGTTTTGTTTCACCTATTTTGGTGGAACAGAAAAATGTATTTTTGTCCCATTCAATCATGTCCCACATTGTCCAAACATACCAAACGCGCCCTAATACTAGTAACCATATTTGACATGTTAAAATGATCAATCAACAAGATTAGATTAAAGAATTCTACAAGATAAGTAAGC
Organism: Arctium lappa; assembly: GCA_023525745.1. Taxonomy (NCBI): domain Eukaryota; kingdom Viridiplantae; phylum Streptophyta; class Magnoliopsida; order Asterales; family Asteraceae; genus Arctium; species Arctium lappa. The sequence continues at coordinate 136,289,147 of CM042048.1, forward strand.
ATATTAACATGCTTTATATGAAAAAGATCAAATGGGAATCATAAATATTTTTAAGAACCCTAAGAACCAATATGTGCATCCATGCATATACACTATATGAATTTCAGTGAGTATATGCATTGATGATGCATATATATCTGTATACATAGTAGATATGCATTAATGAATATACTCATAGACACACTACATATTTTGATAGTGTATATGCATATATATATATGTAGATATGTAGATATATATATATATATATATATATGTAGATATGTAGATACTGGTTCTCACGGTTCTCAAAATATTATGGTTCTCATTTGATCACCCCCCTAAGCATATATATGATAAGAACATGTGTGAAAAAGATGCACGCTTATAAAGAAGAAAAGGGACGAAGGTAGTACCTCATATGTTACAGACCATTTACCATATCGTAGGGGTTTATGGTAGTAATTGATGTTTCCCACGTACAGGCTCTTGCCATCACCGATTTTATTTGCTTCATCAAGAACAGCATCAACTCTAACAAATGTGTCGTCATCACACTTCATGATATACTTAGCCAATGCTGTGCGAACCTGAGTTAAATAGCATCCATAATGAATATACTCATCATATAAAACAAGATCATCTTTTTTACTTCAAAGAACTCAAAAACCAAACCAAACGAACACAGTATATCCCACCAAGAGGTGGGGTCTGTGGGTGGGATGTCAAAGTGTAGAGCGGTGGTTTCCGTGAAGATCACCGATTTGTGCAATGTGTGCAAGTCAAAGGAACTCAAAACTCACCCCATATTCACATATTGCAACAGTTTTCAAAACCACAAGATCATAATTATCCATGTAAGGCACAATAACGATATCGCCAAAGAAATCTGCTTCTTTCTTTAACTCGATGTTCACTTCTTTTCTGGCATGCTGCACAAAACATTAACAGACCAAAATAAAACGACTTGCAGAATCAAAAAACAATAATTTGATATCACGTGTCATTCAAATCTCTCCTTACCAACGCAACAAAGAAACGAGTGACAACACGTGAAGACTTGATGAGACTATGCTGCATCCAAGACTTTCTGACAGCCATCCGTTCAGCAAAATGATTTCCTGCCGAAAGAATCCCAATGAACAGATCGATGGGACCATCTGGAAGCGGTGGGGCCTTCCATTTATTCGACATTTCCAGGTGTCTTTGAGGAGCGAAACTAGGATGTGTCGAGGGCAAAGAAGCAGCAAATACAGCGTTTACATCAATGTCTCCATTCAAAGCCAATCCTGTGGCATCCTCCAACGCAAAACCCTAAGCACATCAAGAAAACTCCGTCAAGAACCATCTACATTTTCTTGAAACTTCAAATAAAGATGTTTTTTTTTACTGTATGCAACTCACGGTTCGATAAGGAAAAGAGGTAATGTGTCTCCCATCAACGTTAACATGATAACCCTCCAATCCTGCGCTAAGAGTTAAGACGAATAGCTTCCCTTCCGCAAAAGGGTAAGGCCAATCAAAAGTAACCTTCTTGGTTCGACCTATGAGCCGGTTCAACCACCAGCTCGATTTCGACTCCTCCGAGTGGACATCATCATCACGGATCCACTTCTCACATTTCACCTGACCATCAACTACAAAACCCAAAGAATTAGCTAAAGAAAATTAACAAAGAAAACAATTCAGCTATGGATAAATTTAGTGACAAAATGTAAGTTAAGAAAAAAAGTTGTTTTCAAAGACAACAAATTGGTCCATTGTTGATTGTTGGCAGTTGAATTAAGTAACAAATTGGTCCATTGTTGATTGTTGGCAGTTGAATTAAGTAACTGTCTTTATTTTCATTTTTATGGTGTACTTGGGTTTTTCAATAGGGTTATTTAGTGGTGTATTTGTTCCATTATCTATGTTGTTGTTTCATGTTCTACTTTGCTCGTGAATAAAATGGTTTGACTTATTTTGTGTTTTTATGGGGTTTTATTTTTATACTACTACAAATCAAGTTACGGCTACAAAATTATTGGGAAATTAATTTCTAATAATTAATGAGGAGTCATGGAATCACAAATAACAACCAAGAAAAACAAATTTCAAATGAAATTCAATCAAATCATATATCTAAATGACAAAATATTCTTGCTTTCAATACTTACTATATTCAATGGATTCAATTCGAAACACAAAATAGGAAAAACTAAAAAGTATGCGATTGGATTTAAAGTTACCAGTTTCTTCATCAGCTCTGGATTTCCATCCTTCACATCGATGAGCAGATCCCCATTGCATCCTATAACATGTGTTCTGTTCAATCACAGGCTTTCCACTCCAATCCCCTTTCAATCTTGGATTAAAATGCAAAATCCTTGGTGGGTCTTCACCATCAACAGTTTTTAAACCCTGCAACTCCATCATAAACTGGGAAACCATCAAATACTGACCCGATTTCAACAACGAAATCTTCGGGTCCTGATCAGGGTGAGCACCTCTAGGCCTACCCACAAGTGTTATATGTGATCCCAAAGTCATCCCACAAGGAAGCACAATGATGCTTCCTTTTTCTCGAAAAACAGACCCAGATAACGTAATCGAATTAGGGCAAATCTCCCTCGTTTTATTACTATTCTTTACAGTGCTGTTTTCGGAAGGTGATTTCAGTTTACCAGATTCGAGTTCTTCCCAAAACTTCTTCCCAACTGAAAACGCCTCTTTTGCAGACTTTTGAATCCCTCCAAATCCGTCTTTTGGTTCGCCGTTTAAACTGTTGGTGTCGAAATTCAAGGTTGATAAAGGTTTAAACTCGCGGATTTTTCGAGAATGCCTTGAGCTTGCAGGGGTTTTAGCGACGATTTGAGGGACATTTTGCGGACGAATCGGAGCTTTTTTTTCTTGTAATTCTTCTTCGCTGTCTAGGGCGTAGGATTGTTTGGATAATCCGTCGGTGAAGAAGAAACTAATTGATTCATCTTCTTGACGAACTATTTTGGATACAAATGGGACTTCTAAACCGACCATGAGTAGATACAAAACCCCCAAAACGATCAGAAACTGAATCGATCTTTTCTGTTTTGAAGACATGAACGAGTCTAGTTTAGTCCGCTTCATGAAAGAAATTGACCAAGAAAACGAAGACCCACAAGTCACCAAACCCTAACGGTAATATGATTTTGTTGTAATCATGAAAAAAGACTCGACCCCAGTTGAAATTTTGAAGCCGATTTGCAAAATTTTCGATCTTTGTTTTAGTCCAAATTGAATATGGAAGAGAACCCAGAGAAAGAAATGAAAAGGGACGCGTTTTGATGGTGGAGTTTGTAGAGAGAGAAAGTGGAGTGTGTGTTTGTGTTTGTGTTTGTGTTTGTGTTTGTGTGAGAGAGAGAGAGAGAGAAAGTTGGGAATGGTGGAGGAAGCTTTAACAGGTCGGTCGACTGCCTGGAACAAACAAAAATTCAATTTGTATTCTCAATCAATCAACAATTCAAATCTAATTCAAAAAGATACCGTTTTAGTTCTTCCTATTTTTATTTAATTTTTTTGCCATTTATTTAAAAAAAAAATCATTTTAGGAATAATTATTAACTATCATTTTCAAGTGTAATTATGAAAGGAAAGGTTCAATAATGCACCAATTAATCGCTAAGGAACTATGTTAATTGAATGTTAACAAGAAGTAAACGAATTCTTAAATTCAAGAATGACTATTGGTGTTTGTGAATAAAATAAATTGTATTAAAGGCAATAGATGACTTGATTATTTATTTGTAATGACATCAAAGAAATTGTGCAACATCTATTGATTCATTGTAAATTACCTAGAGTGGTTGGTGAATCCAAGAGATTATTTTTATGAGTTTCTTTAAGACGGAGAAAATGAGAATTTTGAGGTTAAATTTTTTTTCCTAAAAGTTTACTTACGAGGGTAAAGTTTAAAAAACTCAACGGACTTTTCTTTTTGGAATGGTTAAGTTATTGGACAAAATTTTGGAAAAAATAAGTCACTGAACTTTTTAAAACCTATTAAATAAATCCTTAGAGGTTACAATTGATTAAGTCACTGAACAAATTTTTGGAACAAATAAGTGTGTCTGGCATGATGGAGGAGCCGATGGTATAAGGACTTAATCATTCCAAAAAGTTCAGTGGCTTATTTGTTCCAAAAATTTGTCGAATAACTTAATCATTCCAAAAAGAAAAGCCCGTTGGGTTTTTTGGACTTTTACCTACTTAAAACTATTTTTGAAATGAACAAACTAGAAGAGAGAATAGTTTTTTTCTCTAAAATCATCTCAAAAATGATTACCAAATGAAATGACCAATAAAAACTTTGAAAATAAATATGTAGAAAAAAATAATATTTTAATATTATAATTCAATGTTCGGGAATCTATTGGATAATGGAAATAAATGAATTTTTTTTAGAGATTTTGACTTTTGATTTTCTATTTTTAGAGAAACTTTGGGGAATCTTTTGGAGATGCTCTCAATCCACCCTTGCTACTAAGTAGGGATGCTCAAAAAATCGACCAACCTAAACCCAAAAAAAATGAAAAAAATCAACCTGAGATAAAGCGACATATAATCGATACAAAATTAGAACAACCGAATCTATTAGGTTGATATTGGATTCGGCCTAAAGTAACCCGACCAACCTGATAACCCGATGAATGTTTTAGTGGCTTCTTTAAATATATTTGAATCTCTTTAATATTCATAAGTTACCAAAAACAACTTGACAACAATGAACAATGTAATTCATAAGAGAACATTATTGAATAGTTATATGTAATTCATAAAAGAACATTATTGAATAGTTATATGTAATTCATAAATATTTGATGAACTCGTATACAGTCTTGAATAATTGATTATATTTCAAAGGTATGTTTCTCTATTTCTATGTTTTCATTGTTGTTTTTACTTTGTTTAAACACAACTCGATCAACCCGAATGGGCAGGGTTGGGTTGGTTTACACTTTTGTTTGTGTTGGATTGGGTTGAAATTTGTGAAACCGCCAACATTGGGTTAGGTTGTTTAAACGCCTTCAACCCGATCAACCTAACCCGTGAGCACTAACCCGTGAGCACCCCTACTACCAAGAGTATAGAAAGCTAAGTATGAAAATCTCTAAAATAATTTACATTAGTAGCTTTTTATTTTAAAAATGACAAAATTAATTATATTATTAAAATATTTAATATATTTAATAAAATATTTTTTCTCTTTTTCTAAACATTTAGGTCTCGTTTGGTTTGCGGGAATGGATTGGATTTGGAAGGATTTGGATTTTAAATCCATTCCAATTTTGCGTTTGGGTTGTAGGAATGGAATGTATTGACCGGATTTGAAATCCTTTGACTTTTTTAAAATCCATTATATGATGGATTTGGAATTCCTTTGTAATGGGTCGGGATTTCAAATCCAAATCCTGATGGATTTGATAACTCGTGTAATGCCTTAAAATTTCGACGAATAAAAATTCTAAAATTTGGCAATATAACGTCTAAAAATACGAAGGTCCAATTACCCTGTAAATATAAACTTCCAACAAGATAAATCTAAAATATGAACAACTAAAGATCCACGTAAAGATGGGTTGATTTGCAACATAAAGTTCGCTAACGATGGGACAATAAAGTTACAACAACCTACTTAATCTAGAATAAATTCCAAACTAGATTAAAATGGGTGTTGCAATTTCTCTATAATCTCTCTTCACAAAATCCCCAAAAGACCGGCACTTCGGAACACCTACGTGCCTGGTTGACAAGCCTGACAGCCTAATCTCCACCACGAGGAGGATATGTGAGGAAACAACAACCACAACAAGTGTTAGGACGAAGCCTAGTGAGATCTCATAAGAATATAAATCACAAACAAGATATTATAAAACGTTAGTCGTGTTACCGAACTCCTTTGCCTCACAAGTAAGTAAGTTCCCCGAAATCAGATTCTCAAAACTTGAATATAAACATACATGAGATACCTTTTGAATTACGGGGGAGACCCGTTTCCATCGGGGTGACGTTTACACGAAAGTGGGGTCTCCCGCGATGGTAATGGATTACACCTCATGCCCCAATCTTAGTTCCCATGTCATAACAACATCACAACCTCAGACCGTATTTACTGCCCTTATTGCCTACTCCGTCGAGTTACACCTCAAGGTCTTACGGACATTATTGCCTATCCATATCTAGACGAGTTACACCTCAAGGATGCAAGATCCCTTATTGCCTACTCGCTAGTAACACACCATGATTATTACAAGGTCCATACATTAAGCTACTACCTCCTCGTGCACAAGGGGTAGTAATCACATTCTTATCAGGTGATCAACATTCGATAACAATTATAACATCACAAGCACTTCTTCTTTACATGCAAAATAGGTATTTTCTTACTTCTCAAGATTTCACATTCTTTATATTCCATACATGTCGGCACAACCATTTATCATCCTTACATCGTCTCTTCATAAAGTTATCAACAGTTGGATTAAAATCATAGCAATAGAAATTTCCTCTTGGACTCAACATATAAGCATGAAATCAAGAATATATAACCCATGTAATTACCACACAAGAGATTATTAAAGTTTACTACACATACTCATCCTTTTTCCTTTAGGGTTCATAAAGTTGAGAATTTCACAAGTTAGGTCACAAAACATCAAACAAATAACACATAGGAATAATGTAGGTTAGTCCATAGTAATAAGTAAGTACTTGAGAAAGAATCACTCACAAACTAGGGTTTGTAAGAAAACCTTAAAAATGGTGATGAAGTCTTGAGGTTGAAGATGGAGAAGGAAGGATGGTAGATTCTTGAACCCTAGTCTTCCAAAACTCCAAATGATAGACCCAAACTTGAAGATTTGAAGAGGATTGAGTATGATATAGCCTTAGGTCGGAATTTATGAAGGGAGAGGAGAAGAGAGCATTCTTGGAAGTAATAATAGGAGTAAATGAGAAATGGGGGCCGATTTCCCCTTTTTAGTCAATCAGGTGGCCCCGTGCAGGTTCCCGTGTGGCTAGACCCGCGCGGTAAATCACGCCGCGTACTGGACCCGCGGATGGGCAGTGCTCCGCGCGGCTAGTGACGCGGTTCAAGTTGCGCCATAACTCGCGCGGTGCCCTGTGGTTCCTCAATTCAACCTTTTTCCAACTTTAAGAATTAACCCACAATAGACCCGATTTCGAGGCACGGATAAAAGCAAATACTAAACAACAACCAAAACATAGATTAAGTTAATAATTACTTACACCGAAATCGGGGTGTTACAATCCTCCCCCACTAGGAATAGATTTCGTCCCCGAAATCCCACGCTATTCGAAAAGATGAGGATACCGACTCTTCATACCCTCCTCCGTTTCCCATGTCACGTTCACGCCTCGATGATGTTTCCATTAAACCTTCACCATCACCAACTCTTTGTGGTGAAGTTTCTTTGTCTCTCTCTCTCTAGGATGGTTTCCGGCTCTTCTATGCCGCGATTATTATCCACGCGAATTTTGGATAACGGTATGACGTTTTCTTCTTCCGCTAAACACTTCTGAAGGTAGCAAATGTGAAAGGTTGGGTGGATTCCACTTGTAACAACCTGAACATTTATTTACATAGTAAAGTAACATTTATTACTAAATACTGTCCCAAGCTTACAATGTCTTTACTATCAACTATTACACAACTGAGTTTCTCAAAAGAATAGCTATGGCAGGAAGTCTTTTATCTCCTGCTTAAGCTCACACTTTATCTTTTCCTTTATCTGCTATCTTGCGATAACCTGAAACAGGATTAAAGTTTTGAAACAGCGAGGGTTAGACCAAAAGGTCTAGTGAGTCCCCTCCAATTACTACAACACAGTTCAAATATTAATTAAAACATTTAAACATAACTGCATATATCTCAATACATGCCTACTCTTTAAAATCACTTTAAAACATTTATTCTTTACATATATAAATCAATGTAATGGCCATTACTAATCACTTTCTACGCTCGCAAGCGTACTTTCAACTATTGACCAACATTCCCGTCAAAGACGGTATGTCTGTCTCGCACTGCCTTATTTTAGGGACACACCCTAATGGCATAAACGGGCCACACTCCCCGGTACGAGCAGGCGGGTCACACTTTCCGACTTAGGTCAAACTTCTGACTCAAATGTATACATACATTTGGTCCTGTCAGTATATAAAACAAGTTTATATACCCTGAGCATAAACATGCCCAAACTAATTAAATCAAATCATTTGAAATAATTCTACTAACTTTTCACATTATAAATGCGCAGTAAATAAAACTCACATTTATAAAATAACTGTTCAAATCATAAAAGATTTTAGTTGAAAGACTCACCTTAATCCTTCCGAATTAACCTCTGACTTCTTACCGATTAACACCACCTACGATGGTATTAAAATAAAGGTAAGCTAACTTGCAACTAACACTCTTTATTTCAAAAGACTCATCAATTGAAATCTACTGTTTTTAACCCGATCAAAACCAAACTGATTAAAAAACTTCTTGGACCAATTAACAAACTATCGGTCGAAACACACATCCGATCGAACAGACCCTTCATCTAATAAACCATCGGACTAACAGACCCCCGGTCGATTAGACCTTCGGTCTTACAGACCTCCGGTCTAAACAAACATCCGATCTTACACATAACTCCGGTCAAATGCATCAATCGGTCTTACCTATCACCGGTCTTACTTAATTCCGGTCGAAGGCATCAATCGGTCTAATACCACATCGGTCTAATGCATAAGACCGATGTATCATCTTCCGGTCTTACTCAAGAACAGAGTCGGTTTAACACAGTTCAAACCCAGAACTCTTTTGATCGATTAAATCGATCAAATACACGGTTAAAAGCTCGATTAACACGTCTATTTACCGACTATAAAATGCAGAAAGAAGCATGAAGCTAAAAAAAACATACCTCTTTTTTTTTTTGACAAACCGGACGATTTCCTTCAAGAACTCTTCTTCTTTCTCTCTGCCTTTCTCTTTCACTCTTTCTCTCTTTCAAAACATAGGTCGACTTACAACAATCAGAATGAGATATAAGTCTCATAATCTGATATTTATTTGATAAAAATCAACTTTTCAATAAACCCCCTGAACTTTAGTTAACTTTACACTTTTTCCCCCAACTTCCAAAATTAACAAAATTTCGAAACTGGGTATTACAATCTTCCCCCCTTAAGAGAATTCCGTCCCCGGAATTCTATCACTAAACAACTGGGGATACTGAGCTTTCATATCTGTCTCTACTTCCCACGTAGACTCTTGCCCTTGGTGAAATTTCCACTGAACTTTCACCAAGCGAATCTCTTTGTTCCTCAACTTCTTTATCTTGAGGTCTGTAATTGCTACAGGTTCCTCAATATAACTTAGTTTCTCATCTATTTGAATATCTTCTAAAGGAACAACTATATCTGCTTCTGCCAAACACTTCTTCAGGTTTGACACATGAAATGTAGGATGAATCCCACTCAAACTTGCTGGTAGATCAAGTTCGTAGGCCACTTCACCAACACGATCAGTGATGATAAATGGTCCAACAAACCTTGGTCTTAACTTTCCTTTCTTTCCAAATCTGATCACCCCTTTCCAAGGTGAAACCTTCAACATAACTTTATCTCCTATCTGAAACACTATCGGTTTCCTTCGTCTGTCAGCATACACTTTCTGACGATCTTGAGCAATCTTCAATCTTGCTCTAATCTGATCGACTTTATCAGCTGTCACTTGCACAATCTCTGGTCCTGCTAACTGACGTTCACCCACCTCATTCCAACATAGAGGTGTTCTACACTTACGACCATACAAAGCTTCAAATGGAGCTGCTTGTATGCTAGCATGATAACTGTTGTTGTAGGAAAATTCAATCAACGACAAATGAATCTCCCACGAACCTTTAAAATCTATAACACATGCACGAAGCATATCTTCCAACGTCTGAATAGTTCTCTCACTATGACCATCTGTTTGCGGATGATAGGTCGTGCTCAGCTTCAGTTGAGAGCCTAATTCCCTTTGCAAACTTCTCCAGAACGCTGATGTAAATCGAGCATCCCTGTCTGATACTATGGACGACGGTACTCCATGCCTGGTCACTATTTCGTCGATATACAATCGAGCCATCTTTTCTAATGAGTACGTCTCCTTGATTGGTAAGAAATGAGCTGACTTTGTGAGTCTATCCACTATCACCCAAATAGCATCATGCCCCTTAGGTGATCGTGGTAACCCCGTAACAAGATCCATAGTAATCTCATCCCACTTCCACACTGGAATTTCTAACGGCTGAAGCTCCCCATAAGGTCTCTGATGCTCAGCTTTAACCTTTAAACATGTAAGACATCGTTCAACAAAATGAGCAATATCTTTCTTTAAACCTGGCCACCAATAACTCTGCTTCAAATCTCTATACATCTTATTAGTTCCAGGATGAACTGAATACCGAGATCTATGAGCTTCTTCCAACACTTTCTGCCTCAAACCTCCTGCTTTTGGGATCCATACCCGCTTATTAATACACTTTACTCCTCGATTGTCAACTATTAACGAGTTAACAATCCCAACTATTCTTTCACTTTTCAAATTCTCCACTGACACTGCTTCTTCTTGAAACTTTATAACTTCTTCCAAGAAATTGGAAACAACATCAACTCTAAACGCTACAACCTCTGTTATTTCTCCATGCTCTTTACGACTTAGAGCATCTGCTACCACATTGGCCTTTCCTGGATGGTACAAAATTTCACAGTCATAATCACTTAATAACTCCATCCATCTACGCTGCCTCATATTAAGCTCTTTCTGATTAAACAGATACTGAAGACTCTTGTGATCTGTGTAAATCTGACACTTGATCCCATATAAGTAATGTCTCCAGATTTTCAAAGCAAATACTACAGCTGCCAATTCTAAATCATGAGTCGGATAATTCTTTTCATGCTCTTTTAACTGACGAGATGCATAGGCAATCACCTTGCCTTCTTGCATTAACACACATCCCAAACCCAACTTTGAAGCATCGCTATAAATAACAAATCCTTCCGACCCATTGGGTAGAGATAAAACAGGAGCACTACTTAAACTTTCTTTCAACTTACTGAACGCTTCTTCCTGAACCTCTGACCAAACAAATTTAACATTCTTTCTGGTTAACGCTGTTAATGGCGTAGCTATTCTAGAAAAGTCCTGAATGAACTTTCTATAATAACCAGCCAAACCCAGAAAACTTCTTACCTCAGATGGCGATTTCGGTGCTTCCCACCCTTTTATGGCTTCAATCTTAGCTGGATCAACCTGAATCCCATCTTTCGATACCACGTGTCCTAAAAACTGAACTTCTTTTAGCCAAAATTCACACTTTGAAAACTTGGCATACAACTTTTCACGCTTCAGCAATTCTAAAATTGCTCTTAAATGAGTTTCATGATCTTCTTTAGAACGCGAATAGATCAATATATCATCTATAAAAACAATGACATATTTATCTAAAAACGGACTACAAACTCTATTCATCAGATCCATGAAAGCTGCTGGCGCATTAGTCAAACCAAATGGCATAACTAAAAACTCATAATGTCCGTACCTCGTACGAAAAGCAGTCTTAGACACATCTTCCTCCCTCACCTTTAACTGATGATACCCAGAGCGCAGATCTATCTTCGAAAAGTAACTCGCTCCTTGCAGTTGATCAAAAAGATCGTCAATCTTGGGAAGCGGATACTTATTCTTAACAGTCAACTTATTGAGCTCACGGTAATCTATGCACATTCTCATAGACCCGTCTTTCTTCTTAACAAACAATACTGGCGCTCCCCAAGGTGAGGTACTAGGGCGAATAAACCCTTTGTCTAACAATTCTTGCAACTGAGTCATCATTTCTTTCATCTCTGCCGGTGCCAGTCTGTACGGTGCTCTTGCAATTGGCGCTGCTCCGGAAACTAAATCAATACGAAACTCCACTTGCCGATCAGGAGGCAGAGTGGTCAAATCTTCCGGAAATACTTCTGGAAACTCACTGACTACCGGAACTGACTCCAATCCCTTCTTTTCCTTCTTAGCATCTATCACATAAGCTAAGAATCCCACACACCCTTTTACCAAACATTTTTTAGCCTTTAACATAGAAATCAAACATGAATTTCTATTCCTTCGATCTCCAAATATTACTATCTCTTCCTTTCCTGGTTGCGCTATACGAATCAATTTCTTATTGCATATTATATAAGCATCATTAGACGCCAACCAGTCCATTCCCACAATAACATCAAATTCTCCCATACCCATTGGGTACAGTCGAAGTGGAAATGATTGTCCCTCAATGACAATACTACTCCCATCATACACTTCTTCTACCAAAATTTGACTATTATCAGCTACTTCTACTTTCAATTCACTCTTAAGTTTCTTAGGTTTCACATTCAATTTATGCACAAAATTAGGAGACACAAAAGAACGATTTGCTCCTGAATCAAACAATACTTTTGCATAATTTGAATCTATAAAGAAAGTACCTGTAACTACATCAGGTATCTCCGCCGCTTCTTCAGCTGACATGTTGAACATTCTAGCTCTGGCTTTAGCTGGCTCTCCCTTTTTCTCATTTCCCTTTTCTACACTTCCTCCAACTGTGGACAATTGGGCCTGATATGATCAGGAGATCCACACTGATAACAAGACCTCAAATTCTGACAGTCCCGAGCCAAATGCCCAACCTTCCCACACTTATAACAGCCCTCTTGATTTATCTTACATTCTCCCTTATGCATTCGATTGCACTTACTACAGGGCTTATTTTCAAACTTACTAACAGGACGTTGCTCAAACTTTGCAGACTTAAACGGTTTAGAATCACGAACTGTTCCTTCCCACTTTCTCTTATCTCCACTTCTTTCTGTGACTTGCCTGTTCTTTTCTTTCTCTCTCATCTCTGCTGCATTTACTGCCATTTGAAAAGTCAACGGCTCTTTATTCGAGACAAATTCCCGAATATCACTTCTTAATCCAAAGACGAAACGTTCTACTCGTCTTTCTTCATTCGGAACATAGATTCCTGCAAATCTAGACTTTTCAATAAACTTGGTCGTATACTCTCGAACTGACATTCCTTTCTGTTCTAAACCCAGAAATTCTTCTTCCAGCTTTTTAACTGCCGCTAAAGGACAGAACTATGCTTTGAATACTTTTACAAAGTCATTCCAAACCATTTCTTTAGCTATCGCTGAACCTTGACCTCCAGATTCTACGTCCCACCACATTACTGCTTCATCCTTCAGCATTGACAAAGCATAAACTACCTTATCTTCTTTCGCACACTTACTTGTGTCGAATGCTAACTCCATACCTTTTATCCATCTTAATGCTACTACGGGATCACATTCCCCTTTATATGAAGGAGGCTTGCAAGCAGCAAACTCCTTAAAACTACATCCTTTTCCGGCTAAAGCTTTAACTGACACAATGGGTCCTGACTGAGGATGACTTCCCATTCCAGTTACTGGTGATTCTGCTACTTCAGTCCCTACCTTATCTTCACTCTTTTCTTTACTTACTGAAACTTCATTAACACGATGAGCTAACAAAGCATTCAAAGTTTCTTGTAACTTTCCCATTTCTGCTATAAAGGTTTCTTGCGTAACAAAACCTTGAGTTCTACCTCTACCACGGTTACCCGTCTGCTTTCGACCCCTCACAGAAGCTGAACTTTCTTGATGAGACTCTTCTTGCTCATCTCTTATCTCTACACTTTCATTCTGACGAATACCACGACTCGTCTTTCCACCTCGAGTTCCCACATTAGAAACTCCTATCTGAGTAGCTGTTTTCTGAACTGCTTTACCTTTAGGTCGACCTCGACTCTTTCCTTGGATAGCAGTCGGGTTGACATTAGCTATTTGCTCTTCGGCAATGACTTCATTCTCTCGATCCATTTCTGGATTTACTACAGATCTACTCCTGGTCACTCGCTCAGACATACTTCTGCTAAGAATAAACATAAGATATTCAATCTCACACACTACACATTACGGCAGTTTAAGCAAAATCATGTACTTGTAAATTCATAATTACACTGGCCAAATGGAATTCCAAATTTACCTTACATGCTAGTCCTTACTACCTTAATGTCATATTCTTATGGTCTTCCTACTACTCAGTTGTGCTTCTACTATCTCAGTTTAAGTCTAGGCCCATCCGGTCACCTAGATCCCTTAAACTAGTGCTTTGATACCAATTGTAACAACCTGAACATTTATTTACATAGTAAAATAACATTTATTACTAAATACTGTCCCAAGCTTACAATGTCTTTACTATCAACTATTACACAACTGAGTTTCTCAAAAGAATAGCTATGGCAGGAAGTCTTTTATCTCCTGCTTAAGCTCACACTTTATCTTTTCCTTTATCTGCTATCTTGCGATAACCTGAAACAGGATTAAAGTTTTGAAACAGCGAGGGTTAGACCAAAAGGTCTAGTGAGTCCCCTCCAATTACTACAACACAGTTCAAATATTAATTAAAACATTTAAACATAACTGCATATATCTCAATACATGCCTATTCTTTAAAATCACTTTAAAACATTTATGCTTTACATATATAAATCAATGTAATGGCCATTACTAATCACTTTCTACGCTCGCAAGCGTACTTTCAACTACTGACCAACATTCCCGTCAAAGACGGTATGTCTGTCTCGCACTGCCTTATTTTAGGGACACACCCTAATGGCATAAACGGGTCACACTCCCCGGTACGAGCAGGCGGGTCACACTTCCCGACTTAGGTCAAACTTCTGACTCAAATGTATACATACATTTGGTCCTGTCAGTATATAAAACAAGTTTATATACCCTGAGCATAAACATGCCCAAACTAATTAAATCAAATCATTTGAAATAATTCTACTAACTTTTCACATTATAAATGCGCAGTAAATAAAACTCACATTTATAAAATAATTGTTCAAATCATAAAAGATTTTAGTTGAAAGACTCACCTTAATCCTTCCGAATTAACCTCTGACTTCTTACCGATTAACACCACCTACGATGGTATTAAAATAAAGGTAAGCTAACTTGCAACTAACACTCTTTATTTCAAAAGACTCATCAATTGAAATCTACTGTTTTTAACCCGATCAAAACCAAACTGATTAAAAAACTTCTTGGACCAATTAACAAACTATCGGTCGAAACACACATCCGATCGAACAGACCCTTCATCTAATAAACCATCGGACTAACAGACCCCCGGTCGATTAGACCTTCGGTCTTACAGACCTCCGGTCTAAACAAACATCCGATCTTACACATAACTCCGGTCAAATGCATCAATCGGTCTTACCTATCACTGGTCTTACTTAATTCCGGTCGAAGGCATCAATCGGTCTAATACCACATCGGTCTAATGCATAAGACCGATGTATCATCTTCCGGTCTTACTCAAGAACAGAGTCGGTTTAACACAGTTCAAACCCAGAACTCTTTTGATCGATTAAATCGATCAAATACACGGTTAAAAGCTCGATTAACACGTCTATTTACCAACTATAACATGCAGAAAGAAGCATGAAGCTAAAAAAAAAACACCTCTTTTTTTTTTGACAAACCGGACGATTTCCTTCAAGAACTCTTCTTCTTTCTCTCTGCCTTTCTCTTTCACTCTTTCTCTCTTTCAAAACATAGGTCGGCTTACAACAATCAGAATGAGATATAAATCTCATAATCTGATATTTATTTGATAAAAACCAACTTTTCAATAAACCCCCTGAACTTTAGTTAACTTTACACTTTTTCCCCCAACTTCCAAAATTAACAAAATTTCGAAACTGGGTATTACACCACTCATCTCGGGCGGTAGATCAAGCTTATAGGCTTGGAGTCCCACACGCTCAACGTTAGGAAAAGGCCCGAGGAAACGGGGGCTAAGCTTCCCTCGTTTTCCAAACCTTATAATCCCTTTCCAAGGCGACACCTTCAACATGACCCGGTCGCCCACTTAGAACTCCATCGGACGTCGCTTCTTGTCTGCGTAACGCTTTTGGCGATCTTGAGCCGCCTTCAAACACTCCCGTATACCCTTAACCTTGTCCGCCGTTTCTTGTACTATTTTCCAGTCCAGCGAACTGCTTCTCGCCCACTTTAAGCCAACAAGTTGGCGTTCTACATTTTCGCCCATATAATGCCTCAAACGGTGCCATACCCAAGCTCGAGTGATAACTATTATTATAGGCGAATTCCACCAATGGGAGATGAAAGTCCCAATGTCCCCCAAAGTCAATCACACACGATCGTAACATGTCTTCCAACGTCTGAATTGTCCGCTCGCTTTGTCCATCCGTTTGAGGATGGTACGTCGTGCTCAATTTTACTTTTGTTCCCAATTCTCTCTGAAAAGCACTCCAGAAATGGGAAGTGAAACGACTGTCCCGATCAGACACAATGGATAACGGCACTCCGTGCCTCGAGACTACTTCATTGATGTAGAGTCTCGCTAGTTTGTCCAATGGTAACGTTTCCCTCATGGACAGAAAGTGCACGCTCTTCGTCAACCTATCCACTATCACCCAAATGGTGTCGTGGCTTTTCAACATCCTTGGTAATTTTGTCACGAAGTCCATTGTGATGTGATCCCACTTCCACTCAGGTACTTCCAAATATTGAAAACTCCCATACGGTCGCTAGTGTTCGACTTTCACTAATGAGCAGGTAAGGCATTTCTCCACATAGTTAGTCACATCCAATTTCATCACGGGCCACCAGAAGTTCAACTTTGGATCTCTATACATTTTGGTGCTCCCGGGGTGATCTTGATTTGTGCGCCTCTTCCAAGAGTAGTTTTCGGCATCCTCCCAACTTGGGTACCCAAACTCGTCCTTGGAAGAGTTTCAACCCTCTACCATCTTCCGTCAGGCTAAGGTGTTGTTTCGTCATCGCTTCGTCTTTGAGATTCGTCTCAAGTAGCGCCTCAGCTTGAGCAAATTTTATCATATCCATAAGGTTTGAGATAATTTCAATCCCGGCCAAAGAGGTTTTCACCGTCCCACTATACTCCTTCCGACTTAGCGCGTCTGCCACCACGTTTGCTTTGCCCGGATGATATTGAAGCTCACAGTCGTAATCCTTCAACAATTCCAGCCATCTTCTTTGATGCATATTTAACTCTTTTTGATCAAAAACATACTTCGGGCTTTTGTGATCAGTGTAGAGTGTACACTTAGTACCGTACAAGTAGTGTCGCCACAACTTCAAGGCAAACACTACCGCCGCCAACTCGAGAGCATGCGTTGGGTAATTCTTCTCGTGCTCCTTCAATTGACTCGACGCGTACGCTATCACCTTACCTCTTTGCATGAGGACGCAACCCAATCCCAACTTGGATGCATTGCTGTAGACGACGAAGTCTTCCGTTTCCTCTGGTAGGGATAAAATTGGAGCTTCACACAATTTCCGTTGCAGGGTACGGAAAGCTTTCTCTTGAGCCTCAGTCCAAGCAAACTTCACATTCTTTCGAGTCAGAGCGGTCAATGATGAGGCAATTTTGGAGAAGTCTTGAATGAACCTTCGGTAATAACCGGCAAGTTCCAAAAAGCTTCGGATCTCGGTTGGGCCCTTCGGAGGCTCCCAGTTCATCATTGCCTCTATCGTCGTGGGATCTACTTTCACTCCTTCACGAGTCACTACGTGGCCGAGAAATTGAACTTCTCGCAACCAAAACTCACACTTAGAGAACTTAGCATAAAGCTCCTCCTTCCTTAGCACCTCTAAAACCTCTCTCAAGTGTTGCTCGTGCTCTCCTTCATCCTTGGAGTATACCAAAATGTCGTCGATGAACACTATGACTGACCGGTCCAAAAATGGTCGACACACACGGTTCATCAAGTCTATGAATACTGCTGGCGCGTTCGTCAATTCGAAAGGCATGACTAGGAACTCGTAATGCCCATACCGAGTCCTAAATGTCGTCTTCGGAACATCCTCTTCTCGAACCTTCACTTGATGATACCCCGAACGAAGATCAATCTTGGAAAAGCATCCGGCCCCTTGTAGTTGGTCAAAGAGGTCGTCTATTCGGGGTAGGGGATATTTGTTCTTGATAGTCACCTTGTTCAACTCTCGGTAATCGATGCACATACGCATCGACCCGTCCTTCTTCTTCACAAAGAGTACCGGAGCTCCCCATGGAGACGAGCTCGGTCTCACGAACCCCTTCTCCAGCAACTCTTGGAGTTGGGACATCATTTCTTGCATTTTCGTTGGCGCAAGATGATATGGTGCACGCGCTATCGGTGCCACTCCTGGAACTAATTCAATCCGGAACTCCACCTATCGGTCGGGTGGCAAGCCTGGTAGTTCATCTGGAAAACGTCTGGAAATTCGTTGACAACCTTCACCTCTTCTACCTTCTTCTTCTCCGCCTTGGCGTCCAACACGAATGCTAGGTACGAAGGACATTTCTTCGCCAAATACTTCCTTGCTTTGATGGATGAGATGATGGCTACTTCACCTTTTCGTTTCTCCCCATACACAATAATTAATTACCATCTCTGTTGGAAATCCGAATGAGTTTCTTGGAACACAAGAATTCCGCTTGATGATGCGCTAACCAGTCCATCCTAATCACCACATCAAAACTTCCGATAGACATAGGAAGTAAATCCACCATAAAAGTCTCGCCACTGATATTAAGTCGACAATCCCTTAGGACATCCCTTAGCACCACCCGTTCCCCGTTAGCTACTTCTATGACTAAGGCTGACTAGGGCACTAACTGACAAACTCAAAGACTTGCAAAATACATCGGACACAAAGGAAAAGTTTGCACCAGAATCAAATAATACTCTAGCAGGTGTGGAGTTGAGTAAAAACGTACCCGACACCACATCGGCGGTTTCCTTCGCTTCCTCCTTCGTCATTTGAAATGCCCTCCCCTGAGCCTTGGTAATGGCCTCTCTTTTCGTTTGACTTCCAGAATTTCCCCCTCTCGCCCACCTCTCAACTTGGGGCACTCTCTTCGAACATGACCAATCTCCTTGCATTCAAAACAAACCGTCCTCTTAATGGGACACAAGAAACTGGTGTGACCCGGCTGACCGCATTTAAAACATGAAACCGGGCCCGGGTTTGGGTTCGAGTTGGTCTTGAAAAACCCAAGGTGCTTACTTTTACACTTAGGGCACCATTTTGCTTCCCGTTGATTGTCGAAACTCTTATTCGCAGGTTGAAACTTCGGCTTCTTGAACGAACTTGGCGGGCTTTCCCACCTCCTCTTCTCCACGATCCTTGCCTTCTCGGCATTTGTCTTACGCAAAAAGTCTCTCCGTCACCTTAGCTTCTTCAATAGTTTCTCGGAGGTTGGAGGCTTTGGAATTGCGGACCATTTGGATCATGTCCACGGGTAAGCCTTTCAGGTACGCTTTTATCTTATCCTTCTCAGTCGGGGCCACGTGCCCCACCAAATCAAGCTTCTCCATAAAAAGTCTAGTATACTCTTTCACCGACAAATCACCCTTCTTAATCGACCGGAATTCTTCCTCTATTGCGTCCAACTCTCATTCATTGCAGTATTCCTCTAGAATTTTCTTCTTGAACTCTGTCCACGACATTTTGGCCAACACCGATTCTTCAATGGTTGAGGTGATGACATTTCACCAAGTCAAGGTCGCACCCCGTAGCAACTGAGACCCATACTTCACCTTTTGGCGTTCTTCACAATCGCTAGATCTGAAAGCTTGCTCGATCTCTTTAAGTCAACTCATGCACTTCGTGGGCTCATCGGACCTGGCGAACTCCGGTGGTTTGCAGCAAAGAAATGACTTGTAAGAACATCCTCTCTCCGGTTGTCTTGTTTCCAAAGTTGCTAATCCATCAGTGCGGATCTCTCCTCCGGTACCCCCAGAACCTACTATGACGATGTTTTCTTCAATTGTTTCGTGCCGACGTTGATTCCCTTCACGGTCCTGTAGTAGCTTCATGAACAGTTCTTGTTGTTTTGCCATGGTCTTGTTCATGTCTCTCATCATGTCCATCATTTGAGTCTGAGGGGTTACCTCAGTCATGATCGGATCGGTAGTGGTAATGATGGTTCTCGGAATCTGTTCCACCCTTCCGGCAAGCATAGGTGGAATCAGAGGTCCATCTGTCACAGTAGCATTTGGTCTGTCGGTCGTGGATTCGTTTACCGCTTGACCCTTTGGCGATGACTGAAGATGACTCCGAGTATTTACCATTCTCGTCTGTCATAAATCAAAAGAGGGTGAGAGAGGGCTACATAAGATTATACATGCGAAACGACTAATACAACTTATCAGTCATCATAATCGTAGTAATTCAAGCATGTTCACATAACCATATATTCATAATATCAGTAGCCAATTGAAATTATGAACATATAATACATAAAAAGTCTCGTTACCACTTTTATAACTCTCAACAAGGTGGTTTCCGTTGACTTCTAAGAATGTCTCATCTTAGAATTTCTACCCCAATCTCACACTTAATTGCCTAAAAGTCTCAGTTTAAGTCTAGGCATCTAGATCCCATACCTAGTTCGCTTAAACTAGAGCTCTGATACCAACTTGTAACGCCCTAAATTTTCGACGAATAAAAATTCTAAAATTTGGCAATATAATGTCTAAAATACGAAGGTCCAATTACCCTGTAAATATAAACTTCCAACAAGATAAATCCAAAATATGAACAACTAAAGACCCACGTAAAGATGGGTTGGTTTGCAACATAAAGTTTGCTAACGATGGGATAATAAAGGTACAACAACCTACTTAATCTAGAATAAATTCCAAACTAGATTAAAATGGGTGTTGCAATTTCTCTATAATATCTCTTCACAAAATCCCCAAAAGACCGGCACTTCGGAACTCCTACATGCCCGGTTGACAAGCCTGACAGCCTAATCTCCATCACGAGGAGGATCTGTGAGGAAACAACAACCACAACAAGTGTTAGGACGAAGCCTAGTGAGATCTCATAAGAATATAAATCACAAACAAGATATTATAAAATGATAGTCGTGTTACCGAACTCCTTTGCCTCACAAGTAAGTAAGTTCCCCGAAATCAGATTCTCGAAACCTGAATATAAACATACATGAGATACCTTTTGAATTACAGGGGAGACCCGTTTCCATCGGGGTGACGTTTACACGAAAGTGGGGTTACACGCGATGGTAATGGATTACACCTCATGCCCCGATCTTAGTTCCCATGCCATAACGACATCACAACCTCAAACCGTATTTACTGCCCTTATTGCCTACTCCGTCGAGTTACACCTCAAGGTCTTACGGACATTATTGCCTATCCATATCTAGACGAGTTACACCTCAAGGATACAAGATCCCTTATTGCCTACTCGCTAGTAACACACCATGATTATTACAAGGTCCATACATTAAGCTACTACCTCCTCATGCATAAGGGGTAGTAATCACATTCTTATCAGGTGATCAACATTCGATAACAATTATAACATCACAAGCACTTCTTCTTTACATGCAAAATAGGTATTTTCTTACTTCTCAAGATTTCACATTCTTCATAATTCCATACATGTCGGCACAACCATTTATCATCCTTACATCGTCTCTTCATAAAGTTATCAACAGTTGGATTAAAATCATGGCAATAGAAATAGGCATGGAAATGGGGCGGAGATGGGGCAGGGACCTTAATCCCCATCCCCGTACCCAATCCCTCATCTTCATCCCCGTCCCCATCCCCATCCCCGTCGGGGAATATGATCACATCCCCATCCCCATCCCCAACGGGGAACGGGGATCCCCAACGGGGAAACGGGGATTTTCTTTTTCCTTTTATGTAATCTATTTAAATCAAATAAATGAGACACCGACACACCGCACATGTTTAAATATCACATATTTCCAATAAACCTTAAATCAAAAGAAATTTAATTTAGTATAAAAATCACAACATCATATAATAATTAATAACATAAAACCAAAAGAAATTCAACCGAATTCGGAAAAAAAAAGAACTTAACTTCAAGCATACCAAAAGATATCGAGTAAGATTTAAAACCATATCGAGTAATTGTATTTTGATTGATATCCAAAATACATACTAACATCCAAAAAATAACAATTTTAAATTATAAACCTAGTTAGGAAATGAGAAATTATGAATTACCAATTTAGTTTAAATAAACAATATATCAAATATTAATTAAAATATAAAACGGGGACGGGGCGGGGCGGGGAGTGCGATACCCGTCCCCGTCCCCATCCCCGGTTTGAGACAAACGGGGATCCCCGTCCCCATCCCCATCCCCGATTTAGCGGGGAATCCCCATCCCCGGTCGGGGCGGGTGGACCGGGTTCCCCGACGGGTCGAGGCCAATTTCCATGCCTAAATAGAAATTTCCTCTTGAACTCAACATATAAGCATGAAATCAAGAATATATAACCCATGTAATTACCACACAAGAGATTATTAAAGTTTACTAGACATACTCATCCTTTTTCCTTTAGGGTTCATAAAGTTGAGAATTTCACAAGTTAGGTCACAAAACATCAAACAAATAACACATAGGAATAATGTAGGTTAATCCATAGTAATAAGTAAGTACTTGAGAAAGAATAACTCACAAACTAAGGTTTGTAAGAAAACCCTAAAAATGGTGATGAAGTCTTGAGGTTGAAGATGGAGAAGGAAGGATGGTAGATTTTTGAACCCTAGTCTTCCAAAACTCCAAATGATAGACTCAAACTTGAAGATTTGAAGAGGATTGAGTATGATATAGCCTTAGTTCGGAATTTATGAAGGGAGAGGAGAAGAGAGCGTTCTTGGAAGTAATAATAGGAGTAAATGCGAAATGGGGGCCGATTTCCCCTTTTTAGTCAATCAGATGGCCCCGCGCGGGTTCCCGCGCCGCGTACTGGACCCGCGGATGGGCAGTGCTCCGCGCGGCTAGTGGCGCGGTTCAAGTTGCGCCATAACCCGTGTGGTGCCCTGTGGTTCCTCAATTCAACATTTTTCCAACTTTAAGAATTAACCCACAATAGACCCGATTTCGAGGCACGGATAAAAGCAAATACTAAACAACAACCAAAACATAGATTAAGTTAATAATTACTTACACCGA
This sequence comes from Arctium lappa, assembly GCA_023525745.1. Lineage (NCBI taxonomy): Eukaryota > Viridiplantae > Streptophyta > Magnoliopsida > Asterales > Asteraceae > Arctium > Arctium lappa. The sequence continues at coordinate 136,312,280 of CM042048.1, forward strand.
AATCGAGGTGTTGCAACTCGCTTCAGACTTCAATTGACCTTCACTCCAAATCCTACAAACCAAACACATGAAGGGATTCCAAATCCCCTCAAACCCAAATCCCTCCAAATCCAAATCCTTACATGAAATCCAATCCATTCCCACAAACCAAACGCGCCCTTGATGTCAATCTATCCAATTGGTAAGGATGAATTATATAATATTTCTCCCTTTTAAATATGGAGTTTTAAAGATTTCTTCAAATTTAAAGATTTTTAACCCCCTCTTTCTCTATCTTCTTTTTTTCTATTTTAACATATATTATAAGTTATAACTAGCACTGGCAATGGGTAAAGATAAATTTGTTACCCATTATGTTTTGACCCGTTGGATAATGGTATATATTAAAAAAATTATCAATTTATCCTATTATCCATTACCCGGCGTTTTAATGGGTAAGGCATGGATAAACAGTTTTTCGTTATCCATTACTCGTTACAGATATATATATATATATATATATATATATACATAATTATACTACGTTAAATATTAATATTTTTCTTTTTAATGTTATCATATATGTCGTAAATTAATGTATAATTTAATTGTACTTTTTTTATATTTTTAGAATAAAAGAGTTCATAATAATTAAATAAGAAACAAAAACGGGTTCAAAAAAGAAGAAAAGTGTTGTCTTACAATCTTTTTATTGTTATTAAAATAGTATACTATAATAGTGTAATTATTATTTAAAGTACTATTGAAATGTAACTATATTTAGATATAAAATAATTACTATATTTATGAACTTTTTATGAGTTATTTGTATATTTGAGGTTTAACAATATTATTTGTATTTGAAAATAAAAATGTGTTCGCTAATTTAATGGGTATGTTAGGATATGGATAAGAGTTCTATGATATGGATAATTATTCGTTTCGTTACCTGCTACTTTAAATGAATAAGGTAACGAAACCCTAACCATATTCTACCCGTTGTCAGCCCTAACCTATAATGTACGTATTGGAGCAAAAATATCCCTAACATCTTCAAAATTCCTATTGTAGCATAGTTGTTGGAGATGCTTTAAGACTGTTCATAAATTTTGAATTAGACCGAAGCCAAAAGAATCTAAAATAACGGAATGGAAATGAACTGATGGTTCAATACCGATCCAAATATATATTGTAGTTTGATTTGTAAGCTTAAGGTAGGACGAAGAGTTTTATTCATTCTTGGTTATAATCGATCCTACCACTTGAAGTGTATATCTAGCATTATAAGACACCTATCCTAAAATATCAATATTTTGTTGGTTCCAAACAATGCTGAAGATATCCCAATTAGTTGTTGGTTGGTACTAACAATTCAACGGTTCTTGTTCTTTTCATATTCTGTTACTATTATATATTGATGTTCTATTTTTTATTATTACAAATATAATAATCGCTTAACTATCAATTTAGCCTTTTATGATGTTAACATTTCAAGTAAGATGCAAATTACTATTGTTTTTTGAATATTTAATACAAATACGTTTTATGATGATCGGCATAATAAATCTTTTCATGGCACTTTAAAACAAAAACAAAAACAAAAATAAACAATTTTGGGATGAAATTTTATCGAATCACTTTGTTTAAAACAAATCAAAATAAAATTGTTCAGTTGTATTTTCATTTTAATAATATAACTTTTATTTTTTCTCAAATTACAATGTCTAAAATAAAATTTAACTAAAAAATAGAACTTAAAACGTTGTAAATTGAGATATGCACCCTTTTGTGTCAGGATTAGTTAAAATCATGCATTTTTAATGTAAAAAGTAAGTTCTAAGAGCATCTCCAACAACTATGCTAAAATAAAAAAAAGTGAGATTTTAGCAACTTTTTTGCTCCAACAGCTATGCTATATCGTATGTTAAAATAGAGAAAAGAAGAGAGAGAAGGTACAAATCTCCAAATTTAGAGAAATCTCTAAAATTCCATATTTAAGAAAGAGATTATTTTCCACCCATAGGAAACATTGAAGTTGTGTGTTTATGAGAGATAAATAATATTTTATTAATATAATTGATAGTAGAATTACTAAAATAGAGTAGCTGTTGGAGTTGGATGTAATTTTTTTAGAGATTTTAATTTTTTTTACTCTATTTAAAAAAAATTATAGCATAACTATTAAAGATGCTCTAATGTTGATATATGAAAAAGAAAATAGTAGATAAGAATGCATTTATCAATATATAAGAACACATTTAACTCCCTTTAATTTTGTATTGTTATCAGATTAGTTTTATGGTGCAACTAGTCACACGATCTCTTACAAAATGAAAAATAAACTGAAGTTTTTTTTATAGAGTAAACTACGATTTTCGTCCCTGTGGTTTGATGTTTATAACGATTTTCGTACCTGGTCTTTCAAAACTGTTTTTTTAGTCCATATGGTTTTTATTTACTTCCATTTTCATTCCTGCATCCAATTTTATTTAAAATTAAATGTTAATTCTTTTAAAAACTGAATAAGCAATTTACATATTTGATCCTTATAGTATATAAATTTTTACATTTTTATCCTAGTTTACATTTTTTGTTACTTTTTCTTTATTTACTGTATTTCATCAAAACATTTATTTTTCTATTAATTATATTGTATATTTTTGTAATTATTATAACTTTAATTATAAAAATAATCAAATCATTTCGTTAAAAATACTGATAAATACGTGATAGTTTTTTCAAAGCTTTAAGTTTAAATCATTTAAAATTAATATTTTATATCTATTGATTTATTAAAACTTTTTATTTATTTTAAATTACCATTGGAAAAATTTTAATAAAATTCGAGGAAAAAAATAGTCTTATTTTATAACAACCGTTTGTTTATTGTTAAATTCAATCCCATTATTCCATATTTTCATTAAACTTTATTTTTATTAATTAATCAAATTTGTTTAATATTTAAAATAAGCACACACACACACACACACACATATATATATATATATATATATATATATATATATATATATATATATATATATATATATATATATATATATACATCAATGTTCTAAATAACATGAGATTTAAGCTTTGTGTTTGATGTCACGTTAATTCGGTGGCATGTCAAGGCTTATTGCATGATTTTTGTAACACCATATTGAAATTTTCTTATTATTTTATTGTCTTATTTTTTGTTTTTAATATATAACCTAATTTAAAATGGTGTGTGTGTGTGTTTATGTGTGTGCATGTTTTATTTAAATACTAAACAAACTTGATTAATTAATAGAAAATAAAGATTAAATGAAAATTTAGAATAGTGAGAATAAATTGCATTTAACAAAAAACAATCGGTTGTTATAAAATAATACTACTTTTTCTCGAATTTTATTAAACTTCTTTCGATGGTAATTTAAAATAAATAAAAAACTTTAATAAATCAATAGATATAAAATATTAATTTTAAGTGATTTAAACCTAGTAGTTTGAGAAAAAATATCATGTATTTATCAGTATTTTTAACGAAATTATTTGATTCTTTTTATAATTAAAGTTATAATAATTATGAAAATATACAATATAATTAATAGAAAAATAAATGTCTTGATAAAATACAATAAATAAAGAAAAAGTAAAAAAAATGTAAACTAGGATAAAAATGTAAAAATTTATATACCATAAAGACCAAATATGTAATTTACTTATTCAATTTTTAAATGAATTAACATTTAATTTTAATAAAATTGGATGGAAGGACGAAAATGGAAGCAAATAAAAACCACCGAGACTAAAAAAGCAATTTTAAAAGACCAGGGACGAAAATCGTTATAAACATCAAACCACAGTTTACTTTTTTATTTATTTATGGTTTTTGAAAAAACAAAAATGGGAAAACTAACGTTGTAAGATATGCATGAATTTGTAGTACATTTTGTCTTTTTTAATTATAAATTTATGCTAGTACATTTATGTAACAACCCGAATTCAATACAGTTAAAATATAACATTATAATCCAAATGAAATTTAATACTTAAAGCTCAACTCAAATCCACAAAGGTAATAGATGTCTACAACTGAGATTATCTATATCTATCGGAACTTCGAGGTTCCACCAAGACTCTTTTATGACATCACCTTCCTTCTTTCCCTTGGACGAACTTCTAACTAAACCTTTACCTGAAAATGATTTTAACTTTTGAAAAGCGAGGGTTAGACCATGAGGTCTAGTGAGTTCCCTCTAGAAACAACTTTCGTGCCACAAATAACATTTAAACAATTTATAAGCATTTATGAACAATTCACGACTTTAAAACATTAAACGCATGAACGACATATGGAGATGGCACCCGCTAAGGTCACACACACATGTAACAACGTGTCTGGCTCACACTACTTCCCCCCCCCCCCCCCATTGGCATAAACGGGACCCCCCCGGTATGAGCATTTGCGGGACACACCCCCGACTTAAGCTATAACATGCCTACTTTCAAAATGTATGCATACATATCTTATCACATTTTAAATCAATATAAAACATGCAATTTCATGAACATCCCATGCGTTAAAATTCATACGTCGACAACATTTTCAGTTAGAAAGACTCACCTGACGTTCTTGCCCGACTCTTTCTCACTTAAGCCTTTGGTCCTTACACCGGACACCTACGATTTACCAATCACATAAGAGTGGTAAGTCGCTTGATTAACTCCGCCAAGATTCTCAATTATCCCTTAAAAGACCCTCTGAACCCACCTCGAACCTAGCATAAAAGGACTAGCGCATAATCTTCAAAATAAAGTCAACATTGTCCGGAAATTAGTTCTCGAAATAGCCCTCAACCGGGTTCCGCTCGACTGGGTCTCCAACTTGCCCGGATTGAGTCATTACCCGGATTCTCGTCCGGGTTCCCGACTGTCGGGACTTGCCGTCCGGGTTCCTGTCTCCCGAGAATGCCGTCGGGGTTCCCATATGTCGGGAATGCCCGTCCGGTTCCTGTCTCCCAGGAATTCCGTTTAGGTTTCCCGTCTCCCGAGATTCCGGTCCGTTCCCCCCTTACCCGGGTTCTACCCACTCCCGTCCGGATTTCAGCCATGCTCGGGTATCTCCTACCCGGATTTAGGCGATTCCCGGGCACAAGGTTTATATCGAACAATGTATTTCCAGAAATATCACTCAAACCATCTTAACCTATTCCAAAAATTGGGTTTAAGCCTCTACATTGTAACACCCTCAAATTTGGAAAGATCAACTAATTTTAAATTTTCAATAATACATCAAATGAAGGATAAAATATCTTTCTACAGATCAATACCTGAAATACCTCCAATAAAGTTCTAGGTTTAACCTCAACAAATACTAAAATCAAGTCTTATATAAAGACTAAATAAAGGTCGGGTGTTACTAAACCCATCAACAATTGCTATCTCCAAATGTGCGGGAGACATCACCCATTAGCTATATTCTTCTCATGCATCTAACTAGAACTTCACTCTTCACGGTGTCGCTAGAACCGCTCCCATCAATGACCTGATGCACATGCCGACAAATAAAAATGTTAGGCTTAACGCCTAGTGAGTTCAAGAGTTTTCATTATTTTAACAAAACGGTAACTGAAGGAATGTTATTTAAATCATAATTTTTAAGATAAAATGTATTAAATATGAAAGCAATCCCTTCCCCAAAACCCACCATTTTCGTGATGAAATCTCGCTACAAAACATTCTTTCAAAAACGCATTCAAACCCAATAAACACTCAACGTGAATAAAGGTTAACATTTAAATATTGGGAACGCGGATGATTTCTATCATCCATAACATCCAAAATATTGATAAGGTTCAATACGTTAAAACCCAAAATCATGGATAGGAATCCATATACAAAACGTCACCAAAAACATGGGTAATACTCAAAACCCAAAGCAACACCTTTCGGTGACGGGGGAGACTCGATTCCATTGAATGTGACAGAACACAAAAGTAAGTCACATATACATGTTTAAGAGACCCACTACGAATCAATAGTCATTCCATTAATTCTAGATTTCGCTCATTCACAAGAAATTACAATTAATGGTCGTTGCCCGACGTTGAAGTCCACAACTATTACCCATCTTGACCCCATACCTATTTCTTGGTAAATTACGGGAATTACAATTATTGGTCATTGGTCGTTGCCCGACTTTAAAGTCCAACTATTACCCATTAAGACCCCATGCCTATTCCACATTTTAAACGAGGATGCTCATCTCACTCAAACCGACTCCTATGCCTTTGGATCCATTGCATTACAGTCTAAAACATTACATGACTCCAAATGAATGACTAAAGCACTCAAAACATGTAACTCTCAAATATGATGCAATATATGAATATCATAACCAAATCTCTACATTGAGCAATTAAAACCGAACAAATGTCTTCAAGACTCTTTTAATTCAAAACCGAGCCAAAATGCTCAAAACTCAATTGACTATCAAATAAAGGTCCTCAAATAATAATACGTATTTAATCAATGTTTATGTAGACACATATCTCAAGATATGATTAACCAAAAACTCAACATTAGTTGAGACAAACCATTTTCCAAATGAACTCATACCCTTATGTTTCCAAAATGTCTCATAACACTATAACGTGCATTTTCCAAATGGTAAAACCAAATACACCAAAAATATATAAACCATCAAATAGACTCCATTTGTACAATAAATCACCAAAAGAACACATTCTTTAGGTTTACTCATTAAAACATTCAAAAACCCGAAGATAAGCATTTTACAAGATTTACCAACCTAAATTTACAGAATATGAAAACTTTGTCAAATACTCAACACATTGATAAATACCAAGTAGACACATTATTACTTCAAAATACACATTTTGGCATGTACATAGTTTTCACAAAACAACTTGAACTCACCTTGCTAGATTTAAGCTAAATCTAGATTTTCCCCAATTTGAGCTCTTTTGAAGAAACTTGAATCCACAAGCAATTCCTCCAAACCCTAGATTCACAAGTTTTTGAAACATAAATATACATATCCAATCACTTAGAATCATTCCCCAAACGTCTTATATCAAAATCTCCATTTTGACCAAAACACTAGTTTTGACATAACTTCCCAAAATCATCCAAACCAAAATTTGAGAAACATAAACACTAGGAAGCCATCAATGGATAACTTATAACTCATAATAAAGTTTAGAAACTAGGAGTATGAACTCACCACATAGGTTTTGGTGAAAACCTAGAAAACCCCAAATTTCTTGAAGATGGAGGTAATGATGATGAGCTCTTGACCTTTGCTTCCACTCCAACACCAAACCCTCTTGGATATTCCAAAAACTAACAATATATCCTTGAAAATATCTCAAATACTAAACCATAGCAAAACGAATCGTCAAAATCGGAGCTACGATGAGAGAGATATGTCCAAATGAAGAAAGAGGCTCAAAATCGATTTTATGCACTGCACCCCGACCGCGATTGTAACATCGCATGGAAAGGTCGCCTAGAGTGTACCGAAAATCATTTTTACCCCTTGGAGACCATGACATGCCATAGTGCCACTGGCACAGTCGCCAGGCACTATAGTCTGGCCCGTACCGCGAGTTTTTCGACAGTTCTTCGACCGCTTTCCCGACCGTTTCCCGACCATTTTCCCAGTCGTTCCTCGATCGTTCTCCTGGCTATTCCTTGACCGTTCTCTCAAAACATTTGATGTTATTATGCCAGTTATCGTGCCATTGCATAATTTCATGGCACATTCGTTGGGACGACCGAACACTCGGTAACACTGGTGCTATTGTGACATATGTCACAACCACATGTCACTATAGCCGATACAACCATACTCTTAGTACCATTGGTGTTATTGTGACAAGTGTCACAACCACATGGCACTATAGCCTAGACGACCATACTCTCAGTACCATTGGTGCTATTGTGACTAGTGTCACAAACATATGGCACTATAACTGAGACGACCATACTCAATACCATTTGTGCTATTGTGACAAGTGTCACAACCACATGGCACTATAACCATACTCCATATGTGGTTCTTCCTTTACCGATTCACCCAGTTCAACATTTTTCTTCAATTGGGATAAAAATCAGAATGTTACAATCCTCCCAACCTTATAAAACATTTCGTCCTCGAAATCTAGTTCATACATAACACATTTTAACACTACATAATACTGAGCACCAGTCCGATAGTTATTTTGTCATCTACTCATCCCAAAAGGGTAACATTCTAATGATATAAACCTTAAACAACATCATTTTCACAAAACGACCACTTCCCTTTCCAAGGATGTGTCTCTAACCTATTTCAACCTTAACTGAAACTCGATAAGTTCTTGTCAAAACTGTCATGTCGATTTTCATGTTGACCTTCCATCTAATATCCACTTCGATACGTCACACACTCACACGCATACCAGAGTGAACATCGAACATTGTTTGAGTAATTTCTAGCCATATGATCTTAGTTTCCTCCCAACCTTAGGTGACACGTACTACCTTATGGGCAGCTTGTGACCTCGACTTATCTTTTTTTTTTGGAAAGGGTATCCTGGGCCTATGGCCCAGACTAATCCCGGGCAATTAGGGCCTTTGGCCCAACTGCTAAAGCGTGCAGCCCTGAGTTTATCCTCAGTGGCCACAAATGCTGCTAGTGGGGCTCGAACCCGGGTTGAGCGCTATGAACCCCCCACGCTTTTACCACCACACCACAACCCTTGTGGTTAACCTCGACTTATCACTGACTAATTCGCCCCCGACTCAACACGATTCGGAATCCGTATTCCAATGATCAACACCAAATCCAAAGAATTCCCAAAATTACTTAATAATTCACCCTCGTTATTGGAAGAGCCTTCCCTCCAAGGACGTGCCAATATGATATCCTGGGAGTCGGTTTATTCAAAATCGACTATGGCGCAACTCCCAACTATACTCAAACATCCAACATTCAGTCGATAAAATCTTTACCACATCAAGAAAATCTTACTCATTGATACTTAATTACTAACATCTAATCTCTTTAAAGCTCCACCACCATGAGGCTAACACTTCTTATGATCCAACGGGAGTACTTCCAAATATTCCAAAGATCATTGACCTCAAAGGAACGAGTCAACACCTAAAAATCAAAATGGCCACACTGCGAACGTGGGTATGTCAAGAAGTATTTCACTCCTGGTTGCATTGAGTCAATCCCTAATGAAGCCTTAAAGTTGACACCCGATATGGAAATAAAACCCCAAACCTTACAGTTTTAACAAATGAACCATCACATTTCCTTTATTCACGAAGGCTCATTAAGTGGGCACACCACCAACACATAACATGTCGTCGAACAAACAACCCATCAATTCAAACCCAACCATACGCGAGCAACTATACAAGACTTAACCTAGAGATTTACTGAAAAGGAAAGATCACTGCTTACATATATCGGATAATACATAAATCTAATACCTCAATTATTCATACGTGAACCTACTCGTAAGGCGAACTCCATAATTCAAAACTGGCCACAAGTCGGATCATTTGATGCTTCAATTCCCAATGACTTCTCTAGTCCCTAATTACAACTCCTTTCAGGATAGGGGTTTAAATCTATAACTCTAATGAGTTCAAGATTTTTCAAACTAATATGCCAATTTGAAATTTTATCAGACTTTCAAACGCAAACGCTTTATAACAATTAATCATACGTGTAAAAATCCGCTATCGTTTACTCGATAGTTGTGCAAAGTGGTCACAAACGCCACACACATAAAACCATTTCAAAAAGCATTTGATCATTACTCACGCTAATAATGACAATAACAAAAGAGGCGCAACAACTTTTCAAATAGACCACTATGGTCCTAACATGCATCAATCTATGTCGTGTACGTAAATAATTTTCTACACTAAAACAATGTGCAACAAATGTTTGTACAAACTCCAAAAGAAGAATTTCACAATTTCAAGCTCCAAATTCTCTCTTTTAACCATAAAATGACATGGAATAAAATTTCCAACAAAATCCACATACATCAGTTTATTTCCCAAACTTAATAAAACTATAAGTGCTTACGATTTGGTCAAACATAAAATAATTTAGATCGACTTCAAACTTTAAGCCGCACGGATAAAATGATCTTTGTCCCAAAATGGTGACTATAATGTCATGCATACCAGTAAATCAATATAATGCATTACGTGTGATAATAACAGTAAAATCAACAACCGAAGGATGTTAAAAGTAAAAGTTCAACACGAACCATCATAAATCCTTCATATGCTTACTCACACCAAAAGTATAAATCAATTCAAATACTAAGTAGTGTGCAATGAAATGTACTTGTATAAAACTCAAAAGAGAAATCACAAGATATTGAAACTTCCAAAAATAACATATGGGACAACATCCACCAACAAAACTCTCATAAAATAAGTTTCTCAATAACCCATAAACCAACACACACAATGAATCTAGCCTATGCATTTCAACGTTCGTTCATGCGTTGCAAGATATCGTAAAATAATACTCCATAAAACTCAACAAAACTCACACGGAATAATTTTTTCAATAAAACTCAAACACCAAAACATGGAAATAACTTTTTTCTTTAAAACCTTAACATATGTGGAGGAGATCCGATGTCAAGGTCATAAATAGAAGCTATTTGCCCGAGACCCTAAACAAGGTAAAGCGTAAATACTACAATATCTGAATATAACGTTCGGCAAAAACAGGGATAAAGAAAATCTCAACAAAGTTTGCAACCATGTGCAATAAAACAATTTTATGCATGTTTAAACTCATAGTTTAAAATCTCGTGCATGTTAAACGTCTTTCCACAGATCTGTAACACCCTGAATATTAAGTTTGATTCTTGGTTTGACCCCGAATTCATGCATCGTTTGTTGTTAGACAAGGTTGTTGAAATGAAGAAAGTGGAGTTTCCAACAGTGCTTGGCGCGGCTCACCGCGCGGGACTCTGCCCAACCGCGTCTCCAATGCTCCACGCGGCTCACCGCGCGAGCACTCGCGCAGAGACCTGATAAATAGAAGAATTCGGCCCCAATCCCTCTTTTACCCCATTTTTCTCAATCAAAGCTCTTTGGTTGCGTTTCTCTCTCTAGAAATATGGTAAGTTCCATTTTCTCCCTCCCTTTGCCATTAATGCTACCATCTACTCCAAGCTTTTGATATTTATAATATTTTAGGGTTCTTGAGCATTTATTTTCTAAGGCTCAATCTCTTCAAGTCCCAACCTTCTCTCCTCTAGTTCTTGGATTTAGGGGTTTAAGCTACAACCCTACAAGGTGAGTTCATTCTCTTTTATAAACTTTATACATGTTAAAATGTAGATTTTAACCTTCCAAACATCTCCATTTTTTATTTACTTGATTGGGTGAGTTTTCACCAAAAACCTAACTTTGGAGATTAGGGGGGGGGGGTTATGTTGAAGAATATGATTTTAAGGTCAAGAAGCTTTCATTTTTGGTTTAGTTGTGGATTTTGCACATGAGAAACATGTTTTCTATAACCATGTGAATTTATACTTTGAAATCAAGATTAGGGTTTCGATATATGGTTTTGTATTATTGAATGAGGACTTGGGTAAAATAGTTTGGTGCGTGTGGAAGTACCATTTAACGAATTAGAACGAAACCTCTTGGAATTTTTGGGAGTAACTATATGGATTCATGATTTCGCATATATGGTGGCATTTTAACTGTTGGAAGTCATTAATTGGTTTTGTGGACATTGAATGGATTATTTGGTTGCATTTGGGCGTCATGAACCCACATATATTTATAACCTTTGAACCGATGATGGAACGCTAGTTTTCCACATTGAGGCACCCTTAGGCATCAGATAGGGTATAAGCCCTACGTGATAGTATGCGATATTAGGTGAGGATCTCAACGTAAGGACCCTATGTGGTTGAAGTTGACTTTCCGTGGGTGTACGATTAAAGCCACTGAACCTAACATCCATTGCGGGTACTTTATTATGTGTTTGGTTTTACTAACATGTCAAGTTGCTTACTTTTGTGTTCCGTCACTTGTGTTAGTAAGCGGGTCTCCCCTGTCAACCCAAGAAGTATTTGTATTAAAGTTGAGTTTATCTATATGGATTCCACCGACGTTTCTCAAATTCTTTCATTTGTATTTACTGATTTTTCCCAATGTAAATGTTTGATCTCACTAGGCTTTAGCCTAACACTTTTTCTAAAAATGACATGTATAACAGGTCATTCTAGCGGTGGATTTCCTCGGGGTTGAGTGGAGAGTCGTTGAAGTATAGTAGCATTTTTGAAGAATTATAGAGGCATACATTGATATAGTGACGATATACTTTTGGAAGTGAGATGTCGACACCCATTCGTAATCTAGAATTAGTTGATCTAGATTAGTAGGTTGTTGAGTTCAATTTCACCTGATTTCCTTATTGTAAACGTCATACAATTATTCCCCTTTTTGGGTGATTCTATTATGATAGACTCATTTATTCCGCGTTTATTTTAGGCTTAAATTAACCCCTATTTTTAGGGTGTTACAGGATCCAAAATACGACCCGCGTTATAATTTGGGAAATTATGAAATAATTTATGCTAATTATTTTAAAAGTGAGTTTCGTGCATGAATTTTGGTCGAGACCCAATATCTTAGGACCGAGCTCACCAAGTCCAACGATCTCACTTTCGACATCCAGATGCTCAACATCTTAAGGTAACGATAGACAACTAAACCGGTTAACCTCACAATTTCTTCTTGAAATAAAGTCGATTCAATAGGCCTATGGTTCTACTTCAAACCAATTGTCCCGACCCAAAATGGTCAACTTAATGTATTCATCATTCTTAACCGTCACTCCAAGTGACAATGCTATAAACGTCAACTTCTTCTAGCTACTACACCTCATAAACTCATCCACTACCCCATCGGTCCTCACATAAAGGCGGTTCAAGCACACACATGTAACATGTAAGTTCACCACGACACTAGCCAGGTGCAATTATGAACGTACCGTACATGATGATCCTTGCTACCCTTGTCATGATTCCCGATTCTAGTGACTCTGTAGACCTCGAAGTATCCTATCTTAAAGTGCCTAATTGTACAATATCACTTTCATCTATTAAGTAGAACGCTAGTTTGAGTCTAGGTATCCAAAATCAACACCTAAATCTCTCAAACTTAAGCTCTGATACCAACTTGTAACACCCTCAAATTTGGAAAGAACAACTAATTCTAAATTTTCAATAATACATCAAATGAAGAATAAAATCTCTTTCTACAGATCAATACCTGAACTACCTACAATAAAGTTCTAGGTTTAACCTCAACAAATACTAAAATCAAGTCTTATATAAATACTAAATAAATGTCGGGTGTTACTAAACCCATCAACAATTGTTATCTCCAAATGTGCGGGAGACATCACCCATTAGCTATATTCTTCTCCTGCATCTAACTACACTTCACTCTTCACGGTATCTCTAGAACCACTCCCATCAATGACCTGATGCACATGCCGATAAATAAAAAGGTTAGACTTAATGCCTAGTGGGTTCAAGAGTTTTCATTATTTTAGCAACACGGTAACCGAAGGAATGTTATTTAAATCGCAATTTTTAAGATAAAATATACTAAATATGAAAGCAATCCCTTTCCCCAAAACCCACCGTTTTCGTGATAAAATCCCGCTACAAAACATTCTTTCAAAAATGCATTCAAACCCAATACGCATTCAACGTGAATAAGGGTTAACATTTAAATATTGGGAACGCGGATGATTTCTATCATCCATTTCTATCATCCATAACATCCAAATTATGGATAAGGTTCAATACTTTAAAACCTAAAATCAACAAAAGGATTACTTGTCTAAACCTTTCTTAACATTATCCAAACGATTAACAAACTGATCTCTCATTGGAATTAACAAAAGATTAACCCATTTATCTCCAAAACCCCACTACGTATGATTTTACCAAAATAAACAGAGATGGATTTAGAGGATTTACCTTGATGAAGAACTTGAAGCAGAATCCTATCCCAATTTCACCTCTTCTTTACTTCCCTTCCAAAGTCACACACCAAATTCCTATGCACTCTCTTTCTAGCCTCCACAATTGGAAAATGATTAGGAAAAAGAAGGTTTTAGGGTTTTAACCCTTCTATTGTTTATTTCCAACTTAGTCCTTGACGTTTGAGTTTTCATCAAAATTCCTCTTGAAATTTAAATCTTTCCAAAATTGGAACGTGGGTATTACAATACCTCCTCCTCAAAAGAATTCCGTCCCCGGAATTCCATCGTCGAAAAAGCTTAGGTACTTGGACTTCATGTCTGCCTCAACCTCCCAAGTTACTTCCTGCCCTTATGATACCGCCAATGTACTTTCTCAAAGTCAATCTCCTTGGTCCTCAACTCCTTGACTCTATGGTCAATGATTGTCCCCGACTCTATGACAAAGTTTCACTTTTTATTTGCTTGCATCATTTGTAAAGGTATCGTCATACCAACTTCCAACAACTGCTCTAAAAAATAAAGGTGTGAAAAACATTATGAATTCTCTGTAAACATCTCGTCAAGCACATCCAACTCATACTCTATCTCTCTAACTCTTTCCAAAATTTCAACAGACCCCAAAATGTGGCCCAACTCTACTTTTCTCTTTTTGCACCACCTTATTCTATAGGGATTTCTTCCACATTAAGTTTCTCCCTCTCAACTCGAGATTCAAAAGACTCATGCTTTTCAATTCAATCAATGTAGCTTCACTCAGTTGCCCAAACCATTCTAACCGAAACCATATCCGTACCAGATCCCTCAAAACTGCACCTCGGTTAACCACAACTTTCTTATGTCGGGTTATTTCATATAATATACTTGCAACCTCTCTACTCAATCGTACCATCTGTAACACCCCAGGACAACTGTACCAGATATTGTTCGTTTTATCCACACACCTGGGCTCATGGTTTTATAACACGATAAATTACGGGTCTCACACACAACTTCACTTCCTTAAAGGAATGAATTCTGTCGAAGTTATCGCCATAACAACATGAATCTCGTATTAAAATAACGAACCCTCAATTCGCCAACTTAACATAAGGTCAACCTTGTATTTAGGGCTGTAAATGAACCGAACGTTCAGCGAACCGTTCGGCGGGAAGTTCATTTATTTAATAAACAAACGAACATGAACAAGTTTTCTCGTTCGTTTAATTAAACGAACGAACATGAACAAAGGTCTCGTTCGTTCATTTATATTCGTGAACGTTCGTTTGTTTATGTTCGTTAACGTTCGTTTATGTTCATTTACTGATAAAAATAAAATAACAATTAACAATTTCAGTAAATCAATAGTCAATTCATTTCTATATTTATTTAACTAATATTTATATTTATTAATATCAATAATTAATAAATAATCATTTTTTAGAGGGAAAAAACTAAAAGAATGCTTTTGCTACTTGACATTAGCTTCACTTATATACTAACTTGAAGACCTCACTTTTTGCTGAAAAATCGATGTGGGATTGCCATATTAGTGACGAGTCATCTCTAATCAACCTCTCTACAACAAAGAGAAGTGAGAATTTTTTATCCCACATCGCTCCCAAGTAACAATCCTATGCTTTATCCCCTATATATATATATATATATATATATATATATATATATATCCTCCTTGTCCTTTGAATCTTCATTTGTATCACTAGTGGGTTTAGCCTCAACTTCTGACTTGAGCCTATTGGCTTGAGTCTCGACCGATGGCTTGAGCTTATTGGTTTCGGCCAATGTAAATTTTTGTATTCGAGTATCCTTTTAAAATGGGTGAACTTTCCTTGTTCAGGTTCTTAACGAACGAACACGAACCTAGTCATTTTTTAAATGAATGAACATGAACATCAAATTTTTTGTTCGTTTTGTGTTCGTGTTTGTTGGTTTGTTTGGTTAAGTTAAACGAACATGAACAAGTCTTTGTTCGTGTTCGTTCGGTTCTTTATGTCTGTTCGTTTATGTTCGTTTAAGGTTGTTCGTTTACGTTCGTTTTCGTCTGTTTGTTTATGTTCGATTATCAGTTCGTT
Source organism: Arctium lappa (assembly GCA_023525745.1). Classification (NCBI taxonomy): domain Eukaryota; kingdom Viridiplantae; phylum Streptophyta; class Magnoliopsida; order Asterales; family Asteraceae; genus Arctium; species Arctium lappa. Next base: position 136,328,381 of record CM042048.1, read on the forward strand.
TAGGTTCGTTTAGCACCTAAACGAACGAACATGAACGAACGCGAACGCAACCATTTCTTAAACGAACGAACACGAACACCTAAAATTTTGTTCATTTAATGTTCGTGTTCGTTCGTTTGTTCGGCTAAGTTAAACGAACGAACATGAACATGCCTTCGTTCGTGTTCGTTCGGTTCGTTTACAGGCCTACTTGTATTTCACCATAAACTCACTGTTATAAGTTTCTTCATCAGATAACACGCAATCCTAAACTCACTTCCCCCAACCCGTCATACGTCTAACGTAGATAGTACTTTCTTTCCCGAATCGTATTTGTAACACCCCAGATTTCCGTTGTGTAATCTTGTTATTCTTGTGTTAAGCTTTTGTCGTTAGCTCCGTGTTTGGTTTGTAGTAGAGTTTGGATTTGTGAAGTTTGGGGACAAGCAGTGAACTACGCGAGTTACACCGCGACTAGAGGTCGCGGCACAACCCGCGTAACCCACTGTTTTGTATGAGATTTTGAGAACTACGCGAGTTACACCGCGACTAGAGGTCGCGGCATAACCCGCGAAACCCACTGGATGATTAGGGTTTTTGGACACGGGCGAGTTATGCCGCAAGTTGAAGTCGCGGCATAACCCGCGTAGTTGCTTGGACCGTCTTAAGGGTTCAGTTTCCAAAGATCTCATTATCATAAATCTCAAATATCTTCTCTCTCTCTAAACTCTTTTCTCTCTCTAAACTCTCTCTCTCTCTAGAGTTTGGTAGCTTATATCAAGTATTTGATCCGAGGTTTTGGTGTAGAAAGCTTCGGTTTGTCAAGAGGGTCGATATCTGGTTCTTCAGGTTTTCGTATAAACCTATTGGGTGAGTTCCTACTACCATTTTACAAACTTTATACATGTCAAAACTCTTATTTGCGAAATCTGAAGTATTTCTACGGTTTGATTTTATGTTCCCTACATTTTGATATAAATGAAGTTTTTTGGTGATTTTCGGGGTTCCCGATCAATTTTGACTAAAATGACGGGTTCCGCCTTATCAAAAGTAAAGTGATGTTTTACTTGCCCATGTTAGTGGCTTATTGAAAGAATGTATATAAACTGATTTTATGATTATCTTTCTTACCAGCAGTTGGTCTGGAAAATGACATTTTGAAATATAAATGTGTTGATAGCTATTTATCTAGCTTTGTTGGTCACATGAAATATTGTGACAAGTCCTGACTGTACTAGTGGATCCCTAGGTATCGAGTCGACTTATGGCTGGGAAGGATATGCCCCTTCCGTTGTTATGGATGGGAAGGATATGCCCCTTCCATTGTAGTTAGCTACATTTGATCATCGGGGGCAACTTAGGTACGGTTATGTGAGACCCGATCCTAGCCATGGTTCAGATGTAGTCTAATGAACGAGTATGACATGGTTCCTTGGGGGCCCTCCCTCACATCGTAGTACGGACTGAAGAGTTCGTGACCATGGTTCCATGTATTTAGCTCATAACTCGGATTTGGTGGTCTACTTTGTGTTACACCATAATCCTTGGTAAATTGGTCCTTTTATCATCGTTTAATGAGTTTCGGACCGAAAAGGCCCGGTTGTGGCAAAATGTTATCTTTATGAACTAAACCTTTATGAAAAGATTTCCTTATGATACTGATGTTTATATCTTTTGAGCTTTATAAACTGTATGTTCTCACCAGGATTTAAAGTCTGACACTTTTTCTCAAATGATGTGTATAACAGGTTTCCCTTAGCGGTGGGTTACCGGGGTTTTGAGAGACGGGTTTAGTCTCGAGGCATTTTGAGATGACTAGTATTGTTTCAGGGCAATTGTTAAGTCCCATTCTTTTGGTACATTATGGATCGTCAACTGATGTAATCTTGATAAATAGATTAGTTTGTTGACAAACTCCATATCGATACAGTTTTTTTTGTAAAGTCTTAAGGACTGATCCCCTTCTTGGGAGTTTATTATCAATACGAATGTCATGTTGCCAAGTTTTGCAGGTTTTAATTTACTCTGATTTTTAGGGTGTTAAAGGTTGGTATCAGAGCTCTAGTTTAAGCGAACTAGGCATGAATGTAAGATGTCTAGACTTAGACTGAGTATGCTAAGAATTGATCTGCGAGATTTGGGTAGAGCTTCTAAGATGGGTTAGTCTTAGAGTCAACGGAAAGTACGTTTATCAAGTGTTGTAATAGTGGTGACAAGAACCATTATGTGTTATATGTTCATAATTTCACTTAGCTAATGTTATTATGAGGATATTGTACGTAAGAGTGCTTGATTTGCTGTTAATATGACAATTGGTAATGTGGTAGTACGTTTTCCTTTCGTGTTTTCCTATCTCTCTCTTATCTCTTTCTCTGTTCTGTGAAGCAGTTCAGTATGGTGAATACGCGTGGTAGACCGCGTACTCGAGTCGATGGTCTGGAAGCGACAGCCTCTACAGCGGGTCAGCCGGAAGGAGTTGAGGTTATCGTTCGACCACCTGTTCAGCAAATATTAGGTGGGGGGGCCAGAGGTCATTCCGCGAGTAGACCTGGCTTCGTCCCACCCTGTCATCAGGGATGCTAATCCCCAGTCCGAGTTGTTGGCCAGTGTGATGTTGGCAATAAGGGAAGAGATGGAGAAGCAGTAAGAGTTCCTGCTGAAAGCGATGGATGACCGCGACGTAAATCATCGGAGAAGTGAGACGGTAGTAGAGAACGTCGTAGCAGGTTCAGGAGATGATGGTATAAGGGTCACGGCGGTAGAGCGCGGGATTTCTGGTGCTCCGGGGAACAAGAAGAGTTGCTCCTATAAGTCCTTTCTGGGTTGTGGACCGCCAGAATTCTTCGGTTCAGATGACCCGGCAGTGTGTGTAAAGTGGATCCGAGCGGTTGAGCAAGCTTTTGGCTCTTCCGAATGTGGTGATGATCAGAGGGTGCGGTTCGGTACCCAACTGCTGAGGGACACTGCACTCATCTGGTGGAATATCATCCAATCCACTCTATCTCCTAAAGTGATGGCTCAGTTGTCTTGGGCCGAGTTCAAGAAGAAGTTGCTAGAGGAATTTTGCAACGAGAGAACGATGGACCGAATTGAGAAAGAATTCCGGTCCTTGGTGAAGGGAAGACTGACGGTGAGGGAGTACACCCATCAGTTTATGGAGAAACTTGGTCTGGTGGGGCACGCTGCCCCAACAGAGAAAGACAAGATGAAAGCATATCTCAACGGCTTGCCAGCGGACATGCAATCGATGGTCCACAATTTCAAAGCTTCTAACCTCCGAGAGATGGTTGAAGAAGCTCAATTCATGGAGGAAATGTTCGCGAAGAGCAAGTCTGAGAAAGCAGTGGTGGTGCCTGATAAGAGGAAGTGGGAGGGCAGTTCAGTACCTCCCAAGTGGGCCCGACCTTTTGTCGGAAACTGCAACTTCAGCAGTTATCAGGAAGCAAAGTGGTGCCCGAAGTGTCGAACCAAGCACCACGGTAGCTGTAACTCCACTTCTAGATTCTGCTTCAAGTGCGGTAAGAATGACCACACCGCTCGTGACTGTCCTGTAGTGGGGATGGTTTGCTACGAGTGTAAGGCACCGGGGCATGTGAAGAGAGATTGCCCGAAGATCAAGTCGGGTAGTGCGCCAGCAAGAAAGGAGAACCCTCCGAAGGTTCCGGGCCGAGCATTTCAGATGGCGGCCGAAGAGGCCAGAGCATCCGCTGACGTGGTATCGGGTACTTTCCTTATAAACTCTGTACATGCTCGTATTTTGTTCGATACGGGTGCTAGTTTCTTTTTAGTATCTGAATTGTTCCGTCAGAAAATTTCTATGCCCACTACTAGTCTTGAGGATGCATTAGTGGTAGAAATAGCCGATGGTAGTCAAGTTTTGATCCACGAGGTCCTAAAGCAGTGTACTCTTAGTATCGAAGGGAGAGAATTCTCGATCGATCTACTACCGATGTTAATCGGGGGTTTTGATGTAGTGGTCGGCATGGATTGGTTGTCAAACAATCATGCCAAGATCGTATGTTCCAAGAAGTTGATTCGACTTCCCAACCCCTCTGGTGAAGTCGTTGTCATCTATGGCGAAAAGAGAAAGGGTGAAGTGGCCATAATCACAATGGCAAGGGCACACAGGTGCTTAGTAAAAGGATGTTCGTCTTTCCTAGCCTATGTGATCGATGCCAAGTTAAAGAAATCAAAGCTGGAAGATGTGAAGATAGTGCGTGAGTTTCCAGACGTCTTTCCGGACGACTTGCCCGGGTTACCACCCGATCGTCAGGTAGAGTTTTGGATTGATCTTGTGCCTGGAGCAACACCAATTACTAAAGCTCCTTACCGTTTAGCACCGTCGGAGATGCAAGAGATGATGGCACAACTCCAAGAGCTATTGGAGAAAGGCTTCATAAGACCGGGTTCGTCACCTTGGGGAGCTCCGGTCTTATTCGTCAAGAAGAAAGATGGCACAATGAGAATGTGCATCGACTATCGTGAGTTGAATAAAGCTACAGTAAAGAACAGATATCCGCTTCCGAGAATAGACGATTTGTTCGATCAACTTCAAGGAGCGGGTTGTTTTTCTAAAATCGACTTACGTTCGGGTTATCACCAAGTGAAGGTAAGAGAAGACGATGTTCCGAAGACAGCTTTCAGAACGCGTTACGGCCATTACGAGTTTCTTGTAATGCCTTTTGGTCTAACGAACGCACCAGCTGTGTTTATGGACTTAATGAATAGAGTGTGCCGACCATTCCTCGACAAGTCGGTCATTGTATTCATCGATGACATACTCGTGTACTCCAAGAGTGAGTCAGAGCACGAGAAACATTTGCGTGAAGTTCTAGAGGTGTTGAGAAAAGAAAGGTTGTACGCCAAGTTTTCCAAGTGCGAATTTTGGCTTAAAGAAGTACAGTTTCTGGGTCACGTAGTCACTCGGGTCGGAGTGAAAGTAGACCCCTCCAAGATTGAAGCTATGTTGAATTGGGAACCTCCTAAGAGTCCGTCAGAGATCCGAAGTTTCTTGGGTCTGGCGGGATACTACCGGAGATTTATCCAAGACTTTTCAAAGATCGCTTCTTCTTTGACAGTTCTGACTCGAAAGAATGTGAAATTTGAATGGACTGAAGCCCAAGAGAAGGCGTTCCGGATCCTTCAAAAGAAGTTGTGTGAAGCTCCGATCTTGACATTACCCGAAGGGTCGGAAGATTTCGTTGTATACAGCGACGCTTCAAAGATGGGACTGGGTTGTGTGTTGATGCAACGAGGCAAGGTGATCGCTTATGCCTCGAGGCAGCTTAAGATACACGAGCAGAGTTATCCAACCCATGATCTGGAGTTAGCAGCGGTGGTGTTCGCCTTGAAGCTTTGGCGACATTTCTCTACGACACTAAATGCACTCTTTACACGGATCACAAGAGCCTGAAGTATGTCTTTGATCAGAAAGAGCTGAATATGAGGCAAAGGCGGTGGCTCGAGTTGCTCAAAGATTATGACTGTGAATTGCTATACCATCCCGGTAAGGCAAACGTGGTGGCCGATGCGCTAAGTCGGAAGGACTATAGCGGGAGTATTCGGGCTACCCATTCGAGGATCGAACTAGTGTCTAGTCTAGTTGAGAAGATCAAGACATCACAGATGGAAGCACTGTTAGAAGAGAATCTAAAAGATGAAGTCATGATGAAGCAGCGTTTACTCTTAACGGAAGATAGCCGTGGAGTAAAATTGTTCAGCGGTCGTGTGTGGGTACCCAAGATTGGGGGTAACCGTGACCTGTTACTAGAGGATGCTCACAAGTCCAAGTATTCCATTCATCCGGGAAGTACAAAGATGTACAGGGACTTGAAGCTTCACGATTGGTGGCTGGTAATGAAACTTGATGTAGCGCGTTACGTTGAGCGTTGTGTGACGTGTTCGCAAGTTAAGCCGAACATCAACGACCATACAGGAGTCTACAGTCTTTAGAGATTCCCGAATGGAAGTGGGAGCATATCACCATGGACTTCGTGACGAAGTTGCCTAAAACTCTTCGAGGTCACGATACCATTTGGGTGATAGTTGACAGATTGACAAAGAGCGCTCACTTCTTGGCTATGCGCGAGACTCTAACGATGGATAAGCTAGCGAAGCTTTATATCGATGAGGTGGTCTCAAGGCACGGCATACCATTGTCGATCGTGTCGGATCACGACAGTCGGTTCACTTCGAACTTTTGGGATGGGTTTCAGAAGGAGCTTGGTACTCGAGTTAAGTTGAGTACGGCTTACCATCCACAAACCGACGGGCAAAGCGAGAGAACGATCCAAACATTGGAAGACATGTTAAGGTCTTGTGTCATTGATTTCGGGGGTAGCTGGGACTCTCATTTACCTTTGGTGGAGTTCGCTTACAACAATAGCTACCACTCGAGTATTGGAATGGAACCTTTTGAAGCATTGTACGGGCGAAAGTGTCGAACTCCTATATGTTGGCTTGAAGCGGGAGAAAAGCAGTTTGCCGGACCTGAAATCGTGCAAGAAACGGCCGATAAGGTCAAATGTATTCGTGAAAGATTGAAAGCGGCTCAGGATCGACAGAAGAGTTATGCCGATAAGAAGAAGCGGCCGATGGAATTCCAAGTGGGCGACCGCGTTATACTTAAGGTGTCGCCGTGGAAAGGCATTATTCGGTTCGGAAAGCGTGGGAAGCTGAGTCCCCGTCTCCTCGGACCTTTCAAAGTGCTCAAGCGGGTGGGTTTGCAAGCCTACCAGTTGGAACTGCCACCGGAGTTGAGCAGAATACACAACACGTTTCATGTTTGCTACCTCCGGAAATGTTTGGCGGTAGAAGACAACGTCATTACCCTTTCAGAGTTAAGGGTAGACGAAGGTAACCGTTGTGTGGAAGAACCCGACGCCATCTTAGAGAGAAAGTCTAAGAAGTTGCGTCATAAAGAAGTCACCTTGGTCAAGGTGCAGTGGAAGCATCATCGGGGAGCGAATGTGACGTGGGAAGCCGAGGAGGATATGAAGCGGAGATATCCTCATCTTTTCGAATAGTTAGGATTTCGGGGACGAAATCATTCCCAAGTTGGGGAGGATTGTAACACCCCAGATTTCCGTTGTGTAATCTTGTTATTCTTGTGTTAAGCTTTTGTCGTTAGCTCCGTGTTTGGTTTGTAGTAGAGTTTGGATTTGTGAAGTTTGGGGACAAGCAGTGAACTACGCGAGCTACACCGCGACTAGAGGTCGCGGCACAACCCGCGTAACCCACTGTTTTGTATGAGATTTACGTGAGTTACACCGCGACTAGAGGTTGCGGCATAACCCGCGAAACCCACTGGATGATTAGGGTTTTTGGACACGGGCGAGTTATGCCGCGAGTTGAAGTCGCGGCATAACCCGCGTAGTTGCTTGGACCGTCTTAAGGGTTCAGTTTCCAAAGATCTCATTATCATAAATCTCAAATATCTTCTCTCTCTCTAAACTCTTTTCTCTCTCTAAACTCTCTCTCTCTCTCTCTAGAGTTTGGTAGCTTATATCAAGTATTTGATCCGAGGTTTCGGTGTAGAAAGCTTCGGTTTGTCAAGAGGGTCGATATCTGGTTCTTTGGGTTTTCGTATAAACCTATTGGGTGAGTTCCTACTACCATTTTACAAACTTTATACATGTCAAAACTCTTATTTGCGAAATCTGAAGTATTTCTACGGTATGATTTTATGTTCCCTACATTTTGATATAAATGAAGTTTTTTGGTGATTTTAGGGGTTCCCGATCAGTTTTGACTAAAATGACGGGTTCCGCCTTATCAAAAGTAAAGTGATGTTTTACTTGACCATGTTAGTGGCTTATTGAAAGAATGTATATAAACTGATTTTATGATTATCTTTCTTACCAGCAGTTGGTCTGGAAAATGGCATTTTGAAATATAAATGTGTTGATAGTTATTTATCTAGCTTTGTTGGTCACATGAAATATTGTGACAAGTCCTGATTGTACTAGTGGATCCCTAGGTATCGAGTCGACTTATGGCTGGGAAGGATATGCCCCTTCCGTTGTTATGGATGGGAAGGATATGCCCCTTCCGTTATAGTTAGCTACATTTGATCATCGGGGGCAACTTAGGTACGGTTATGTGAGACCCGATCCTAGCCATGGTTCAGATGTAGTCTAATGAACGAGTATGACATGGTTCCTTGGGGGCCCTCCCTCACATCGTAGTACGGACTGAAGAGTTCGTGGCCATGGTTCCATGTATTTAGCTCATAACTCGGATTTGGTGGTCTACTTTGTGTTACACCACAATCCTTGGTAAATTGGTCCTTTTGTCATCGTTTAATGAGTTTTGGACCGAAAAGGCCCGGTTGTGGCGAAATATTATCTTTATGAACTAAACCTTTATGAAAAGATTTCCTTATGATACTGATGTTTATATCTTTTGAGCTTTATAAACTGTATGTTCTCACCAGGCTTTAAAGTCTGACACTTTTTCTCAAATGATGTGTATAACAGGTTTCCCTTAGCGGTGGGTTACCGGGGTTTTGAGAGACGGGTTTGGTCTCGAGGCATTTTGAGATGACTAGTATTGTTTCAGGGCAATTATTAAGTCCCATTCTTTTGGTACATTATGGATCGTCAACTGATGTAATCTTGATATAGGTATTTAGATTAGTTTGTTGACAAACTCCATATCGATACAGTTTTTTTTTGTAAAGTCTTAAGGACTGATCCCCTTCTTGGGAGTTTATTATCAATACGAATGTCATGTTGCCAAGTTTTGCAGGTTTTAATTTACTCTGATTTTTAGGGTGTTAAAGTATTGGTACAACTCAGCAATGCCAACCAATTCATACACTTCCACCACGTCATCACCCAACACTTATACATAGCTAATAGTAAGAAACCTCTACAATCCATCATATGAAGCATCCACCAATCCAAGCTGAACCAGTCCTGAAGACACACATTCAAATTCTTACTACCTCCAACAATCGTCCAACCACATATGAAATAATTTAAAGTTTTACTCGCTCAACAAGGAGGAGTGACAATGCTCACCCATAACTATTACCATTAGCTTAACCCTGAATGACAAGCTCACTTAGAACATCTCCCATAATAATATCAAGTCTAATCCATTAGTCCTTCGTTCCGAGCACTACATTCAACTAAGTTTTTCCATTTCCTTCTCGAGAACATAAAACATACTTCCTAAGAACAACTCATTAGTAGGTGCATGCTTACGACCAACTGCACAAGTTAGCTTTCCTCGACCCTTGAGCCATAACATACACACAATCCTCTTTCTCATACTCTCACTAGGAGTCCATGTACCCGACAATGATAATCCATAATCATTGCTTCACATTTTATGTATCACTTATCAAACTTCCTACTTCCAGTTGCCTACTTATTTCAACTTACCATCTCCATCTCCTCATGCTAGTGTAGAATATTGTTCACTCCATTTTCCGATTAATTCAAATGCGTTGAAAGCACATTTACATTACTATGCCCAACCAAATGGTTTCACCACAAATCTCACTCAATAAATTCAACCAAGACATTTCAAAATATAACACTCAAGACTCGAAGCCACCACACACTTCTCGTTCGCCAAATGGGGTTAGCCTACTTATGAGAATTCCTTTACACACAAGGCATAATTCAACATTCCCAAAGATTTCGTATCTACTACAAAACATTATAACTAACAAATTCAACATCATCAACAATATTTCAATGGTGCAAGATAAACTTGCCATTAACTCATCGCGACCAAAGAGCACATGATTCCTCTTTTAGGCAGCCATCAACTACAACTCCACCCCTTTCATTCTGAATATAGCATTACCATACAACAATCTAAAATCCATACATCTCAACAACATACTTAACACTTTGCATAACTCAACTGAAATATCCGAACAAGGATTTCCACTCACACTTATTCTTTATCAACCACAACCCACCACTCAACTTCATAGCAACCCATTACCACATCCACGACTTACTCGTCCACCCTGCATAAAGTGTCACTAATTTATTACGCCTACACCACTCCATACCCTTATGCTACAAGCAAAAATCTCTCCGATTACTTCGCATGCGTAACATATATTGTCTTCTCCATAACAACTATAACACATATATATTTGAAGTAAATTCATCTCACGACTTTTCCTTTCTCGAATCTAGATGAACCACCAACAAAATCATGATCATCTAATTCACTTGAACAAGTTTTCGTTCCTTGACAGCTCATCTCCATTTACAAGAAACATGTTCAGATAGTCCAAGAAAATAGGACACATTCCCGTCCAGATCAATATAGTCAAAGTGAACCCACTTCGGTTGTGCTAAACACTTCATTCATATAGGAGTCATCAAAACCTCAAAAGAAGTAATCTAACCAAACTAGCAATTTCCCACTTTCATAACGCCCACACAATGTGGTTCAACATCATGACAGGTATACTCCTTTCCCGAACGACTTCTTACGTCTTCGAATAAACTCAACAGAATAACCATACCATAGTTACTCCTCCAATTCCAGCATCCTGATAAAAAACTTCAACAAACGGTCGTCGCCTTCAACATCAACAGTCGACATGCTAATGTTTTAACGATGTCTTCGACAAACAAGGATTCCCAACGGAAACTACTTCTTCCAACCTATAGTAACTAACTTTGTGTCCCACAGTCCTCACATGCTGAAAGCACAAAGGACTTACCTGGTACGCAACCTAATTACAAAACCCCCTAAAAGTCCGGCTCTATGCCGATAACATTTCATCAATGTACCACAACATTACTCAATAACATGCTACTACAAGATGTATCTTTACGACTTCGAATCTCACCCCGAACATAACCACGTCCCATGGAACAAGAATATAAACTACTATATAACGAACATTACTAGATTCAATGACTGAGACTTCCGCTATTCACCACCCTTCCCTAATGGGAACACCACGATCATAAACCGACCATCAACGACTCCACCGACACATTTCCACTCCTGAAACCTTTCCTCATTCTGAATTGCAATTTTTCCTTGCGAGTTCATAGCCTTCATGCATGACGATACAATGATTTAAATCATTTTGCACATTTGAAAATTCATTTAAGTACAACACCATGAAACAAGCTTGAGAATACCCGACGCAACACCACCGTAATTGATTAGCCATGCACATCCATCCCAATGATCGTTCACACGCAACTCCACCATAAAACACAACCCTGCCTAACCAAATTGATGTCAATACAAATGAAAATATTTTCAATAAGCCTTTTTCTCATGTAGTTTTAAAATACTTGGCGAAATCCCTTCCACTAAGCGAGTCAGTCGAATCCCACGCTCATTGGTACGATAACAAAGTGTCCATACCAGTTTCAGTTATAAAACCATGTAATCAAACGTTTTTACGATTTCCATAGAAAAAGGTTAACTCAACTGTAAAAGAGGCAAAGTAATTCACCAATTACCAAGTTCAAAATTTTATCATGCAACATAAATAAGTTTGTATTTTTCTTTCAAACACACGCTTACACGCACCAACCCGTTTTCAAAACAAGAGACTCACACGACACACATATATCTTTAACATGAAGGACTCATGTAATTCGTTTAAAGACACAATGCATGGAACTCACTTTGCAATTGAAGGTTATTCACTCTTACTAGGTCAATCGTTGTACTCTCAACAACTTATTGTCGATGCTCTACTATTGCCCAACGGTCGTTATCTCATTCTTGCAACCGCTTTTGATACAGGTGCTTCACAACCTACTTGTTCGACCATACCACACAGTCTTCGTCTTGAGCAATGATTTACAAATCATACGGTTTCAATCTTTGACCCCTATAGGTCGATAAACCACCAATTATTTCACATTCTGCTCTTACCAATACTTCATTCCAACACCGATATCTTCCCTTCATCATCCTTTCCACTCCATTGTTTGACTGAAAAGTCAAAGGCTCGTTTCTTTCTCCCGATCTTGAGTTAAAGCCTTCAAGATCCTAATCGAGTCCTCTCCTCCTATTCGAAATGACCGACGCAACTCCAAGAATGGGGACTCACTAGAAATTAGGAGTTTACCCTTAATCAGTCATTCATCCCTTTCGAACCCAAGAAGTTCAACCTCTAGTCGGCTCATTAACATTATGTAGGAGGCTCCTTCCAGAAGTTGTTAACATTATCTCGTAAGCGATCTCACAACACATCCAAACCATTGCTATCCTTGCAAGGTTAGAATTCACCCCGCACTACCACCCCCATAGATCGTCGCAACAATAGTAATCGAGCACACCCACACACCTGTAAATTACTAAATTCACAATGACATTGGCCAGATGTGATTTTTAATTTCCCTAATAACTTCCTATATCTCAGTTGTGCTCCCCTCTACTCCACAATTTAAGTTTAGGCCCATCCGGTCACCTAAATCCCTTAAACTATGGCTTTGATACCAACTGTAAACAACCTGGATCCAATACAATTAAAATATAACATTACAACCCAAATGAAATTTAATACGTAAAGCTCAAATCAAATCCACCACGGTAATACATGTCTACAACTGAGATCATCTATATCTACTGGAACTTCGAGCTTCCACCCTATGTTGTTAATATCAGATATCGGTGGTGTATCGGTCAGGGACCGATACACGATATATCGGAAATATCGGTGATATATCGGAAATATCGGTGATATATCGGTCAAAAATATCGGTTCATATAATATTTCTTAGAATTATATAATATATATATATATATATATATATATATATATATATTTATATAAGTAATTCAGTATGCAATCCATTAACATATCATATACATTAAAACATCAACTTAAAATAGTTTCAACATCAACTTAAACAAGTTTCACAAAACAAAATATAGGAAAAGTGTTCATAAACGAGCTAATCGCAAGCAATAGGTTCAGCATCCAAATCAACATCATATAAAACATTCACTTCTTCGTTTACGTTAGCTTCCCAATCTTCTTCTTCTTTCCCTTCCTCTCGAACTTGATCATCATCATCATCATCCCTATAACGCTCTCTTACTTCTTGTACTTGGCCCAACTTGTTCATTACCTCCCATTGCTTCTCGTACATCTAACCAAAGGAGGTCATCACTTACATCCACAAACTCTTGGAGCTCAACTTCGGTTGGAACCACCCAATCATCATTTTCTTCCACATCTCTCAAGAAGATAGGATCGAAAGATTTGTTATTATTGAGAGATTTGTAGCGCCTCTCTAGTCTTTTGTTATATTGAATGAATACAAGATCATTCAACTTCTTTTGCAAAAGACAATTTCTCTTCTTAGAGTGCAACTGAAATGATAGTTATAAATTAAAAGTTAAAACCATTACTTGAATTAAAGTTCCATTTATTTTCCATAACAAAGAAAACTTACATGATCAAATGCACTCCAATTCCTCTCACAAGGAGAAGCGCTACATGTTTAGCTTAGAACACTAATCGCAAACTGTTGGAGCAATGGTGTGTCGATGCCATAAGAACGCCACCATATATCTACGTTTTATAGGTATATTAGGTTAATAAGAGACACATAAATAAACTTTTGAGTATATATATATATATATATATATATTTATCATACTTACGTGGTGCAACTTTAACTCTATTCCTTATGGCAGCCGCAGATCCAAATTGCCCCGATGACTCGACATATTGATTGAGTTCCATCCTTAAAGTATCATTATTTTCTTCATCATGCACAAGTCGATCAATTGCCTCATATAATCCTGTCTTAATGTATCTATTATTCTCAACTTCTGAATCTTGTGCATAATAGATGGCGGGATTTAGGTAATATCCGGCTACAAATGTACTAAAAGTTAATACCAATAATAGGTTAAATAAAAAAACATAACAATTTTTTTTTATAAATTATACTTGCGTGAAAAGGATGATGAAGTTGGTCACTCCAACGTGTTTGAATCATAGCCCACACTTTTGTGACCAATCTCTCATGGGTAGTGCCGAACAAGTTCTTCTTAATTTGATCCTTTGCTCTTTCCATATCATCATATATATATAACCCATACACGACTTCTCCTCCGTGTCAACCAATCGAACAACATCAACCAATGGTGCCAATGCCCGACAAGCAAGAAAAATATTGTCCTAGAACTCTTGCTTAGCTATTATTCTTTCAATTCTTTTTCCGATAGCTTTCTTGGCAAAGTCACTCTTCCTCCATTATTCAGAAACAAATAACACTTGTAGATGATGTCGATTGTCATGAATGCTCTGAATGGTGTAAAATTGTGTTGCAAACCTTGTAACACAAGACCTATGCAGTTCCCTATTTTTAGTGAGCTTACACATCATATTCAAAATCCTTCCGTGGTTATAGATATAAACCACTACCGCTCTCGCATCGGCTAACACATTTTTAATCTTTGGTATTTTCTCTCCCACATCTCCTATCATAAGATTCACGCTGTCAGGATCTAATTCTTAACAAGAATAAAGAAACTCAGAAACAATATTAAAGAAGTTGCGGAAAAACACTTTAATAGTCAAAATATCAATGTAACAGTGATATAGAAATCACAACTTGTAAACTCTATTGAATGATTAAAGTTACAAGATTTCACACAAAACCTCAATCTTGATGAACAGGCTCACCAAGACGAATTCTACTTCTCTAGAACTAGGATTGTAAATCTTGAGGTTAATTTTCTCTCTAAACAAACACTCAGAATAATCGACTTACTTGTTACAAACTATTCTGACTAAGTCTATACATATACTGAAAATAAAAGATAATTACAAAATATAAAAGATCTTCAGTATATTCTTCTATCATTATCTTCAAACCTTCCATAATTATCTTCAAACCTTGATCTGAGCGACTTATCATAATTATCACATAAACAGTATTAAGTTGTAGCAGCATTAACACTCTGAGCAGTATTAATCTTCACCATCTTCACTAGCAGTAGTAACTGTGCTCAGCAGTATTAACTTCTTCAAGCAGTATTAACTTGGCTCAGCAGTAGTAATCTGTCTCAGCAGTAGTAACCATGTTGTACTAGGAGCATCAATCATACTTAATCAAATCTTTAGTTCCCAACAATCTCCCCTAACTTGACTTTTAGGAAGAGAAGTCAAGTTCTTCAGATGCTCCCAATACTCCATAGATCATACTCCTGTATCAGGATTCAACCCCAAACTTTGATTAATAGTTCTCTTAATCAAATATCTTGCCATTTCAGAATCTGGTGCACATCCAAGCTTTTTCTTCAACATAGCATGCAACTTTAACCTGCTATGGTTGTAAACTCTATCCACCAAGAAGTATTCCATGTGATTTGTATCCATAGTCAGTGCATATACTCCACTTCTTTCATACAGAGTCAAGCTGTCAATGGTTTTGAAAACATTTCTGATGACATGCTCAACTTCCTCTGGCTTGAATAACATGTACAAATATTCCATCTGTTGGGAACTGAAGATTCTACTAAGTGTGGTTACTACTGCTAGTACAAGAGTGGTTACTACTGCCAGAAGACTTTGAAGATTAATACTGCTGAGTATTACTACTGCTAGTAGAATTACTACTGCTAGTCAAAGTTAGTGCTGCTTGAACAAAGTTAGTACTGCTTAGCTAGTTAATACTGCTAGTAGTTAGTACTGCTTGGTAGTTAATGCTGCTGGAAGAAGATAATGCTGCTAAGCTTAATTAATGCTGCTAAAGAGATACGGATGGAATATATAACAGCTGGATATTCTGAAGATATACATAGAAGATATACATGGAAGATATACTGCAGATTTGTTTATTCTTTGTAATTATCTTTTGATCAGTATATGTATAGAATGTATAGAATTGATTAAAATAGTTTTCAGTTTTAATTTTTGATTCTTCAATTGGGAAGTGAGAGAAAATCAACCTCAAGAGAGAGATCCTAATTCTAGAGAAGTAGAATTCGTATTGGTGAGCCTGTTCATCAATATTGAGGTTGAGTGTGTAATCTTGTAGCTTCAAGCTTTTAATACAAGTTTACAGTTTGATAATCATATACTGTTTTTTTTTATTACTGTTTTATTAAATATCAAAGTGTTATTCCGCAACTTCTTTGATATTAGTTTCTGAGAATTAATTCTTGTTAAGAATTCGATCCTGACAAGTGGTATCAGAGCCTATTGAATCAGAAACATCTATCATGGAAAATCCTACAGAATCAAGCAGTACTTTGGTCTCCAAGGTTCCAATGCTCAAACCCAGTGAGTTTGACATGTGGAAGATAAGGATCAGACAATATATTCTTCTCACTGACTACTCAATGTGGGATATCATTGAGAATGGTCCTTCTGAAGCAGGAAGGATAGGACCAGATGGAAAAAGACCTCCACCAAAGACAGATGGTGAAAGAAAGATCAGGCAGACAGAGATGAAGGCCTTGAGCACTCTGCTCTTGGCAATCCCTAATGAATACCAGCATCAATTTTGCAACTGCACTGATGCTCAAATTCTCTGGAATTCTCTAGAGAAAAGATTTGCTGGAACTAAGAGCATCAAGAGAAATCAAAGAGATGTTCTTAAGCAGCAGTATGAGAATTTTACTTCCTCAAAGAATGAGTCTATGACTCAAACTTTTGATAGGTTCAATAAACTCATTGGAGAATTGGCCACTGTTGGAGTAAAGATGGATCAAGATGACATAAACAGGAAATTCCTCAGATCTCTTGGGGATGAGTGGACTATGTATACTGTCTCTTATAGGCAGAGTGACAATCTGGAGGAGAAAGAACTTGATGATCTATACAATGATCTAAGAGTTTTTGAAACTGAGGTAGAGATCAAGAAGAAACCTACTGGTTATGTCCACAATTCTGCACTTCTTTCAGCAGCCACTGATACTACTGCCATCCCTGAAGCAGTTAGTACTGCTGGTGGAGCAAGTTCAGAAAAAGGATCTGAAACAATCTTTGAAGCCTTCTTGTCCAGTCATAGTAACACTTCATTAATCAATGATGATCTGGATCAACTTCACCCTGATGACCTGGAGGAGATGGATATAAAATGGCAGATGGCCATGCTATCCATGAGGGTGAAGAAATTCATTAAAAGAACAGGAAGAAATAACTTCTCCCAAAGAAGAGAGGATGGAGCTGGTTTTGACAAAACCAAAGTGGAATGTTACAAGTGTCACATGAAAGGACACTTTGCTAGAGAATGCAGAAGTGCTGTGTCTAACAACAACCACCAACAAGCTCAAAATGGAGGCTACACTCAGAACAAGAATCCTGCTCAAGCCCTTGTTTCTCAGCAAGGAATGGGATTTGACTGGAGTGATCAAGCTGAGGAAGCCATTCAGAATCAAGCTCTTATGGCAGAAGTGGCTGATCTTCCATCTGAGGTAATTACTAACCTTTGCACTAAAACTTGCATTGACACTGTCAAAAGATACAGGGATCACAATCAAAGTATGTGTGATGACCTCAAAAGGTTAGAAAAAGATAGAAGAGACTATGTTCTAATAGTTGAGAGATTTGAAGAACAAATCAAAGGCTTTCAAGCCAATGAACTTCAACACTCTTATGATACTAACTACTGGAAGTGGGAAAAGAATGAGTTAGAGACTAAACTGACTAAATCCTTAGAAGAGAGTGATAAGCTAAAGGAGGAATTGTCCAAAGTTAAACTTGACATAGAGAAGTTTTCATATGCTTCAAAGGCAATGGATTCTCTTCTAAAGGCTCAGATTCATGATAAGATGAAGCCTGGTATTGGATACAACAGTACACCTCCTCCTTATAACAACAATTATATCTCTCCTACTTCAGACTTATTAGAAACCAAGGAGAATAAGGACTTATCTGAAAAAGCCTTTAAGATAGACCCTTTGGATGAAGTAGTGATTAAGGATATAACTGAGAAAGAAGCCAGTAAGAAGAGAGATAATAAGATAGGTAAAGAAATCCATGAAGAAAACAAGATAATCACCAATGAGGGATGTGGGAAAGACTGGATAAAATCCAAGGAGATAGAAAAGACCAAAGGAAAATACAACAAGGTCCATTACAAACAGACCACAGTTGTGATTCCTGCATCTGGTAAACAGTGTGATTGCTATAAAGCCAAGAGCCTAAATTCTGGTTTAAAAAGAGGAAATCAAAGAAACTGGAATAATCAATGGGCTCAGAAGCAAGGAGTTGATCTGAATAAAATCAATAGACCAAAACCTTGCTTCATATGTGGCAAGTTAAATCATCTGGCTAAATCTTGCTTTTTCAATCCTATTAATCAACAGATGACCTTTCAAAGATGTAAGCAAAAGTCTGTTGATTATAGAAAGGCTGGAAAGAAACATGTTGAAAAGAAGGGCCCCATAAAGAAAAGAATTTTTAAAGATAGCATTAAAATATGGGTGCCCAAAAGCACTAAAACTGTTAGTACTGCTGACAGGGTTAGTGCTGCTGGAAGTATTACTGCTGCTACCTGTGTTAGTACTGCTAAAAACATTAATACTGCTAACACAGTTACTGCTGCTAACACAGTTACTACTGCCAACAAGGTTAGTACTGCTAAGCATGCAAGTGCTGCTAAGCCAGTTAATACCTCTAAAACCAGTACTGCTTTCAGCACAAATGTTTCCAAGCCTATAATTGTGACAAAATACTCCAAAAATGAGGAGTTAAAATTCAAAAATCTTGTCAAGAAGGAATGCAAGTATTTTGATGAGAAAGGGGTACCCAAGACCACTTTGGCTTGGGTTCCTAATTCATACTAACTGATCTATCTAATGTGCAGGGCAACCAACAGCTCAAGGGAAAGAGAATATGGCATGTTGATAGTGGTTGCTCAAGGCACATGACAGGCAACATGTCATGTCTTCAGGATTTCAAGCATATCAATGGAGGACATGTTGCTTTTGGAGACAATCTTACTGGCGGTAAGATAAGTGGAAAAGGTAATGTCACAAAAGGTAAGATGACATTTGAGGATGTCTACTATGTTGATCAATTAAAATACAACCTGTTAAGTGTATCACAGGTTTGTGACAAACAACATAGTATATTATTTACAAATACTGAATGTATGATCCTTGCTCCAGGGTTCAAAGTAGTTGATGAAAGCATGATACTACTAAGAACTCCAAGAAAGGATAATGTTTACTGTCTAGATATGGAAAATGTTAAAAGTGATTCATCTCTAAATTGTCTTGTTTCAAAAGCTTCATTAGATGAATCCTCTCTATGGCACAGAAGGATGTGTCACATGAATTTTAAGACTATGAACAAACTTGTTAAAAACAACCTTGTAAGAGGTCTACCTTCTAAAGTCTTTTCATGTGATGATCATTGTGTTGCTTGTCTCAAAGGCAAACAACATAAAACTTCTCATAAGACCAAAGAGATAAATTCTATTTCTTCTTGTCTCCAGTTATTGCACTTGGATCTGTTTGGCCCTACAAATGTGATGAGTATAGGCAAGAAATCTTACTGCTTGGTTATTGTTGATGATTACTCTAGATTCACCTGGGTATATTTTCTAAGGATTAAGGATGAGACAAGTGGACTGATCAAGTCCTTTATCCTGAGAATTGAAAACCAAACTAATCAAAAAGTAAAAGTTATTAGATCAGATAATGGGACTGAATTAAAAAATCTTGATCTAAACACCTTTTGTGAAGAAAAAGGAATTGAGAGACAGTATAGTGCTCCTAGGACTCCTCAACAGAATGGTGTTGCTGAAAGGAGAAATAGAACATTAATAGAGGCTGCTAGATCTCTGTTGGCTGATTCAAAACTGCCAATTACCTTCTGGGCTGAAGCAGTTAATACTGCCTGTTATGTCCAAAACAGAGTTCTAGTAGTTAAGCCAAAGAACAAGACACCTTATGAGCTTTTAAATAAAAGAAAACCCTTTATTGGATTTTTCAAACCTTTTGGGTGTCCTTGTACCATTCTCAATACCAAAACTCACTTGGGTAAGTTTGATAGCAAAGCAGATGATGGATTTCTTGTTGGTTATTCATCTCAAAGTAAGGCCTACAGAGTTTTCAATTCATCTTCTAGAATAATTGAAGAGAGTGACAATGTCAAATGCAATGAGAACACACCAAATCCTATTGGAACTGGTCCTCAATGGCTATTTGACATTGATTCATTAACTAACTCATTTGGTTTCAGTAGTAATGATCATGCAGGTTCAGGAGGTGAAAGATCAGGGACTACTCAAGATCTAGAGAGTGCATCTAAATCAGTGATCTTTCCCACTCCCACAGTAAATTCTTTTGAAGACTGTGAAACAGAACAATCTACTGGACCAAGCCAGAGTAGAGATGGAGAGAATCAAGAAGATAAAGAAGCAGAAGTAGAAGCTGAAAACACTTCAATTGAGTTGAATGACTCCAATCTAGAAGCTGATGTTAATGAAGAACCTAGTCATAACACCAGAGTTCAAAAGAATCATCCTCCACAGCTGGTAATAGGAGATATATCATCTCCTATGATGACTAGACATCAAAGAAGACTTCAAGAAATGCAAGATCAACAACATACAGTGCTGTCTTGCTTTCTATCCCAGCTTGAGCCCAAAAAGGCACATGATGCAATGAAAGAATCCAGCTGGATAGAAGCAATGCAAGAAGAATTGCTGCAGTTCAAACTACAAGATGTATGGGATCTGGTAGATCTTCCTAAAGATCACAGAGCAATTGGCACAAAGTGGATCTTCAGGAACAAGAGAGATGAAAGAGGAATTGTCATAAGGAACAAAGCAAGGCTAGTGGCTCAAGGGTATACTCAAGAAGAGGGTATAGATTATGAAGAAGTCTTTGCACCTGTGGCTAGGATAGAAGCTATAAGATTATTCCTAGCCTATGCTTCTTACATGAACTTCAAAGTCTATCAGATGGATGTAAAGAGTGCTTTTCTCTATGGATCAATTGAAGAAGAGGTATATGTCTGTCAACCACCAGGGTTTGAAAACCCAAGCTATCCAGACAGGGTATACAAATTAAAGAAAGCTCTTTATGGACTGCATCAAGCTCCAAGAGCATGGTATGACACTCTGTCATCCTATCTCTTGGACAATGGCTTTGAAAGAGGAGTCATTGATAAGACTCTATTTATCAAGAGAAAGAAGAAGGATATCTTGTTGGTCCAAATTTATGTTGATGACATTATCTTTGGATCTACAAAAGATAACATGTGCAAGGAGTTTGAGGATCTAATGCATCAAAGGTTTAAAATGAGTTCCATGGGGGAACTTACTTTCTTCCTTGGACTCCAAGTTCAACAAAAGTCAGATGGCATCTTCATATGTCAATCCAAGTATGTGCAGGACATTCTAACCAAGTTTGGTTTCTCAGATTCAAAACCTGCCAGTACACCTATGGAAACACACAAACAGATAACAGCAGATCTTGAGGGGGAGGATATGGATGTGCATCATTACAGATCCATGATTGGCTCTCTCATGTATCTCACAGCATCAAGGCCAGATATAATGTTTCCAGTCTGTGTGTGTGCAAGATTTCAAGTTAGGCCAAAGCAATCTCACTTTCAAGCTGTTAGAAGGATATTCAGATATCTCAAAGGACAACCCAGATTGGGACTTTGGTATCCTCATGACTCTCCCTTTGACCTAATTGCATACTCAGACAATGATCTAGGTGGGGCAAACTTGGACAGAAAGTCTACTTCTGGAGGATGTCAGTTCTTGGGTGCTAGACTAGTTTCATGGCAGTGTAAGAAACAAACCACAGTGTCCACATCTACAACAGAAGCAGAGTACATAGCAGCTGCAAGTTGCTGTGCTCAGGTCTTATGGATTCAGAATCAAATGTTGGACTATGGGGTAACCTTTCTACACACTCCCATCTTTATTGATAATAGCAGTGCTATCAGCATTGTAAATAATCCTGTCAAGCACTCTAAGACAAAGCACATTGAGATTAGGTATCACTTCATAAGAGACTGTAATGAAAAGAAACTTGTTCAAGTTGTGAAAGTTCATACTGACAACCAGTTTGCTGATCTATTCACCAAAGCTTTTGATGTGGGTAGATTCACTTTCTTGGTAACAAGTGTGGGAATGATCAACTCTGAATGAGCTTTATCTCAAAAAGTGGATAAATAACTGAATATTATAGTTTCTTGGTGCTACTAATCTATCTCTGCAGGGCATACATAGCAGTACTCAATTCAGCCTAAGCTTCAAGGAGTAAGTACAGTTAATACTGCTAGTTAGTTAATACAGCTAGTTAGTTAATACTGCTAGTCAGTTAATACTGCTAGTCAGTTAATACTGCTAGTCAGTTAATACTGCTAGTCAGTTAATACTGCTAGTCAGTTAATACTGCTAGTCAGTTAATACTGCTAGTCAGTTAATACTGCTAGTCAGTTAATACTGCTAGTCAGTTAATACTGCTAGTTAGTTAAAACTGCTAGTTAGTTAATACTGCTAGTTAGTTAATACTGCTAGTTGGTTAATACTGCTAGTTAGTTAATACTGCTCGCGGTTAATACTGCTCGCAGTTAATACTGCTAGTTAGTTAATACTGCTCTAGGTTAATACTGCTTATAATCCGAATACTATAAATACCCTTTGCCCGCCTAAACGTTCATAACGACTCTTTGCATACTGTTCACTTGCTCTTCTAATCTTTTTCTCTCAAGTACCTAGTCTTCCAGGCAAGAACATCACCGTTCAATGGCATCCATGGCGTTTATCGATGAACACAATGAGATCGCAATGCTGCAGAAGCCCAAACAAGCAGAAGGATTCCACCAGATTGTGGATTTCCTCAAGTCAAGCCACATTGCTCATGCTCTAACTGTTGCCCCTACCATCTACATCGAGCATCAGAGGCAATTCTGGGCAAATGCCACCATTGTCGCTGAGAATGGTGTGCAGATGATCAAGACCAGGATATGTGACCAATCCCTAACCATTACTGAAGAAGTTATTCGCATCAGTCTACGTCTAGACGATGCCTCAGGTATAACTTCTATTCCTAATGATGAACTGTTTTCAACTCTTTCCAGAATGGGATATCAAGGCCAAATGGGGATTTTTAAGTTTTTCAAAGCAAAATTTTCACCCCAATGGAGATTCTTTGCTCATACTTTAATGCACTGTATTTCAAAGAAAACAACTGGCTGGAGCCAATTTAGCAGTCCCATTGCTTATGCATTGGTGTGTTTATCCACTGCTAAAACTTTCAATTTTTCTCAAATGATCTTTCATGATCTTGTCTCAAATCTGGATAACAAGAAGAGCTTCTTCATGTATCCCAGGTTTGTTCAAGAAGTCATTAACCATGAATTGACGGATATACCTCAACCTGTTGGGGTATATGTACCAAAACCCCCCAAAGGCAAGGTTTTCTCAAATATGAGAAGATCTGCTGGGGACTCGGAAGGAGTTGACACCCCATTGTTCTCTACAATGATGGTGGTGTCCCAAACCACTGAAGGTATGGCAGCAGGGTCAAGGCCCTCATTAGACCATCCCACTGCTAGCCAAGCCCAACCTTCTCACTCAAAAACAATTCCCCAGTCCCTTCTTGCAAAACCAACCTCTCCAATTACCCATACTTACAAGAGAAAACAGATAAAGAAGGCTCCTTCCCTTCTTGTACCAGAATCCCCTAAGCCTTTAAGCCCTCTAAGGGAGAATTCTCCTTTAGAGAATATCCATAGGGAAACCACAGGGGTGTCTCCCAACCCCAAGGAGGTGCTCTCTGAGGAGGAGGTAGAGCATATGGGTGATGAGGCTGCCACTACTCCTGCTAGCACAGAGGAGGAAAGTGGTAACATCAATAAGACCTCCCCCATGGCAACTTCAAATGAGCAATCATTTGAAGGTCCCTGGTGCCAAGAAACCAAGGGGGTGGATAGTGCTTCTGCTAGGCAGAAGGCTTCCACTTCAAAAAGATCCAATGATCCTTCAATAGGGGGTAACACTCCTGGAGAAGGTGAGGACAGATATAACTATGAGGAATTGATGGAAACCATGGGAAACATCAACCAGGATGTTATTAAGCAAGGAAAAGAAATAGAGGAGCTGAAACTGGTCCTTCTATCTCAACAAGTGCAGATTACCAAGCTCAAGAAGTTGGTAATGAAATTAGTACAGAAAAGGAGAAGAAAACAGTTTGTTTTAAAGAAGAGGGAAAGTGTTCAAGATGCTTCCAACAAGGGGGAGAAGCAAGGGGATGAAACTGTTGAACAGGAAGTTGAAGTTGAGGGGGAGACAGAGGAAGAGATGGAAAAAGAAACAGGACTAGGGCTCTCTGTGGAAGAAATGGAGATAGCAGAAACCTTAGTCAAAGCAAAGAATGATACTCCTAAGGCTTCTCAAAAGGTCAAGGGAGTAGTCATCAAAGAAGGAGGGAACTCAGAGAAGGAAAAAGAAAAGGAAACTGTGAAAGAATCAAAGGGAAAAGGAAAGGAGAAGGTGATTGAAGCTGAAATGCCTCCAAAACAGAAGTCTCAGATTGAGATGGATGAGGCAATAGCAAAGCAGTTGCAAGATCAAATGGAGAAGGAGGAACAGCTGCAAACAGAAACTGATAGAGAGCTTGCAAGAATAATGGCCAAGAAGCTAAATGCAGAATATCAAAAGAGTTTGAAAGAAGCAGCTCAGACAACAGCTCAGGTCAAGAAACTTCAAGTAAAGAGGATGCCTATGCAGAAGCAAAAGCAGAAAAGACAACCCTCCAAGACCTTTTTGGCCAATCAGGAAAGAAGAAAAATGATTAACTTCCTGAAAGGTGCAATTGGGGTTAAGGGGGAGATGTTTACCAATATGGCTTACTCTCAGGTTGAAGAATTATACAACAAGGAAATGGCCAAACTCCAAGAGGACTCAGCACAAAGGGAGGAGGCTGAGAGAAGGATGAAAGAGAGACATGATCTCAACATCCAACAACCATTCCCTGAGGAAACTACACCTTCCAAAGAAGAAGCAAAAGAGAAACAGGAAGAATCTGGAAGTGTTGGTGTTGAAGCCAAAGCTGGAAAAAGGGTGAAGACAATTGCTTCCAAAAGGCAGTCTAAAAGGCCCAGAGTAGAAGAAACAGCTGGTACTACAACAGAACATTCAGAGGTACCTATAGCAGAATCAGTTCAATCTCCAGAACAGTCCAATGAGCCAAAGGATGAGAATATGGATACATACATGACCATAGTGGAACCTTTGAAGGCTGATCCAATCTCTATGCAAGCTCCAGAGATCATCTTCTGGGATATTCTAAGAGACAATGGAAAGAATTTCTTCAGAATCAAGAGAGCTGATGGTTCATTGAAGCTTATTCAACATGGGGGAAAGTTATCAGAAGTTGTTCCAGAGCTGACATTGAAGAACTACATAAAGTGGGGATGAAACTTTATGAACCTGTGTTGAAAGGGACTGAAGAAAATCTTCTCAAAGTGACATTAGAATACTTGTGCATGATGTTTGATCCAGAAAGAGTACATCATAGGATTAAAGATCATAAGCATGAGTTCATATTCAAGAAGATTGACAAATGGATTCTATTTGAAAACTGTGGAGTATACATGATTACTATTGATAACTGTTATCATGAATACTACCTGGTGGACAAAATATATGAGCATAGCAAGGAGAAGTTGGAAGGGATGCTTAAAGCTACACTGGTTTGTACAAAGGATTCAGAGATGGCCAAGATTGTGGTGAGAAGAACTGTGAATCAAAGCTTGGGCCTAGACCCAAATTTGGGAAACTGAACAAAAGGTGTTGAAAGCATCTTGGAGAGCTTAAGAAGAAATTTCTGAAGAACTTGACTTCTCTTCTAAAAGTCAAGTTAGGGGGAGATTGTTGGGAACTGAAGATTCTACTAAGTGTGGTTACTACTGCTAGTACAAGAGTGGTTACTACTGCCAGAAGACTTTGAAGATTAATACTGCTGAGTATTACTACTGCTAGTAGAATTACTACTGCTAGTCAAAGTTAGTGCTGCTTGAACAAAGTTAGTACTGCTTAGCTAGTTAATACTGCTAGTAGTTAGTACTGCTTGGTAGTTAATGCTGCTGGAAGAAGATAATGCTGCTAAGCTTAATTAATGCTGCTAAAGAGATACGGATGGAATATATAACAGCTGGATATTCTGAAGATATACATAGAAGATATACATGGAAGATATACTGCAGATTTGTTTATTCTTTGTAATTATCTTTTGATCAGTATATGTATAGAATGTATAGAATTGATTAAAATAGTTTTCAGTTTTAGTTTTTGATTCTTCAATTGGGAAGTGAGAGAAAATCAACCTCAAGAGAGAGATCCTAATTCTAGAGAAGTAGAATTCGTATTGGTGAGCCTGTTCATCAATATTGAGGTTGAGTGTGTAATCTTGTAGCTTCAAGCTTTTAATACAAGTTTACAGTTTGATAATCATATACTGTTTTTTTTTATTACTGTTTTATTAAATATCAAAGTGTTATTCCGCAACTTCTTTGATATTAGTTTCTGAGAATTAATTCTTGTTAAGAATTCGATCCTGACACCATCACAAGCTTTGTAACTGGTATCCCTGGAGCTTTCAGTTTATGAGCATATATTTTCATCCCCACCTCAAACATTTCCTCTAAATCAGATCTGGAGCATACTCTAACAATCTTGGCCCATGTAGGATACACTTCATACTTGTCATCTTTTCTTTTCATCCTGATATACTCTTTTCCATCTACTTCCATGCAAGGGCGGAGCCAGGATTTTCGATTAGGGTGGTCCTCTTAAACACAATTAGCAACAAAATAAGTTGTGTCAATTTGGGTTTATCAAATGCTAAAAAACAGTTGCTCAAATTAAAACATGTCATGAAAATAAGAAACTATGTGCTAGTTTCACCAAAACAAAATGCTTTAATTTCAATGGACAAAAAAAATATACACCACCCTCTAAGATACCTCTACCGAACCGCATACAGACATCATTGAAAAATAAATCAACACATATATCCTATTGACGAAGAAGCGGTGTCGGGTTTAAACTCCAGGTTACACCAACACATTTATCGTTGAAACAAATCAATAGGGAAAGTTTTATAAAACATGATTGTAGATGAATTATAATTTTAAAAGACTATAACATAAAAGATATTTTAAACAATTAAAGATAGAGGACCCAAAAAAAACCTAATATGCAAGTGGTTATTACCAAAAAAAAAAGAGATTTACATTCCATTTTATGATCATATACATAGGCCAAAAGCAATATAAAAATGCATGGCAGAAGCATAATCTGGCAAAACCTTCCCCCAATGCAAAACAAAAAAAAATTACAAAATGTGAGGGTGTTCCAGGGATGCCCCTGGGCCAAGGCTGGCTCCGCCAGTGCTTCCATGGTATCCCAGTGAATAACTTCAGGAGGCTTGACACCAACAAGTTCAACTGTTATAGGCTCAGGCACTTTTTCCATTACCACCATGTACATATTTACATCAGAGGTACTTGATGGTTCTTCCTGAGTTTGATCTTTTTGTTCATCAGACTTAAGTGCACCTTCTTCTTCAGCTACCTTCTGTTCTTTCTCTGCTTCCTCCTCATCCACTCTAGGTTTCTTAGCTGGCTTTCTTCTTGCCATCATTTTGGTTCTTTTCAAAGTCCTCAAACTTTCACCTAGAGTAGCTTCCTTTCTTGGAGTTTCTTGATCATCAGGAAAGGGTTTTTGAATTAGAAGGTCATGCGTCTCTTTCATCTTCTTTTCTGCTTCAACTCTTGCTCTGTCATTACCTTGTAACTTGGTCATCTCTGCATCATATAATCCTTTTATTTGATCAAATGACATCTTTGTAAACATGTCCTTTTTGACTCCCACAACACCTTTGAGAAAAGTAATCATCTTCTTTCTCTCATGAGTGCCAAGGTAGATCTGTGAAGGTTGCCTCTTCTTTGCACCCATTTTGATCTTTACAGACTTCTTTAGCATTGCAGATTTCTTCTGTGCTATCTCTGTTGCCAAGCTCTTCTGATATGCTTCATTCAGTTCAGCAGCCAGGGCTCTTGTTATCTCCCTATCTTTTTCCACATGATTCTTTTCTTCTTGCTCAAGTTCTGCCTGAATCTTCTTAGCCAAAGCTTCATCTATGTTGATCCAAACTCTCTCAGTGATTTGATAACGACCCTCTTCTATACTTAGTGAAAATTACGTTTTAATATGTATTAGTGTTTCACCATCAGCGATCAGACTGAGTCTGTTCAGTTATCGCTGATAGTCTTTCTTATAAACATTTATATGTATGTGTTTCACTATCAATGATCAGACTGAGTCTGTTCAGTTATCACTGATAGTTCCTAAAGTAAACAGCCAACGTAATCCCTGAAGACAAGTCTCGCGTCAACAAATGTTCATAGCTGAATCAAAGACGAAGCTGCTGAACAAAGAGAAGTCTACTAGTGACCTGATGCGGATATCAGTGAAGCAAAGACAACTCTACTTATACGCGAAGGAACATGAGAAAAAGCTTCAGCGATAGCTGAACCTCTTTATCTCTGAACTTAGAGACACTCAGCGATCAATCGATCACAAAGCTTATGCCTCAAGTTTCCTTTTGTCTATCCTTGCACAACCTAGTACGATGTGTCAGAACGGACAAGTCTCTGCAACCATTCGTACAACAACTCTGTCAACTACACTGTTCATAACCCGGCCGAAAGCATGTCTCCCAAATGTCAGACTCCCAAAGCCAATCAATGAACGCCACGTGTAAAGTATCCTGCCATGCATTTAATGCATAGGGTATAAATAGGAAGTTCACCCCTTCATCTGAAGGTGTGCTTCATCCTTGAACTCAATATAGAAACCCTTGTTTTCTATATCTCTTAATCCCCTCTCTCTGAATTTCTTGTGCAATTATCTTAGTGTTTCTTAAGTTTGTTTAGATTGAGTCTGTCTTAATCTTATTCCGCAACAAACTTGTAAATTGTATTTTGATTTATCAATAAACAATTTATTAAACTTTAAATTCTGTGTTTGTATTCAACCCCCCCCTTCTACAAACTTGTTTAGCACCTTCGGGACCAACAAGTGGTATCAGAGCGGTTTGTTTAAATCTAATAAACAAGATCTTGCTGTATACTCTTCCTTGCTATTCTAAAATGGCATTAAACACAAACACAAACTACTATGATAATGGTTCACTTTCTAAACCTCCTCGATTTAGCAGAGATAACTTTTCTCTATGGAAAAATCGAATGATGCTATTTCTTGAAGGTGCGGATCCTACTATACCTGAATATATAGAAAACGGACCCTATGAACCTGTTAGAATTATAGCTGCGGTTCCCGCCACTGCCACCACTGAAGCTGTCCCTGAACGATATGTCGTTAAGGAAATAAGACAGTGGAGTGATGAAGATAAAAAGAAGGTAGGCATAGATGCAAGAGCAAAGACCATTATTTCAATGGCTCTGCCTGATGAAGTTTTCCATTCCATCATGCATCTGAAAACTTCTAAAGAAATGTGGGAAACCATATGTGTTCAATATGAGGGCACCACTGAAATCCAAGAGACTCGAAAGATTAACTTGGTAAGACAGTATGAAAGTTTCATCGCTGGTAAAAATGAATCTCTTTCTGACGTCCATCAGCGGTTTAACTGCCTAATCATTGACCTAAGAACTGTTGGTAAGACCTATTCTAATTCTGAGGTCCTAACAAAATTCTTGGAATGTCTTCCTGAAAGCTGGGACAGTTATTCAATATGTCTTAAGCTGACAAAAGACTTACATACTCTCTCTTTAAGCACTCTGTATGGAATATTGCTCAACTATGAGCAATCAAATCTTCTGAAGAAAAATCTTGTAAAAGATTCTAAAGATTCCAAAAGTACTCCTGTTGCTTTAGTCTCTTCAGAGATAATTCCATCTCAGCGATCTACTCTCACCATCACTGAGTTAGATTCTGAATCTGAGGATCTATCAGACCCTGATCTTTCAGAGTTTGATGAGTCCTTAGCACTCTTGACAAACTCTTTTAAGAGATTTGCAAGAAAGAGTAACTTCCGAAGAAGTAAACCTCTCTCTCTTACTGAAAAGCCAAAATCAACTCCGGTTGATAAGGCTACTGCCACTTGCTATAACTGTGAAAAGATTGGACATTTTGCTAGTGAGTGCAGGTCGAAAAAGGTCTTCAAACCTTCTACCTCAAGAAGATCCAGTGATGACAAATACCATAAGCTGAAGAACAAATATCAAAAGATGAAAAGCTATCAGCGAAAAGGTAAAGGTCTCATCGCTGAAGAACACGACTGGGCTGAATCAGAAGAATCATCTTCTGATGAAGAAGAAGTCGCTAATCTTTGCCTCGTGGCTGAGATTAAAGAAGAAGTGGAAGAACCATCTGAACCTTCTATGAGCTACATATCATCTCAGGTATCTATCTCTACAAATCCCTCTCTACCTGAAGCTGAGAGAAGTCGCGCCGTTGATGTGCTGACGATTGACCTTTATAATGCCCTAAACGACAAAACTCAAGCTGAGAATAAAAATGTTCATTTAACTCAAGAGCTGGAGAAATGTCATGAAAAGATCAAAGAACTAAATCTTTTAGAAGAAAAGTTGAAAGATCAAGTCATTATAAATGAAATCATCAATATTGAACGCGAACAAGCCATCGCTGCTCTAAAAACAGAAAAGGCTCATGTTGAAAAATGGTGCAAATCATCAACAAAGATCTCTGAGATAATAAATGCTCAAACTCCTGATAGTGATAAAACTGGTCTTGTTTGGACACCTCAGGACGATCCTAAGGAAGAAAGTTCCTCGCTTAAGTTTGGAACTTTTGTCACCTCTTTCTTTGACACTTCTTATAATCAATTCTATCCCTGTTCTTCTTCAAATCACATCCCTGAGGAAAAATCCAAAGACACTAAGTCTACGGATAAAGGAAAGTCCATTCTCCTTCCTCAGAAGGCAACCAGGAAAGCAAAGCTGAAAGTTCCTTCTAAACCTTCAGCTAAGCAATCCTCTAGCTCTGTGATAGAAATCTTTGATCTCTGTCCTCCAAAGCTGAAGATTGATCTTAAAACCTCGAGATCTGAAGAAATGAAAATTCCTCCCAGATCTCAAGAGAAAAGTCTTCTTGGACCTGGCCCTGCTCATCTTAAACTTGCAAAACCTTCTACTTCTGATCCTAAAACCATTTTCAGATATAGAAAATGTTATCACTGTGGTTTTACTGATCATATTGCAAGTAAATGTCCAACTGCCACTGAAGCTAATAAAAAAGCTAAAGTGAAGAAAAATGTTTCTAAAGCTGAGAAGGTCACCAAGGCTGAAAAATCAACCAAGGTGAAAAATACCACTAAGGTTAAGAAATTAACCAAAGTGAAGATTACCACTGAAGCTGAATCTTCATCAGCTGAGAATACTACTGAACTTACCTTATCCACTAACTCTGAAGGACCCATTGAAAAGTGGGTACCAAACAACGTTTATTCTTCCTTATGTGTGCAGGGATCAAAGGGCATCTGGTATCTTGATAGTGGATGTTCTCGTCATATGACTGGACAAAGAGACCTGCTCACTGAATACAAGGAAGAGAAAGGTCCCTCTGTGACCTTTGGTGGAAATGGTAAAGGATTTACCCGAGGTTTTGGTGTCCTCAGCAATGGGACAACTACCTTTCGAAGAGTCGCTTATGTAGATGGACTGAAGCACAATCTTCTAAGCATCAGTCAGCTATGTGATAAAGACTATGAAGTACGCTTTACTAAGAAAGCATGTTCAGTGTTAAATGAGAAAGGAAAACTTGCTCTCAGTGGTCATCGCAGAGAAAATGTCTATGTAATAGATATGGACTCTACTATCACTGAAAACTTATGTTTTCTATCTAAAGCCTCTTCTGATGTCAACTGGCTATGGCATAAAAGGCTCTCTCATCTAAATTTCAAAACCTTGAATTCTCTCTCATCTAAGGAACTAGTTTCTGGTCTTCCTCAGCACTCATATGCTAAAGAATCTCTCTGCTCAGCATGTGAAAAAGGAAAACAAACAAAAGCAAGTTTCAAGTCAAAACAAGTTTCCTCAGTAACAAGTCCTCTTCAGCTCTTGCATATGGATCTGTTTGGCCCTGTCAACATCCAATCAATAGCTGGAAAGAAATATACACTTGTCATTGTAGATGAATATTCTCGTTACACCTGGGTTATCTTTCTTCGCTGTAAGAGTGATACTCCAGAAGAACTAATATCTTTTGTGAAAAAGATGGAAGTGCTGAACAATCTTACTGTTCGTTCAATAAGAAGTGATCATGGAACTGAATTCAAAAATAGTTCCCTGAACAATTTCTTTGAGAACAAGGGAATCTCTCACAACTTCTCTTCAGTAAGAACACCTCAGCAAAACGGAGTCGCTGAAAGAAGAAACAGAACGATCATAGAAGCTGCTAGATCAATGCTCAGCGATTCTCATCTCCCTACTCAATTTTGGGCTGAAGCTGTAAACACTGCATGTTTTACTCAAAACAGATCGCTGATAATAAAGCGATTTGGGAAGACAGCTTATGAACTTTTTGTTGGAAGGAAGCCTTCTATCAGCTTTCTTCATATCTTTGGTTGTCAGTGCTTTATCTTAAACAACAGAGATCAACTTGGAAAGTTCGACCTAAAAGCTGATGATGGAATATTTCTAGGATATTCCTCCATCTCCAAAGCCTACAGAGTCTTCAACAAGAGAAGACAAACCGTAGAAGAAACAATTCACGTCACTTTTGATGAAACTCGCTCAGCGAACTCCAAACCAATCGATGACAATGAAGAGTTAAATGCTTGGATGCTTTCTCACTACAGAGAAACTGAACCTTTCTTCTCTAACCATCAGCATTCAGATCCTCCAGTCGCTGATGATAATCCAAACATTATACATCCTACCGCTGAATCCAACTCATGGGTTTCAGCTGAACCTTTAAACACACTCCTACCATCAAATCTGCCTTCGTCTGAAAACCTCTCCAGTGAATCTACTCAACAGTTAATCGCTGATGAACCTCAATCGTCATCATCAATAAACATTCAAATTGTTGATCCAACCTCTGAGTTAAGCAATAATGCTCCTGCTCAGCGATGGACCAAAGATCACCCAATAGATCAGATTCTTGGTGATCCAGATGCAGGTATTCAGACACGACGAAGCTCAGGTAATATCTGTCTCTTTGTAAACTTTCTCTCCTTAATAGAAACAAAGAGGACTGATGATGCCTTCAGAGATCCAAACTGGGTCAGCGCTATGCAAGAAGAGCTGACTGAATTTTCTCGAAACAAAGTTTGGAATCTCATTCCTAGACCATCTGATAAAACTGTAATAGGCACCAAATGGGTGTTTAGAAACAAGTTAGATGAACATGGAACTGTAACCCGCAACAAGGCTCGACTTGTTGCTCAGGGATACAGACAAGAGGAAGGCATAGACTATGATGAAACCTTTGCCCCTGTGGCCAGGCTCGAAGCAATTCGACTATTCTTAGCTTATGCAGTCTATAAAGACTTCATCGTGTATCAAATGGACGTAAAATCAGCGTTTCTAAATGGAAAGCTGAATGAAGAAGTCTATGTAGAACAACCACCAGGGTTCTATGACCCTAAGCATCCAAATTATGTTTATAAATTGGATAAGGCTCTCTATGGTCTAAAACAAGCCCCTCGTGCTTGGTATGACACTCTCTCATCTTTTCTTATCTCTGAAAATTTTGAGCGTGGCAAGATTGATAATACGTTATTTTTTAGAAAGATAAAAGGTCATATAATTCTTGTACAAATATATGTCGATGACATAATATTTGGTTCTACTAACCCATCTCTGTGTACTCGCTTCGCTGAAAGAATGAAGAAAGAATATAAGATGAGTATGATGGGTGAGCTGACATATTTTCTTGGTCTTCAGATTAAACAATCTGACAAAGGTACTTTTATCAGCCAAGGTAAATATGTTAAAGATATGCTGAAGAAGTTTGATCTTACTCAAACTTCAGCGATGAAAACTCCTATGGCACCACCCCTGACACTTAACAAAGATCCTTCTGGAAAACCTGTTAATGTCACTGCCTATAGAGGAATGATAGGCTCTCTGTTGTATCTCACAGCAAGCCGACCTGACATCATGTACTCTACTTGTTTATGTGCACGCTATCAATCTGAACCCAAGGAATCCCATCTGATCGCTGTAAAGCGAATTTTCAGATATCTGAAAGGAACTCCTAACCTCGGTCTTTGGTATCCCAAAGACTCAGGGTTCGATCTAACTGGTTATTCTGATAGTGATTTTGCAGGATGTAAACTTGACAGAAAGAGTACCACTGGTGGATGTCAACTCTTGGGAGGAAAGCTGGTAAGTTGGACAAGCAAGAAGCAAAATTCTGTGTCCACTTCCACAGCTGAAGCTGAATACATAGCCGCTGGAAGCTGTTGTTCTCAAATCTTATGGATGAGAAATCAACTGTTAGATTATGACCTTCAGTTATCAAAGATTCCTATCTATTGCGACAGCACTAGTGCTATCGCTATAGCAAATAAACCTGTGCTACATTCAAAGACAAAACACATAGAGATCAGATATCACTTTATCAGAGATCATGTGATGAATGGTGATATTGAACTTCACTTTATTCCTACTGACTTTCAGCTTGCTGATATATTCACCAAACCTCTTGATGAAACAAGGTTCAACTTTCTCATCAGTGAGCTTGGAATGCTGAACCTTGAAGAAGAATTCTTCAGCGTTCATGCATTGTGTCAGTAATCAAAAGTTCCCTTTCATCATTCTCTCTGATAAATATTCTGACTCTCAGGTATGGTTTCTCAATCCCTACAACTGAATCCTCATCCAGTTAAAATATTTTTTAAAATATAAATCTTAATCATTGAATCTTTCTTCAAATGATTAAAAGCTTTTTGAATTTAAATTTATCACTGATATTTATATTCAGTAATCCTTTTAAAAGAAAATCTATCCCTATCTTTTCATAAGGGATACTTTCAAAAAGAAAATTCTATTGCTGATATTTTTTCTTCAGTGAAAAGTTCAAAACGGACAAATGAACAGTCTCTTTCTTAACTATGACGTCATTTGAACCGACAATCCACGACATGCCTTTTTCTGACACGTTCGTCCGTTGTTCTTCTATCCAATCACCTTCGTGGGACGTGTCCATGTGATGATGTGCATTTGTTTTCCCGCTTCTCTCACACTCTCTCTCCTCCTTCTCACATATAAAAGGAATGTTTTTTCCATTCTATCAATTTACGTTTTCTGGAAATACTTTCTAAGCAAGAATACTCTCTCAAGCATTCT
Source organism: Arctium lappa (assembly GCA_023525745.1). NCBI lineage: Eukaryota > Viridiplantae > Streptophyta > Magnoliopsida > Asterales > Asteraceae > Arctium > Arctium lappa. Next base: position 136,363,653 of record CM042048.1, read on the forward strand.
AGCATTATCAAGCTTTCTGCATCATCCTCTTCAAGATCAACAGGTTATTCTTGATTTCTTATCTTAAATCTTTTCACATAAACCCCATTTATGGGTTTATAAGACTCAAATCTCATAAAATCATTTTTTTGATTTTATTCTTTAAAAACCATTCTATTCTTTATTCAAAATTAATGGTTTTTCTTCTTATTCTTGAATCTTGTTCTAAGATAAACTGTTTTTCTCTAAAAATATGTTGATTTCCTATGTTTCTTTCCCCAAATAGAAACTAGCAAATCTTCTTTATTTTACGACTAAACCTTCCTTCTACTCGTTTATCTACTCAAACAGAATGACTCAATCTGCACTTATCGCCTCTAAGAACGTCAAGTTCGCCATCACTGATTCTGAACTTCCAAAGAACAACCATCTTGCTCGCCTTGAATTTGATGGTGTCAAATACCCACATCTGGTGGAAGCTGCAACATTTCTAAGACAATCCTGCATTGCCTATGCCATCACGGTGGATCCCACACCTTCGAAAGCTCTACTCCAGCAATTCTGGTTTGCCGCTGAAGAAACCTCTCTCACCAACAAGAAGGGTGAACAGGTTCCTGCTATATCCTTCAGCACTCAACTAGGCTCAGGGATGATGACTGCCCTAGGCCTGAGGAAAGCCATGCGTTTCCCCGACAAATCCAGGAATGGATTTGACGCCCTGCCAACTGACGCTGAACTCATCCAATTCCTGGATGCCATGGAATATGCTTGGGAACCCAAACCAAGGACTACAATTCCCAATAAGAAGCTGACTCTTGTGAAGAAGGCACTGATGCCTTCCCAGCTCAACTACGTCTTCTCACACATCATTCAGTGTATGAGTGGCAAGAGTGGGTCACTGGACCAAGCCAGCAAGATTCAGGTCCAGATGGCTTACTCAGTGATCGCTGGGAAAAATTTCGACTACGCAACAGCTATCTTTGACGACCTGAAGTCAAAGATAGAGAAGACCGAGAGGGATCCCAAGATTCCCTACGTACGCTTCATCTGCGCGTACCTGAAGTTTCTCTACCCTACCACTTACCCCACCAACTCGGATGCATCTTTTCCGAAAGTAGGTCAGAGATCACTGGAGGTCAAGACGCTCCCCAACGAGGTAAGTATTTCTCAACTTCGCTCTCGTCTCTCTCTTCTCACTTCTTCGTCTTCAGCGACCACGCAGGAGGTTCCTTCTTCTGCTATCCCTGCCGCTACCCCTTCCAAACGACCATCAACTGGCTCCCTTGGTCCTTCGAAGAAGGCCAAGGTAACCAAGGAGAAAGCTACTTCTAGCTCAATACCTAAGGATGTTTCTCTACAAACTTCCTTAGATGATTTCGTGGGTCTCTCCTCCACATCCTCAGCTCAAACCACTTCAACCGTGCCAGCGATCTCGGTCGCTGTCACAACAACAGTGACAAAACCTGCGGTAACTACCCCTATCCCTACATCTTCTATCCCCATCTCTAGTCCCCCTATTTCTTTGGTCTCTACCACTCCTCAGCTTGGACCAATAGGACCTGAACATCATTCTTTTGAGGAATCTTTACAATTCTACAAAATGTTTGATAATTCAGGTAATCCTATAACCTTATACACTTCTCCCAACTCACCATATAAGCCTGGTTCTGAAAAATTAACTTATCTTTCAGGTCCTAGTCTGGCGACTGTTGACACCAATGTCAACAGTTTGAGTTCAAAGGTGGATTCTCTCTCTGCTTCTCTCAACAACACCACCAACGCTGTTCAAACAGCTGGTGATGCATTGAAGACGCTGACTGCCAACTGCGCCTCCAAAGCTGATCTTTCTCACATCGCTACTCTTCAGGCAGCAATTGTCAAAGTCAGGGAAGAATCCAAGCAGCAGTATGATGATCTGTCTGCAAAGATCGATGCCTGCACTACGACTCTTCAGCAAGTCCTCGACAAGCTGAATGTACCAGCTCCAGTTCTTGCTCCATCATTTACAGAAGATGACCGTTCAGCCCTGACCATAGCTGTGGAATTCATTCACCTAGCTACGTCCGACATCCATGCACTTGAAGGATGACTCACAGGTCTGGAGGCTGAAGTCCAGAAGCTGGCTACTGCAACAACTTCATCTCCAAAAGATCTCTCCCTTGTTGATAATGACAAAGAGGGGGATAAGACAGCTGAAGAAAACACGGATGCTGAAGTTTGTGCTGAACCACCGAAGGAAACTCCCTCTCAGGTTGAGGGGGAGATAGTTGCTGATAAAGCCCCTCCCACCATCGCTGAAATAGTCGATGATGAAGAGGAGGATGAAGATGATGATGAAGAACTTGATCTTGAAGATCAAGTGGATGACTCTCATCAAGATGATGATGATGACGATGAGGAAGATCCATCTCTCTGGTGTTCTTCAGCCGTCACATCATCAGCGATAGCTTCGAAAGAAGTTATCCAAGCAGGGGGGAGACAAGGATCATCTTCAGGAACCCCTACCCAAAGCAAAGGTGTATCTGCTAAGGAAACCCTGATGATGATCTCACTACCTGAGGAGAATCCTTCTCAGGTATGCCTTACTCTTGTTCCCTTATCTTTCTATAAAAATCCTACCCCTGTTTCTTTCTAGCCTTTATCTCTCTTCTTTCCTTAAAAATAATCTAACTTCTTTTTCATTTTCTGACCAGACAGTTCTCTCCCCTGCTTAAGGGTTCTGAACTACAAATAATACCAGCTACTATCGCTGAAGACATAATCCCAATCTCTATCGCTGAGATTGATGAAGAAGAAGAAGAAGATTCCCTGCTCCATCCAGGAAGGCCCTCTCGACCATCTCGTTGGTCAGAGGAAGTGATAAAGAAAAGAGCTGAAATGATCGCTCAACTAGAAAGTAAACGGCTGAAAATCCCTCTTCAAACATCCTTCTCAGAGCTCGACTTCCTCACTGAAGCTGAACGAGAAGAATCTGCCAAAGCTGAGAAACTGATCGCTGAATGCAGACGAGATGCCCAACTCGCTTTAAAGATTCAATCTTCTCAAGTCAAGGACAAGAAGCTGAAAAGAAAGCCTGTGGAAGTTCAAGCTGCACTACTGAAAGAAATTGAAGAGGAACGCTCCAAAGAACAAGAGATCAACGATAAGTCCATCGAATGGTGCAAACAGAAGATGGATTATCGCTCTGATCTTCTTCCAATAACAGCCGTGACTATCTCTGGTCGCAAGAAGAAGGATCAACTCTCAGTGACCATGGAGATTACCAGAGAGGATGGAACTCAGAAAGCTATGTACGTTTCCAAACTTGAAGGTTTCGGGTTTACAGAGTGGATAGAATTCTAAGATGCGCTGAAGAAATCGAAATCTACATACAGAGGCTACGTTGAAGGACTTCTTAAAGCTCTCATCAACAGAGTCACTTATGTACTGAATCTGCCATCTCCTATCCCTCCCAATCCCAAGAAACTCAAGAGAAGAATTGGGTCCTCCTCCTCTGAAGACGTCGCCATCATCAGGAATGAAACTTCTATCAAATTTTCAAGAGATGCACTGTTTGGTCCTCCTCCTGATCTTTCAGTTCTGGATTTATCTCTGCCTCCTGGTGGTCCTTTCCAAGCTGGTCAAGTAATTGACAATCATCATGGAATATTCTTCAGAGATGATGATGAGGAACTCAGATTTCAAAGAGTCTTTGAGATTCCTATCTGTCCTCTGAATCATCTCAAGGATCTCTTATGCTTATGGTGTGACTTCTTCCCTGCTGCTGAGAAAATAAAAGAAATTATCAGCCAAGAATCCTTGGAACGAAGACAGAAAGGAGAAGAAATACCTGAGTATATGATAAATCCTCCTAAATCTTCTTATAGCTGATAGATTAGTTTTCTCTTCTGTAATCTATTAGTTGTACTTACAGTAGTTAGTTATTTACTTGTAATTTTCATTCCTTGTAATTCTCTTCTTGAATTAATGAAATTTCAGTAAAGTACTTAACTTCATCAGTGCTGTAAAAGATCCCTCAAAATAGTAATTGGGACATGTATGTTACGAGTCCTGATTATTCCATCATTTTGAATCATAAAGTAATTTTCTTCAGTTACTTTGTCATTATCAAATAGGGGGAGATTGTTGATCCAAACTCTCTCAGTGATTTGATAACGACCCTCTTCTATACTTAGTGAAAATTACGTTTTAATATGTATTAGTGTTTCACCATCAACGATCAGACTGAGTCTGTTCAGTTATCGCTGATAGTCTTTCTTATAAACATTTATATGTATGTGTTTCACTATCAATGATCAGACCGAGTCTGTTCAGTTATCACTGATAGTTCCTAAAGTAAACAGCCAACGTAATCCCTGAAGACAAGTCTCGCGTCAACAGATGTTCATAGCTGAATCAAAGACGAAGCTGCTGAACAAAGAGAAGTCTACTAGTGACCTGATGCGGATATCAGTGAAGCAAAGACAACTCTACTTATACGCGAAGGAACATGAGAAAAAGCTTTAGCGATAGCTGAACCTCTTTATCTCTGAACTTAGAGACACTCAGCGATCAATCGATCACAAAGCTTATGCCTCAAGTTTCCTTTTGTCTATCCTTGCACAACCTAGTACGATGTGTCAGAACGGACAAGTCTCTGCAACCATTCGTACAACAACTCTGTCAACTACACTGTTCATAACCCGGCCGAAAGCATGTCTCCCAAATGTCAGACTCCCAAAGCCAATCAATGAACGCCACGTGTAAAGTATCCTGCCATGCATTTAATGCATAGGGTATAAATAGGAAGTTCACCCCTTCATCTGAAGGTGTGCTTCATCCTTGAACTCAATATAGAAACCCTTGTTTTCTATATCTCTTAATCCCCTCTCTCTGAATTTCTTGTGCAATTATCTTAGTGTTTCTTAAGTTTGTTTAGATTGAGTCTGTCTTAATCTTATTCCGCAACAAACTTGTAAATTGTATTTTGATTTATCAATAAACAATTTATTAAACTTTAAATTCTGTGTTTGTATTCAACCCCCCCCCCTTCTACAAACTTGTTTAGCACCTTCGGGACCAACAAGTGGTATCAGAGCGGTTTGTTTAAATCTAATAAACAAGATCTTGCTGTATACTCTTCCTTGCTATTCTAAAATGGCATTAAACACAAACACAAACTACTATGATAATGGTTCACTTTCTAAACCTCCTCGATTTAGCAGAGATAACTTTTCTCTATGGAAAAATCGAATGATGCTATTTCTTGAAGGTGCGGATCCTACTATACCTGAATATATAGAAAACGGACCCTATGAACCTGTTAGAATTATAGCTGCGGTTCCCGCCACTGCCACCACTGAAGCTGTCCCTGAACGATATGTCGTTAAGGAAATAAGACAGTGGAGTGATGAAGATAAAAAGAAGGTAGGCATAGATGCAAGAGCAAAGACCATTATTTCAATGGCTCTGCCTGATGAAGTTTTCCATTCCATCATGCATCTGAAAACTTCTAAAGAAATGTGGGAAACCATATGTGTTCAATATGAGGGCACCACTGAAATCCAAGAGACTCGAAAGATTAACTTGGTAAGACAGTATGAAAGTTTCATCGCTGGTAAAAATGAATCTCTTTCTGACGTCCATCAGCGGTTTAACTGCCTAATCATTGACCTAAGAACTGTTGGTAAGACCTATTCTAATTCTGAGGTCCTAACAAAATTCTTGGAATGTCTTCCTGAAAGCTGGGACAGTTATTCAATATGTCTTAAGCTGACAAAAGACTTACATACTCTCTCTTTAAGCACTCTGTATGGAATATTGCTCAACTATGAGCAATCAAATCTTCTGAAGAAAAATCTTGTAAAAGATTCTAAAGATTCCAAAAGTACTCCTGTTGCTTTAGTCTCTTCAGAGATAATTCCATCTCAGCGATCTACTCTCACCATCACTGAGTTAGATTCTGAATCTGAGGATCTATCAGACCCTGATCTTTCAGAGTTTGATGAGTCCTTAGCACTCTTGACAAACTCTTTTAAGAGATTTGCAAGAAAGAGTAACTTCCGAAGAAGTAAACCTCTCTCTCTTACTGAAAAGCCAAAATCAACTCCGGTTGATAAGGCTACTGCCACTTGCTATAACTGTGAAAAGATTGGACATTTTGCTAGTGAGTGCAGGTCGAAAAAGGTCTTCAAACCTTCTACCTCAAGAAGATCCAGTGATGACAAATACCATAAGCTGAAGAACAAATATCAAAAGATGAAAAGCTATCAGCGAAAAGGTAAAGGTCTCATCGCTGAAGAACACGACTGGGCTGAATCAGAAGAATCATCTTCTGATGAAGAAGAAGTCGCTAATCTTTGCCTCGTGGCTGAGATTAAAGAAGAAGTGGAAGAACCATCTGAACCTTCTATGAGCTACATATCATCTCAGGTATCTATCTCTACAAATCCCTCTCTACCTGAAGCTGAGAGAAGTCGCGCCGTTGATGTGCTGACGATTGACCTTTATAATGCCCTAAACGACAAAACTCAAGCTGAGAATAAAAATGTTCATTTAACTCAAGAGCTGGAGAAATGTCATGAAAAGATCAAAGAACTAAATCTTTTAGAAGAAAAGTTGAAAGATCAAGTCATTATAAATGAAACCATCAATATTGAACGCGAACAAGCCATCGCTGCTCTAAAAACAGAAAAGGCTCATGCTGAAAAATGGTGCAAATCATCAACAAAGATCTCTGAGATAATAAATGCTCAAACTCCTGATAGTGATAAAACTGGTCTTGGTTTTTGGACACCTCAGGACGATCCTAAGGAAGAAAGTTCCTTGCTTAAGTTTGGAACTTTTGTCACCTCTTTCTTTGACACTTCTTATAATCAATTCTATCCCTGTTCTTCTTCAAATCACATCCCTGAGGAAAAATCCAAAGACACTAAGTCTACGGATAAAGGAAAGTCCATTCTCCTTCCTCAGAAGGCAACCAGGAAAGCAAAGCTGAAAGTTCCTTCTAAACCTTCAGCTAAGCAATCCTCTAGCTCTGTGATAGAAATCTTTGATCTCTGTCCTCCAAAGCTGAAGATTGATCTTAAAACCTCGAGATCTGAAGAAATGAAAATTCCTCCCAGATCTCAAGAGAAAAGTCTTCTTGGACCTGGCCCTGCTCATCTTAAACTTGCAAAACCTTCTACTTCTGATCCTAAAACCATTTTCAGATATAGAAAATGTTATCACTGTGGTTTTACTGATCATATTGCAAGTAAATGTCCAACTGCCACTGAAGCTAATAAAAAAGCTAAAGTGAAGAAAAATGTTTCTAAAGCTAAGAAGGTCACCAAGGCTGAAAAATCAACCAAGGTGAAAAATACCACTAAGGTTAAGAAATTAACCAAAGTGAAGATTACCACTGAAGCTGAATCTTCATCAGCTGAGAATACTACTGAACTTACCTTATCCACTAACTCTGAAGGACCCATTGAAAAGTGGGTACCAAACAACGTTTATTCTTCCTTATGTGTGCAGGGATCAAAGGGCATCTGGTATCTTGATAGTGGATGTTCTCGTCATATGACTGGACAAAGAGACCTGCTCACTGAATACAAGGAAGAGAAAGGTCCCTCTGTGACCTTTGGTGGAAATGGTAAAGGATTTACCCGAGGGTTTGGTGTCCTCAGCAATGGGACAACTACCTTTCGAAGAGTCGCTTATGTAGATGGACTGAAGCACAATCTTCTAAGCATCAGTCAGCTATGTGATAAAGACTATGAAGTACGCTTTACTAAGAAAGCATGTTCAGTGTTAAATGAGAAAGGAAAACTTGCTCTCAGTGGTCATCGCAGAGAAAATGTCTATGTAATAGATATGGACTCTACTATCACTGAAAACTTATGTTTTCTATCTAAAGCCTCTTCTGATGTCAACTGGCTATGGCATAAAAGGCTCTCTCATCTAAATTTCAAAACCTTGAATTCTCTCTCATCTAAGGAACTAGTTTCTGGTCTTCCTCAGCACTCATATGCTAAAGAATCTCTCTGCTCAGCATGTGAAAAAGGAAAACAAACAAAAGCAAGTTTCAAGTCAAAACAAGTTTCCTCAGTAACAAGTCCTCTTCAGCTCTTGCATATGGATCTGTTTGGCCCTGTCAACATCCAATCAATAGCTGGAAAGAAATATACACTTGTCATTGTAGATGAATATTCTCGTTACACCTGGGTTATCTTTCTTCGCTGTAAGAGTGATACTCCAGAAGAACTAATATCTTTTGTGAAAAAGATGGAAGTGCTGAACAATCTTACTGTTCGTTCAATAAGAAGTGATCATGGAACTGAATTCAAAAATAGTTCCCTGAACAATTTCTTTGAGAACAAGGGAATCTCTCACAACTTCTCTTCAGTAAGAACACCTCAGCAAAACGGAGTCGCTGAAAGAAGAAACAGAACGATCATAGAAGCTGCTAGATCAATGCTCAGCGATTCTCATCTCCCTACTCAATTTTGGGCTGAAGCTGTAAACACTGCATGTTTTACTCAAAACAGATCGCTGATAATAAAGCGATTTGGGAAGACAGCTTATGAACTTTTTGTTGGAAGGAAGCCTTCTATCAGCTTTCTTCATATCTTTGGTTGTCAGTGCTTTATCTTAAACAACAGAGATCAACTTGGAAAGTTCGACCCAAAAGCTGATGATGGAATATTTCTAGGATATTCCTCCATCTCCAAAGCCTACAGAGTCTTCAACAAGAGAAGACAAACCGTAGAAGAAACAATTCACGTCACTTTTGATGAAACTCGCTCAGCGAACTCCAAACCAATCGATGACAATGAAGAGTTAAATGCTTGGATGCTTTCTCACTACAGAGAAACTGAACCTTTCTTCTCTAACCATCAGCATTCAGATCCTCCAGTCGCTGATGATAATCCAAACATTATACATCCTACCGCTGAATCCAACTCATGGGTTTCAGCTGAACCTTTAAACACACTCCTACCATCAAATCTGCCTTCGTCTGAAAACCTCTCCAGTGAATCTACTCAACAGTTAATCGCTGATGAACCTCAATCGTCATCATCAATAAACATTCAAATTGTTGATCCAACCTCTGAGTTAAGCAATAATGCTCCTGCTCAGCGATGGACCAAAGATCACCCAATAGATCAGATTCTTGGTGATCCAGATGCAGGTATTCAGACACGACGAAGCTCAGGTAATATCTGTCTCTTTGTAAACTTTCTCTCCTTAATAGAACCAAAGAGGACTGATGATCCCTCAGAGATCCAAACTGGGTCAGCGCTATGCAAGAAGAGCTGACTGAATTTTCTCGAAACAAAGTTTGGAATCTCATTCCTAGACCATCTGATAAAACTGTAATAGGCACCAAATGGGTGTTTAGAAACAAGTTAGATGAACATGGAACTGTAACCCGCAACAAGGCTCGACTTGTTGCTCAGGGATACAGACAAGAGGAAGGCATAGACTATGATGAAACCTTTGCCCCTGTGGCCAGGCTCGAAGCAATTCGACTATTCTTAGCTTATGCAGTCTATAAAGACTTCATCGTGTATCAAATGGACGTAAAATCAGCGTTTCTAAATGGAAAGCTGAATGAAGAAGTCTATGTAGAACAACCACCAGGGTTCTATGACCCTAAGCATCCAAATTATGTTTATAAATTGGATAAGGCTCTCTATGGTCTAAAACAAGCCCCTCGTGCTTGGTATGACACTCTCTCATCTTTTCTTATCTCTGAAAATTTTGAGCGTGGCAAGATTGATAATACGTTATTTTTTAGAAAGATAAAAGGTCATATAATTCTTGTACAAATATATGTCGATGACATAATATTTGGTTCTACTAACCCATCTCTGTGTACTCGCTTCGCTGAAAGAATGAAGAAAGAATATAAGATGAGTATGATGGGTGAGCTGACATATTTTCTTGGTCTTCAGATTAAACAATCTGACAAAGGTACTTTTATCAGCCAAGGTAAATATGTTAAAGATATGCTGAAGAAGTTTGATCTTACTCAAACTTCAGCGATGAAAACTCCTATGGCACCACCCCTGACACTTAACAAAGATCCTTCTGGAAAACCTGTTAATGTCACTGCCTATAGAGGAATGATAGGCTCTCTGTTGTATCTCACAGCAAGCCGACCTGACATCATGTACTCTACTTGTTTATGTGCACGCTATCAATCTGAACCCAAGGAATCCCATCTGATCGCTGTAAAGCGAATTTTCAGATATCTGAAAGGAACTCCTAACCTCGGTCTTTGGTATCCCAAAGACTCAGGGTTCGATCTAACTGGTTATTCTGATAGTGATTTTGCAGGATGTAAACTTGACAGAAAGAGTACCACTGGTGGATGTCAACTCTTGGGAGGAAAGCTGGTAAGTTGGACAAGCAAGAAGCAAAATTCTGTGTCCACTTCCACAGCTGAAGCTGAATACATAGCCGCTGGAAGCTGTTGTTCTCAAATCTTATGGATGAGAAATCAACTGTTAGATTATGACCTTCAGTTATCAAAGATTCCTATCTATTGCGACAGCACTATTGCTATCGCTATAGCAAATAATCCTGTGCTACATTCAAAGACAAAACACATAGAGATCAGATATCACTTTATCAGAGATCATGTGATGAATGGTGATATTGAACTTCACTTTATTCCTACTGACTTTCAGCTTGCTGATATATTCACCAAACCTCTTGATGAAACAAGGTTCAACTTTCTCATCAGTGAGCTTGGAATGCTGAACCTTGAAGAAGAATTCTTCAGCGTTCATGCATTGTGTCAGTAATCAAAAGTTCCCTTTCATCATTCTCTCTGATAAATATTCTGACTCTCAGGTATGGTTTCTCAATCCCTACAACTGAATCCTCATCCAGTTAAGATATTTTTTAAAATATAAATCTTAATCATTGAATCTTTCTTCAAATGATTAAAAGCTTTTTGAATTTAAATTTATCACTGATATTTATATTCAGTAATCCTTTTAAAAGAAAATCTATCCCTATCTTTTCATAAGGGATACTTTCAAAAAGAAAATTCTATTGCTGATATTTTTTCTTCAGTGAAAAGTTCAAAACGGACAAATGAACAGTCTCTTTCTTAACTATGACGTCATTTGAACCGACAATCCACGACATGCCTTTTTCTGACACGTTCGTCCGTTGTTCTTCTATCCAATCACCTTCGTGGGACGTGTCCATGTGATGATGTGCATTTGTTTTCCCGCTTCTCTCACACTCTCTCTCCTCCTTCTCACATATAAAAGGAATGTTTTTTCCATTCTATCAATTTACGTTTTCTGGAAATACTTTCTAAGCAAGAATACTCTCTCAAGCATTCTAGCATTATCAAGCTTTCTGCATCATCCTCTTCAAGATCAACAGGTTATTCTTGATTTCTTATCTTAAATCTTTTCACATAAACCCCATTTATGGGTTTATAAGACTCAAATCTCATAAAATCATTTTTTTGATTTTATTCTTTAAAAACCATTCTATTCTTTATTCAAAATTAATGGTTTTTCTTCTTATTCTTGAATCTTGTTCTAAGATAAACTGTTTTTCTCTAAAAATATGTTGATTTCCTATGTTTCTTTCCCCAAATAGAAACTAGCAAATCTTCTTTATTTTACGACTAAACCTTCCTTCTACTCGTTTATCTACTCAAACAGAATGACTCAATCTGCACTTATCGCCTCTAAGAACGTCAAGTTCGCCATCACTGATTCTGAACTTCCAAAGAACAACCATCTTGCTCGCCTTGAATTTGATGGTGTCAAATACCCACATCTGGTGGAAGCTGCAACATTTCTAAGACAATCCTGCATTGCCTATGCCATCACGGTGGATCCCACACCTTCGAAAGCTCTACTCCAGCAATTCTGGTTTACCGCTGAAGAAACCTCTCTCACCAACAAGAAGGGTGAACAGGTTCCTGCTATATCCTTCAGCACTCAACTAGGCTCAGGGATGATGACTGCCCTAGGCCTGAGGAAAGCCATGCGTTTCCCCGACAAATCCAGGAATGGATTTGACGCCCTGCCAACTGACGCTGAACTCATCCAATTCCTGGATGCCATGGAATATGCTTGGGAACCCAAACCAAGGACTACAATTCCCAACAAGAAGCTGACTCTTGTGAAGAAGGCACTGATGCCTTCCCAGCTCAACTACGTCTTCTCACACATCATTCAGTGTATGAGTGGCAAGAGTGGGTCACTGGACCAAGCCAGCAAGATTCAGGTCCAGATGGCTTACTCAGTGATCGCTGGGAAAAATTTCGACTACGCAACAGCTATCTTTGACGACCTGAAGTCAAAGATAGAGAAGACCGAGAGGGATCCCAAGATTCCCTACGTACGCTTCATCTGCGCGTACCTGAAGTTTCTCTACCCTACCACTTACCCCACCAACTCGGATGCATCTTTTCCGAAAGTAGGTCAGAGATCACTGGAGGTCAAGACGCTCCCCAACGAGGTAAGTATTTCTCAACTTCGCTCTCGTCTCTCTCTTCTCACTTCTTCGTCTTCAGCGACCACGCAGGAGGTTCCTTCTTCTGCTATCCCTGCCGCTACCCCTTCCAAACGACCATCAACTGGCTCCCTTGGTCCTTCGAAGAAGGCCAAGGTAACCAAGGAGAAAGCTACTTCTAGCTCAATACCTAAGGATGTTTCTCTACAAACTTCCTTAGATGATTTCGTGGGTCTCTCCTCCACATCCTCAGCTCAAACCACTTCAACCGTGCCAGCGATCTCGGTCGCTGTCACAACAACAGTGACAAAACCTGCGGTAACTACCCCTATCCCTACATCTTCTATCCCCATCTCTAGTCCCCCTATTTCTTTGGTCTCTACCACTCCTCAGCTTGGACCAATAGGACCTGAACATCATTCTTTTGAGGAATCTTTACAATTCTACAAAATGTTTGATAATTCAGGTAATCCTATAACCTTATACACTTCTCCCAACTCACCATATAAGCCTGGTTCTGAAAAATTAACTTATCTTTCAGGTCCTAGTCTGGCGACTGTTGACACCAATGTCAACAGTTTGAGTTCAAAGGTGGATTCTCTCTCTGCTTCTCTCAACAACACCACCAACGCTGTTCAAACAGCTGGTGATGCATTGAAGACGCTGACTGCCAACTGCGCCTCCAAAGCTGATCTTTCTCACATCGCTACTCTTCAGGCAACAATTGTCAAAGTCAGGGAAGAATCCAAGCAGCAGTATGATGATCTGTCTGCAAAGATCGATGCCTGCACTACGACTCTTCAGCAAGTCCTCGACAAGCTGAATGCACCAGCTCCAGTTCTTGCTCCATCATTTACAGAAGATGACCGTTCAGCCCTGACCATAGCTGTGGAATTCATTCACCTAGCTACGTCCGACATCCCTGCACTTGAAGGACGACTCACAGGTCTGGAGGCTGAAGTCCAGAAGCTGGCTACTGCAACAACTTCATCTCCAAAAGATCTCTCCCTTGTTGATAATGACAAAGAGGGGGATAAGACAGCTGAAGAAAACACGGATGCTGAAGTTTGTGCTGAACCACCGAAGGAAACTCCCTCTCAGGTTGAGGGGGAGATAGTTGCTGATAAAGCCCCTCCCACCATCGCTGAAATAGTCGATGATGAAGAGGAGGATGAAGATGATGATGAAGAACTTGATCTTGAAGATCAAGTGGATGACTCTCATCAAGATGATGATGATGACGATGAGGAAGATCCATCTCTCTGGTGTTCTTCAGTCGTCACATCATCAGCGATAGCTTCGAAAGAAGTTATCCAAGCAGGGGGGAGACAAGGATCATCTTCAGGAACCCCTACCCAAAGCAAAGGTGTATCTGCTAAGGAAACCCTGATGATGATCTCACTACCTGAGGAGAATCCTTCTCAGGTATGCCTTACTCTTGTTCCCTTATCTTTCTATAAAAATCCTACCCCTGTTTCTTTCTAGCCTTTATCTCTCTTCTTTCCTTAAAAATAATCTAACTTCTTTTTCATTTTCTGACCAGACAGTTCTCTCCCCTGCTTAAGGGTTCTGAACTACAAATAATACCAGCTACTATCGCTGAAGACATAATCCCAATCTCTATCGCTGAGATTGATGAAGAAGAAGAAGAAGATTCCCTGCTCCATCCAGGAAGGCCCTCTCGACCATCTCGTTGGTCAGAGGAAGTGATAAAGAAAAGAGCTGAAATGATCGCTCAACTAGAAAGTAAACGGCTGAAAATCCCTCTTCAAACATCCTTCTCAGAGCTCGACTTCCTCACTGAAGCTGAACGAGAAGAATCTGCCAAAGCTGAGAAACTGATCGCTGAATGCAGACGAGATGCCCAACTCGCTTTAAAGATTCAATCTTCTCAAGTCAAGGACAAGAAGCTGAAAAGAAAGCCTGTGGAAGTTCAAGCTGCACTACTGAAAGAAATTGAAGAGGAACGCTCCAAAGAACAAGAGATCAACGATAAGTCCATCGAATGGTGCAAACAGAAGATGGATTATCGCTCTGATCTTCTTCCAATAACAGCCGTGACTATCTCTGGTCGCAAGAAGAAGGATCAACTCTCAGTGACCATGGAGATTACCAGAGAGGATGGAACTCAGAAAGCTATGTACGTTTCCAAACTTGAAGGTTTCGGGTTTACAGAGTGGATAGAATTCTAAGATGCGCTGAAGAAATCGAAATCTACATACAGAGGCTACGTTGAAGGACTTCTTAAAGCTCTCATCAACAGAGTCACTTATGTACTGAATCTGCCATCTCCTATCCCTCCCAATCCCAAGAAACTCAAGAGAAGAATTGGGTCCTCCTCCTCTGAAGACGTCGCCATCATCAGGAATGAAACTTCTATCAAATTTTCAAGAGATGCACTGTTTGGTCCTCCTCCTGATCTTTCAGTTCTGGATTTATCTCTGCCTCCTGGTGGTCCTTTCCAAGCTGGTCAAGTAATTGACAATCATCATGGAATATTCTTCAGAGATGATGATGAGGAACTCAGATTTCAAAGAGTCTCTGAGATTCCTATCTGTCCTCTGAATCATCTCAAGGATCTCTTATGCTTATGGTGTGACTTCTTCCCTGCTGCTGAGAAAATAAAAGAAATTATCAGCCAAGAATCCTTGGAACGAAGACAGAAAGGAGAAGAAATACCTGAGTATATGATAAATCCTCCTAAATCTTCTTATAGCTGATAGATTAGTTTTCTCTTCTGTAATCTATTAGTTGTACTTACAGTAGTTAGTTATTTACTTGTAATTTTCATTCCTTGTAATTCTCTTCTTGAATTAATGAAATTTCAGTAAAGTACTTAACTTCATCAGTGCTGTAAAAGATCCCTCAAAATAGTAATTGGGACATGTATGTTACGAGTCCTGATTATTCCATCATTTTGAATCATAAAGTAATTTTCTTCAGTTACTTTGTCATTATCAAATAGGGGGAGATTGTTGATCCAAACTCTCTCAGTGATTTGATAACGACCCTCTTCTATACTTAGTGAAAGTTACGTTTTAATATGTATTAGTGTTTCACCATCAACGATCAGACTGAGTCTGTTCAGTTATCGCTGATAGTCTTTCTTATAAACATTTATATGTATGTGTTTCACTATCAATGATCAGACGGAGTCTGTTCAGTTATCACTGATAGTTCCTAAAGTAAACAGCCAACGTAATCCCTGAAGACAAGTCTCGCGTCAACAGATGTTCATAGCTGAATCAAAGACGAAGCTGCTGAACAAAGAGAAGTCTACTAGTGACCTGATGCGGATATCAGTGAAGCAAAGACAACTCTACTTATACGCGAAGGAACATGAGAAAAAGCTTCAGCGATAGCTGAACCTCTTTATCTCTGAACTTAGAGACACTCAGCGATCAATCGATCACAAAGCTTATGCCTCAAGTTTCCTTTTGTCTATCCTTGCACAACCTAGTACGATGTGTCAGAACGGACAAGTCTCTGCAACCATTCGTACAACAACTCTGTCCACTACACTGTTCATAACCCGGCCGAAAGCATGTCTCCCAAATGTCAGACTCCCAAAGCCAATCAATGAACGCCACGTGTAAAGTATCCTGCCATGCATTTAATGCATAGGGTATAAATAGGAAGTTCACCCCTTCATCTGAAGGTGTGCTTCATCCTTGAACTCAATATAGAAACCCTTGTTTTCAATATCTCTTAATCCCCTCTCTCTGAATTTCTTGTGCAATTATCTTAGTGTTTCTTAAGTTTGTTTAGATTGAGTCTGTCTTAATCTTATTCCGCAACAAACTTGTAAATTGTATTTTGATTTATCAATAAACAATTTATTAAACTTTAAATTATGTGTCTGTATTCAACCCCCCCCCCCTTCTACAAACTTGTTTAGCACCTTCGGGACCAACAATCTAACTCAACCATCTTTTGCTTTTTAAGTGGTTGGTCAAATTCCACTATCTTGGCTTTGCCTTTGTCCTTGCTTGGTAACTTATCAACACTACCTTTCTTGATAACCTCAGCATTATCTTTGATAACAACTCCTTTGGTCTTTGCAGTGACCTTAGGGGTGTCATGTTTAGCTTTGATTAATGCTTCAGCTATTTCAATTTCTTCCAGATTTCTGTTAAGGAGATCAGATAATACCTCTTGAACAATTTCTGTTGCTTCATTTATTTCAGCAGTATTAACCGTTTCTGCTGCTTTACTTGCTTCAGCAACATTAACTGTTTCTGTTGCTTGTACTGTTTCTGCTGCTTGTACCTCAAACTCCCCCTCATTCTTTGCATTCTCCATGTTGACCTCAGCTTCTTACTCCCCCTTTTTGGGAGCATCACCCACTGTTTTCCTTTTTCTGAGCTCAAACCTTTGCTTTTTCCTTCTTTGAACCACCTTCTTAACCAATTTCTTTAATGTGCTGATTTCTTCTTGCTGGTTGATGATGACTTTCTGGAGTTCATTTACAACCTTCTTTTGAGAATCCAATTAAGATGCCATTATGGACATGGCAAAAATCAATTCCTGGTAGTTATATCTATCATCACCTTCTCCAGGAGTGTTACTCCCTTTTGAAGGATCATTGGAATGTTCAATAGGGATCTCCAGCCTAGCTGAAGCACCACCTATTCCCTTGGTTTCTGGGCACCTGGGACCTTTGAATGATTGCTCATTCAAAGTTGCCATTGGGAAGGTCTTAGTGATGTTACCACTGGCCTCCTCTGTGCTAGCAGGAGTAGTGGCAGCCTTCTCACCCACATGCTCATGCATCTCCTTAGTGAGCACCTTCTTGGGGTTGGGAGACACCCCTGTGGTTTCCCTATAGATATTCTCTAATGGAGATTGCTCCATTGGAGGGCTTAAAGGCTTTGAGGGTGAAGGTACAAGAAGGGAAGGAACCTTCTTTACCTTTTTCCTTATATAAGTATGTGTGATAGGTGAAGTTGGCTTTTGAAGAAGGGACTGAGGGATTAATATAGTGGTTGAAGGTTGGGATTGGCTAACAGTGGGATGGTCTAGTGAGGGCCTTGACCCTGATGCCATACCTTCGTGGTTGTGGGACACCACCATCATTGTAGAGAACAATGGGGTGTCAACTCCTTTCGAGTCCTTGGCAGATCTTTTCATATTTGAAAAGACCTTGCCCTTGAGGATTTTAGGTACATATACCTCATTAAACTGAGGCATATCCGTCAATTAAGAGGTGATAACTGCCTGGACAAATCTTGGATGCATATAGAAACTCTTTTTATTTTCCAAGTTTGACACAAGGTCATTGAAAATCATTTTTGAGAAATTGTACTTTCTGGCAGTGGACAAGCAGCCCAAAGCATAAGCAATGGTACTACTGAACTGACTCCATCCAGTAGTTTTTCTAGAAATACAGTGCATAAGGGTATGAATAAAGAAACGCCATTGGGGAGAATATTTAGCTTTGGAAAATTTGAAAACCCAGTTGGCCTTCATACCCCATTCTTGTAAAATTGGAAAACAAATCCTCATTAGGGATAGAGGTAATACCAGAGGCATCGTCTAGACGTAGACTGATGCGAATGACCTCTTCAGAGACTATCAAGGGTTTGTCACATACCCTTGTCTTGATAACCTGCACACCGTTTTCAGTAACAGCGGTGGCATTCGCCCAAAATTGCTTTTGGTGCTCGATGTAGATTGATGGTGACATTGTAAGAGTATGAGCTATGTAGCTGGACTTGAGAAAATCAACGATTTGATGAAATCCATCAGCCTGCTTAGGCTTTTGAAGCATTGCGATCTCATTATGTTCACCAATAAATGCCATTGATGCCATCGGGCTTGAGAATTCTTTGACTGAAACACACTGGTTGCTTGGGAGAAAAGAGTTAGAGAGAAGATGAACAATATTTAAAGAGTCGTTATGAGCTTTTAGGCGGGCAAAAATGGTATTTATAGTATTCAGGAAAAAAACAGTATTAACCCTAATTTCAGTTAAAGCAGTACTAACTAAGAGCAGTATTAACCAACTAGCAGTATTAACTAACTAGCAGTATTAACTAACTAGCAGTATTAACTAACTAGCAGTATTAACCAACTAGCAGTATTAACTGATACCTGAAGTAGTAACTTTGCACTAGCAGCATTAAAACTGCACTGGCAGTAGTAACTATACTTACACTGTTGAAGCTTGTGTTAGTCTGATCAAGGCAATAAACTTCCTGAGAAAGATGATTAGTAGCAACAAAGAATAAACTAATAACAGGTATGCAACCACTTTTTAAACATGAGCTCATTCAGAGTTGATCATGCCCACACTTGTGACCAAGAAAGTGAATCTACCCACATCAAAAGCTTTAGTGAATAGATCAGCAAACTGGTTATCAGTATGAACTTTAGCAACTTGAATAAGCTTCTTTTCATTGCAGTCTCTAATAAAGTGATACCTGATTTCAATGTGCTTTGTTTTGGATTGCTTGACTGGATTGTTAACAATGCTAATAGCACTGCTATTGTCAATAAAGATTGGAGTGTGAAGAAAGGTTACCCCATTGTCCAACATTTGATTCTGAATCCATAGAACCTGAGAGCAGCAACTTGCAGCAGCAATGTATTCAGCTTCTGTTGTAGATAAGGACATTGTGGTTTGCTTCTTACACTGCCAATATACTAGTCTTGCACCCAAAAGCTGACATCCTCCTGAAGTAGACTTTCTATCCATATTAGCACCACCCAAGTCACTGTCTGAATATGCAATCAAGTCAAAAGTAGATTCATACGGATACCAAAGACCTAATCTAGGTTGCCCTCTTTAGTATCTGAAAATCCTCTTAACTGCTTGAAGATGTGACTGCTTTGGCTTGACTTGGAATCTGGCACACACACACACTGGAAACATGATATCTGGTCTTGAGGCTGTGAGATACATGAGAGATCTAATCATTGATCTATAAAGATGGACATCAACATCCTCCCCCTCAAGGTCAGCAGTGATCTGTTTGTGTGTTTCCATTGGTGTGCTGGCTGGTTTTGAGTCTGATAAACCATACTTGTCTAGGATATCTTTCACATACTTTGATTGACTTATGAAAATCCCATCTTTCTGCTGTTTCACTTGAAGCCCAAGGAAGAAAGTAAGTTCACCCATTGAACTCATTTTGAAGCTCTTGTGCATCAACTCTTCAAAGTCTCTACACATCTGATCTTTTGTGGAACCAAATATGATGTCATCCACATAGATCTGAACAAGTAGGGTGTCCTTCTTACTTCTTTTAATGAAAAGGGTCTTGTCAATGATTCCCCTTTCAAACCCATTTTCCAAGAGATAGGTAGACAGAGTATCATACCATGCTCTTGGGGCTTGATGTAGACCATAGAGTGCTTTCTTAAGTTTGTATACTCTGTCAGGATATGATGGATTCTCAAATCCAAGAGGCTGACAGACATATACTTCTTCATCAATTTTTCCATATAGAAAGGCACTCTTCACATCCATCTGATATACCTTGAACTTCATATATGAGGCATAGGCTAAAAACAGCCTAATAGCCTCTACCCGTGCAACTGGAGCAAAAACTTCCTCATAGTCTATGCCTTCTTCCTGAGTGTACCCTTGTGTCACTAGCCTTGCTTTGTTCCTGATTACTATTCCTCTCTCATCCTTTTTATTTCTGAAAATCCACTTGGTGCCAATTGCTCTATGACCTTTTGGAAAGTCCACCAAGTCCCAAACATCTTGCAATTTAAACTGTAGTAACTCTTCTTGCATGGCTTCTATCCAACTTGAATCTTTCATTGCATCATAAGCCTTCTTAGGCTCAATCTGAGATAGAAAGCAAGAGAGTACTGTATGTTGCTGATCCTGCAACTCTTGAAGTCTGCTTTGATTCCTAGTTATCATAGGAGAAGTGATGTCTCCTATTACCAGCTCAGGAGGATGATTCTTCTGTGTTCTTGTCTGATGACTAGGTTCTTCATTAATTCCCACATCTAAATTTGAGTCATTTAAGTCAGCTGAGGGGATCTCATCAGCTACTTCTGGCTCTTCATGCTCTGAATTCTCCTTATCTCTTCTTTCTTCTTCACTCTGAAGTGGTTCAGTAACAATTTCCTTTCCACAAATTTCAACAGGGTCCATTGTAGGTATGGGAAAGATCACAGACTGAGGAATAATATTTTGTACTTGTTCATCCACTGATCCTCTACTTCCTGAACCTGCATGATCATCACTATTGAAACCAAAAGAGTTAATTAGTGAATCAATGTCAAACAACCACTGAGGACCAGAACCAATAGGATTTGGTGAGTTCTCATTGCATTTGACATTGTCACTTTCCTCAATTATTCTAGAAGAAGAATTAAATACTCTGTAGGCCTTACTCTGAGATGAGTAACCAACAAGAAAACCATCATGTGCCTTGCTATCAAACTTTCCTAAGTGATTTTTGGTATTGAGAATGGTACAAGGACACCCAAAAGGTTTGAAAAATCCAATAAATGGTTTTCTTTTATTTAAAAGCTCATATGGTGTCTTGTTCTTAGGCTTGACTACTATAACTCTGTTTTGGACATAGCAAGCAATATTAATTGCTTCATCCTAGAAAGTAATTGGAAGTTTTGAATCAGCTAACAGAGATCTAGCAGCCTCAATCAGTGTCCTATTCCTTCTCTCAGCAACACCATTTTGTTGTGGAGTCCTAGGAGCACTGTATTGCCTTTCAATTCCTTTTTCCTCACAAAAGGTGTTTAGGTCAAGATTTTTAAATTCAGTACCATTGTCTGACCTAATGACTTTTACCTTTTGATTTGTTTGGTTTTCAATTCTTAGA
Source organism: Arctium lappa (assembly GCA_023525745.1). Lineage (NCBI taxonomy): Eukaryota > Viridiplantae > Streptophyta > Magnoliopsida > Asterales > Asteraceae > Arctium > Arctium lappa. The sequence continues at coordinate 136,384,892 of CM042048.1, forward strand.
ATAAAGGATTTGATCAGTCCACTTGTCTCATCCTTAGTCCTTAGAAAATATACCCAAGTAAATCTAGAGTAATCATCAACAATAACTAAGCAGTATGATTTCTTACCTATACTCATGACATTTGTAGGACCAAACAGATCCATATGCAACAACTGAAGAGATGAAGAAATTGTGTTCAACTCTTTGGACTTATGAGAAGTTTTGTGTTGTTTGCCTTTGAGACAAGCAACACAATGATCATCACATGAAAAGACTTTTGAAGACAGTCCTCTTACAAGGTTGTTTTTAACAAGTTTATTCATTGTTTTAAAATTCATGTGACACATCCTTCTGTGCCAAAGTGATGATTCATCCAAAGAGGCTTTTGAAACAAGACAGTTTAGGGATGAATCAGTTGAAACATTTTCCATATCCAAACAATAGACATTATCCTTTTTGGGAGTTCTTAGTAGTATCATCTTTTCATCAACTACCTTGAATCCAGGAGCAAGGATAATGCATTCTGAATCAGTGAATAATATACTATGCTTTTTGTCACAAACCTGTGATACACTTAACAGGTTGTACCTTAACTGCTCAACATAGAAAACATCTTCAAAGGTCATCTTACCTTTTGTTACATCTCCCTTACCACTAATCTTACCTCCATTTGGAGTATTACCAAAGGCAACATGCCCTCCATCAATTTTCTTGAAATTCTTGAGGCAAGCCATGTTCCCTGTCATGTGCCTGGAGCAACCACTATCAACATGCCAGATGCTCTTTCCCTTGAGCTGTTGGTTGCCCTGCACATAAGATAAATCGATTAGTATTGACTGAGAACCCAAGCCAAAGTGGTCTTGGGCCTCCCTTTCTCATCAAAGTATTTACATTCCTTTTTGATGAGATTTTTAAAATCATAGCACTCTTTACTGGAGTACTTTGTCAGGATGATTGGTCTAGCAGTACAAACACTAGAAGCAGTACTAATATTAGAAGTACTAACAGAGTTAGCAGCACAAACAGGTTTAGCAGTACTAACCTTGTTAGGAGCACTAACAGAGTTAGCAGTATTAACATCTGAAGAAGTACTAGCAATGTTAGTTTTAGAAGTACTAATACTCTCATCAACACTAACATTGATAGCAGTAGTATTGCTTCTGGCAGCACTATCTTTGTCAGCAGCACTATTTGTGGTAGCAGTACTAACAGTTTTAGTGCTTTTGGGAACCCACTTCTTGACACTCTCTTTTACAGTCTTTTTCTTCATGTGGCTTTTAGATTTAACAAGATTCTTAGCCATATGGCTCCTTTCATCCTTCCTATAACCAAAGAGTTTTTGCACAGATCTTTGAAAATTTGTCCTTTGGTTAATAGGATTAAAATAACAGTGCTTGGCAAGATGGTTCATTTTGCCACATATGAAACAAGGTTTTGGTCTGATGATTCTGCTCAGATCAACTCCTTGTTTTTGAGCCCACTGATTATTCCAATTTCTTTGATTGCCCCTCCTTTTATCATGTTTTAGGGGCTCAGACTTATTACATGCACACTGTTTGCAAGGAACAGGATTCACAACTGTAGTCTACTTGTAATGGACCTTTTTAGACTTTCCCTCAGTCTTCTCTATGTCCTTAGATTTGACCCAATTCCTTCCACAATCCTCATTGGTAATAATGTTATTTTTAAGGGAATCTCACCACTTCCAGTATTATTCTTACTCTTACCAGCTTCCTTTTCAGTCTTGTCCTCAACAACTACTTCATCTAAAGGATCTATCTCAGTGTCTCCTTCATGCAAGTCCTTCCTATCCTTGGTCTCTAGCAAGTCTGATTTAGGAGGGATGTAGTTGTTGTTGTATGGTGGTGGTGTGGTATTGTACCCAATTCCTGGTTTGAGCTTATCATGGATTTGGACCTTTAGAATTGAATCCATGGCTTTAGAAGGATATGAAAACTTTTCCACATCTAGCTTAACCTTGGCTAGCTCTCCTCTCAACTTTTCATTCTCCTCTCTAGACTTTGTCAGTTGGATTTCTAGATCATTTTTCTCCCACTTCTAGTAATTTGTATCATATGTGTGTTAAAGTTCATTGGCTTGGAAACCTTTGATTTGTTCCTCAAACCTCTCAACAATTCTCACATAGTCTTTTATGTCCTTTTCTAACCTCTTAAGGTCATCACTCATATTCTGGTTGTGATCCCTGTACCTTTTAATAGTATCTATGCAAGTTTGAGAACAGAGATTAGAAAGTACCTCAGTTGGTAGATCTGATACTTCTGCCATGAGAGCTTGATTTTGAATAGCCTCTTCTGCTTGATCACTCCAGTCAAACCCCATTCCTTGTTGAGAAACAAGAGCTTGAGCAGAGTTTCTATTCTGGTTGAAGCTTCCAGTCTGAGCTTGTTGGTGATTATTATGAGACACTCCACTTCTGCATTCCCTGGCAAAGTGTCCCTTCATATGACACTTGTAGCATTCCACCTTTGACTTATCAAAGCCTGCTCCATCTTCTCTTCTTTGGGAGAAGTTGTTCCTTCCAGCTCTCTTGATGAATTTCTTCACCCTCATAGAAAGCATGGCCATCTGCCATTTAATATCCATCTCTTCAAGATCATCAGGATGAAGCTGCTCCAAGTCATCATTGATTAAAGAGGAGTTACCATGGCTGGAAAGAAAGGCTTCAAAAACAGACTCATTGACTTTTTCTTGATTTACTCCACTGGCAGCATTAACCGATTCAGGGTTAGCAGTTGAATCAATTGATGCTGATAGGAGTGCAGCATTATGACCATATCCAGTAGGATTATTCTTTGCTTCTACCTCAGATTCAAACACTCTCAGATCATTGTACAGATCATCCAGTTCTTTTTCTTCTAATTCATCATTCTGTCTGAATGAAACAGTGTACATGGTCCATTCATCTCCAAGAGATCCGAGGAACTTTCGATTAACATCATCTTGTTCCATCTGTACTCCAACAGTAGCCAGCTCACCAATTAGCTTATTGAATCTATCAAAAGTTTGAGTCATAGACTTATTCTTTGAAGATATAAAATTCTCATATTGCTGCTTGAGAATATCCCTTTGATTCCTCTTAGTGCTCTTGGTGCCAGCAAATCTCTTCTCTAAAGCATTCCATAGAATCTGAGCATCAGTGCAGTGGTGAAACTGATGTTGATACTCATTAGGAATGGCCAAAAGCAGGGTGCTTAAGGCTTTCATCTCCAACTGTCTCACTTTCTTCTCACCATCAGTTTTTGGAGGTGGTCTTCTGCCATCTTGTCCAATTTTACCTTCAGCAGAGGGACCATTCTCAACAATGTCCCACATTGAACAGTCTGTAAGGAGGATGTACTGCTTGATCCGTATTTTACACATGTCAAACTTATTAGGTTTGAGCATGGGAACCTTTGAAACAAAAGTACTGTTTGATTCACCTGTGTTTTCCATGATGAATGAAGGTTTCTGAGAATACTATGCTCTGATACCACTTGTCAGGATCTAATTCTTAACAAGAATAAAGAAACTCAGAAACAATATTAAAGAAGTTGCGGAAAAACACTTTAATATTCAAAATATCAATGTAACAGTGATATAGAAATCACAACTTGTAAACTTTATTGAATAATTAAAGTTACAAGCTTTCACACAAAACCTCAATCTTGATGAACAGGCTCACCAAGACGAATTCTACTTCTCTAGAACTAGGATTGTAAATCTTGAGGTTAATTTTCTCTCTAAACAAAAACTCAGAATGATCGACTTACTTGTTACAAACTATTCTGACTAAGTCTATACATATACTAAAAATAAAAGATAATTACAAAATATAAAAGATCTTCAGTATATTCTTCTATCGTTATCTTCAAACCTTCCATAATTATCTTCAAACCTTGATCTGCGCGGCTTATCACAATTATCACATAAACAATATTAAGTTGTAGCAGTATTAACACTCTGAGCAGTATTAATCTTCACCATCTTCACTAGCAGTAGTAACTGTGCTCAGCAGTATTAACTTCTTCAAGCAGTATTAACTTGGTTCAGCAGTAGTAATCTGTCTCAGCAGTAGTAACCATGTTGTACTAGCAGCATTAATCATACTTAATCAAATCTTCAGTTCCCAACACACGCAATGTGCTGCACATGGTGTCCAAAACATCTGAGGATGTTGTTCTTCCAAGATTCTTCCCGTATCTTTAAAGTTTGACCCATTATCGGTAATAAACTAGTATAAGTAAAAAAAAAACAATTAGACAATATTATAATATATATATATATATATATATATATATATATATATATATATATATATGTACACACACAAATTGAGCATCTTTCACATAGAATATTTGTTACCTGCACGATGTTCTCCTCTCTGACATCCTCTATAACCACATTGATCATCTGTACGATTAATTGAGCATCTTTCACATGCTCCGATGCATCACTAGATTTCAAAAAGATTGTTCCTTGAGGACAATTGACCAAAAAGTTGATCAAGCTTCGACCTTTCCCGCCTGTCCAAAAACCAGACATGATAGAGCATTTACTCTTCTTCCAATGTAAACAGAAGGAATCCACAAACTTGTTTGTATCCTCGAGGACATCCTTCAACAAAGTGACACGGATATTGTGATAACTTGGAGCCGACATGCCTACCAATTATAGGAATAAAGTTAGTAATTAACCTTTGAGAGATACATTCAAGATTTGAAATTGGTAATTACCTCTTCCATACTCTGCAACTGCATTTGTAAACTTTTGAAAGTTTTCGTCGTGCACGACATTGAATGGCAACCCAACCGAATATGCCCAAACCGCAAACTCTTTCCAGGCGGCCATCTTTAACTTCTCTTTGATTGGGTTATTTCTATCCAAATTACTTTGTTTAATCTTGTCATAGTCGGGCTTGAACATTGAATCAAGAGGACCGCGAACATCACTAGAGACTTTTCTTTTCAAACTACGAGGTGGTATTCCTCCAATAATTTCTATTTCATATTCTTCTTCTTGCCCATCATCTTCATCAATCGAACATTGTCGAAGAATTTATGTGTTCCTAGCCTTTTCTTTCTTTTTCTTAGCTTGTTCATTTATTGATGCAAGAACCATTTTTTGGATATCGATAGTCACTTTAGGACAATGAATCACGTTACCCCTGGTATGAGTAAGATGTTCTTTCAACCTACTAATTCCTCCACTCATTTTTTTTATCGCACAAAACACACCACACATAATTTCTTTTTGATGGATCTTTCGATACCCCCCATTCCCGAGCCATGTCGCGTCCGACCATGTTTTTTGTCCCCGCATCTGATGTAGTAGTATTAGTCGGGGTCGCAGATGCTCTTGATGATTGACCCCCTTCTCTATTTTGAGTATTTTCCATTGATTTCTTTACTTAAGCTAACAAGTAACAACAAACTGTTAATAGAATGTAATATAACTTCTAGTTAAAGGCTGATTTTTGGTATAACCTCAATTGATTTTCCTTAATCAACAACATTGTCGATAATGGGTCCAACTTTAAAGATTGTTAATAGGATAGTAACACTTGTTTCCGTAATCTGATGAAGTAGTATTAGTCATTAGTCAATCGATTTTCCTTAATCTGATGAAGTAGTATTAGTCAATCGATTTTCCTTAATCAACAACAGACTGTTAATAGGATATTGTAATTTGTAACACCTGTTTCATATTCATAAGCTTAATGGGAGGGTCATATGTATAAGATTGGACATTTGGGTACAAGTTTCTTGGTTAATAAACATATTCTCCCCAAGGCATATTAGAATAAAAACAGAAGAAACAATAGATGAGCATTGAGCAGAAGGAGCAGAAGAAGTCAAAAAAACAGAGAAGAAGAACACTTAGAGAGGCAGAAGTCGAAAAAACAGAGAAGAAATACCAGAAGAAAAAACAACATAAAAACAGAGAAGAAATAGAGAAGAAATACCAGAAGAGAAGAAGTCGACCACTGTGTTGAAGAAGAGAAGAAGAAGTCGGCCACTGTTACTTGTCTATTGAACCGAAGTCTGATGAAAGAACTAAGAAGAAGAAGTAGTCGTATATAGTAATATGAAAACCTAACTTAGATTAAAATAACAAAAAAATAGGCCCATATAACTAACAAAAAAATTAAAGAAGCCCAACCCACCTAACTTAGAATTACAAAAAAATAGGCCCAAAACAGGATCACAAAAATATTGGTATTATCGGCCGATATTTTGGTCAAAATATCGGCGATATATCGGTCAATATCGTCGATATATCGATTGCTGATATAAAGACCGATATTTTAACATCGATATTATGAGTAGGAACGATACACGATATATCGCCGATATATCGCGATATTAACAGCCCAGCTTCCACCAAGACTCTTTCACGACATCACCTCCCTTCTTTCCCTTGGACGAACTTCTAACTAAACCCTTACCTAAAAATGGTTTTAGTTTTTGAAAAGCGAGGGTTAGACCATGAGGTCTAGTGAGTTCCCTTTAGAAACAACTTTCGTGCCACAAATAACATTTAAACAATTTATAAGCCTTTATAAACAATTCACGACTTTAAAATATTAAACGCATGAATGACATATGGAGATGGCACACGCTAAGGTCACACACACCTGTGACAACGTGTCTGGATCAAACTGCCTTTAACTGGGACACACCCTCCATTGGCATAAACGGGACATACCCCACGGTATGAGCATTTGCGGGACACCCCCCCCCCCCGACTTAAGCCATAACATGCCCACTTTCGAATGTATTCATACATATCTTATCACATTTTAAATCAATATAAAACATGCAATTTAATAAACATCTCATGCGTTAAAATTCATACGTCGACAACATTTTCAGTTAGAAAGACTCACCTGACGTTCTTGCCCGACTCTTTCTCACTTAAGCCTTTGGTCCTTAAACTGGACACTATGATTTACGAAACACATAAGATTGTTAGTGTATTTTATTGTATCCAAGATTTAATGTGAAAAGTCAAAGTCTGTAAAGTCAACTTTGTAAAAGTCTTTGAGAGTTCTTATGTCTTGGGAGTTGTAAGAAACCAAGTGAGATGCGTGTATTGTAACTTGTCACATATCAATAAACATACGAATTTGTGATTCTCTCTCTACTCTCTCTCTCTCTAGATCTTAATTGTCAAATCTTGAATCTTGTTTGAATTGTGCTTGAAACTGGGAAAAATACATTTTCATTTGGTATTAGAGCCTACCCAATCAAATTCAAAAAGATCACATTGCTTGAAAAAGATCGATTTCTTGAAAATTTCAAGAACACGCTCAACTATTTTTGAAGGATACTGTTTGATCAAATTCGTAGTGGATTATTGTTTTAGTTTGTGAAAATGATTACATAGAATTCATTTAATGTTTTAGAATATTTTTTTTCACACTAATTCATGAATTAAACACAATATCAGTTTCAATTTTGGATTTTGGATTTTATTCGATTTTTCTTGAAAACCACTCGAACACTATAAACTCGAGAATTGCACTGTAATTTCTTGTTTTTAGACATTTTAGTTTGATAGAAAAGTGTTTAGAAATGCATTTCGATCATATTGGTACAATTCTTAAAAGCTAATTGCAGGTTAAAATGATTTTTGGATCGATCTATGAGTCAAAGGAACAAACGCGCAAGATCTGCACTTCGCGCTAAGGAAGAACACACAAACTGTGAAAAACGCACAAGATGAATGTTTTGGTGTTTTTTGCGAGTTTGAAATTAATTCGCGCATAAAGTGTTTGCGAGAAGTGAAGTGTACAGTGATCTGCGAGTTTACTAAACGTGCGAGCTTCCATTTAGCGAGTTCTATATTTTCAAATTTTGTCTTAGTATGGAACGCGCAAGGGATATTTGATCTGCGAGTTTGTGTTCATTTGCGAGAAGTTCAAGTGATCAAATTTTTCTAAGTCCAAAACGCGCACATTCTAACTTGCGAGAAGCTAAAATGCGCACGTTGAAGTTTGCGAGTTTCGAGAAACGCACACATAATACTCTGCGAGAAGCTACTTCGCGCACACAAGGTCTGCAAGTTCTTTAAAACGCGCATGTAATAGCGTGCGAGTTCTACAAACGTGCACATAAAAAGAGATTAAAGATAAAGAGAACGAAATTGGAATGAAAGAAAAAATTATAGAGGTTAAAGAGAAAATAATCTTACAAAAAGAGAGAAAGATAACGGAACAAAAATCATCAAAACTGCAAGCTAAATCAGTTGAGCTTCAACAGAAGTTTAAGGCTTTTGAAGAAAAGATATCTGCTTTGGAATCAAAGAATGATGATCTGATTAAAAGCTTTCAAGCAGATAAAGAGAAAACAAATCTAGAGAAATCTTCTACTCAAAAGTTGTCTGACTTTTCTAAGAAAGTTGTCCAAGAGAAGAAAGATTTGGAGCTAAGATGTTTGAAACTCTCGAAGCAAGTGTCTGAATTTGAGAAAATCTTAATTATAGAAAGAGACACGTTTGCTAAAGAGAGAAAAGTTCTTGAAGATAAAACGATTGAACTTCCCAAACAAATCTTAGTTCTGCAAGACTTACTTGATAAAGAAAGAAAAACTTTTCAAGAAAAGAAAAAATCTTTTGAAACTGAAAAGAAAAATGTTGAAAAGAGAAATGTTGGGATTTTCAAAGATATTTCTGAACAAAACAAGAACTTAGAAAAAGATTTTGAGCTAGAACGTTTAAACTTTGAATCTGAAATATCTAAGCTCACATCCAAGTTAACTGTTCTATTCTTAGATATACTTAAAGAACAGATGGCTATAACTGATTTGAAACAAAAGTTTGACACACTTTCTGATGAAAGAAATACTTTATCCAAAAAGAAGGACTTGGGAGCTGCAAATAGTGAATTGTCAGAAAAGATTTCAGCTGAAGTGATTGATCAATCACCTGTTGATAATTCAACAGAATAAGTTTGTTCTTTCAAAACAACTTCAAGTTCCATTAATGAGAAAAATGTTTTCAAAAAGAAAAGTGTCAAACCAAACATTGTCAAATCAAATAGATTCGTCCATCTAATTTGATCTATGATAAGTCTGTTGATAGTCCAACAAGCTTTTACGTCAAATCTCTTGGAAAGAATTCAAAGAAAGGACAGATGGTCTGGAGAGTTAAAGATTCCTCAGATGAGATGAAGAATGACAAAGCATCTGCATCCACATCCAATGCCAAAAAGAACAGTGCACACAAAGGTAAATCTTTTGGCAAACCTGATACAATTTACTCTACTAATCATTTGATCAGGATTGCTCAAAAGAAGATTTGTTGTTCTTACTGTGGAGCAAATGACTTTGTAAGTAATAATTTTGTCAATTACTGGTATGGTTCATATTATGTTACCCCCAAAATAACTGCAACTAACACGTCAGGACCCAAATACCAATGGGTACCAAAAGCTAAATCTGTGTTGCAGACATCCAAGGTTTAAGGGGGAGCAAGATCTAAGGCTTTTGAACAAAGCAGTTCAAAACCCAGATTTCAAAGTCAAAGAACATAGGCTCTTGAATAACACAGTTCAAGACCAGCACTTCAAAGTTAAAGGACTATGACTTCTAAGTAAAACAGCTTAGGACTCGTTCTTTAGTGTTTAAGGATAAGGATATTATGCAAATATCCAGGGGGAGCTTATCAGAATATAAATAATTCTATCATAATTTGAGGGGGAGCAAAAATGTAAGTATCTTCTGATCTAAATCTCTGATTGTTTGAAAGAAGAACAACTTTCAAGCATGAAAAATATTTTCTTAAATGTTCAAACCACTTCTGGTTCTTAAAAGATTTCATGAATTTAGAAGTGTGAATTTTAAATGTTTTTCATTATTGAGCTTTAAAGTTTAACTGACCGTGTGTTTCCAAAGATCAATACTTGTGTATTATCCTATCTATATACTGCCAAGTATTCATACACATTCGGTGTTGGTTTGGTCTCGATCTCTGTGCTGGATTGCCAGTTTGATTAGTTGTTGTTGTTGGTTCTTGATGCTGGCTTGGTTGCTTTTATTAAGGATGGATTTCAAGCTAACTGGTTTGGTTCGAAGATTTGAGGTGATGCAGGATGGGGTTTCAATCTTCTTGGGAGTTCAGGTTCGATCTATTGATAATGGTGTCCATGAATTAGGCCTGCTTTATTTCTTTTGGAAGATGGATTGGGTTAATGATGATATCTTCTGGAATATGGATGTAAGTAAGTGTTAGGCTTGGAATTTAGTTATTTTTAAGGAGGATTCGGTGGATTGGGTTGTCCAGTTTTTCTTCTTGGACTTTGATATTCTTTGGAATTTATGGTGGTATTTTATCAATGATTGGGAGGAAAATTATATGGATCATCATGATTGGGCTCCTTATAGGAATTTGGATAAGAAGATTTTGGGCTCCAAGAGATGCTTTTGGATTTGGATGTTATGTTGGGCTTATATGGCTTTTAACTCTTTTTCCTTTCTTAGAATTAGAGTTAGGCCTTTACTTGTTTTTTTCCTAAACATTTCTTAGGTTGGTGTTTTGTCTTGGGGTATGCCCCTCGTATTTTGTAGTTCCTTTTTTCCTTGAATAAAGTTTTCCCTGGGGTTCCGTCCCGTTTTTCCAAAAAAAAGTATTCATACACACCGGTTCAGTACTTCATATTGATTTTGTTATTACCATGTATCAAAAGTTTAATCTTTCTATGGTAATACTCCCGTTTGTTATTCATTGTTGTTTGAATCAGACATCATTTCATTATTACATGTGCTTTCATTGTTAATATGTTTATATATTGTTCATATAAACATCTTACGTCTTTGATTTCCCAAAATATTATTCTTCATGAATTTTGATCTGATCTTAATCATTGTCAGATTCTCAAAACATTTCTATTATTTCATACAAATTTTTGAGAAATCTTAAATGCTTAATATGCTCAAATTTCATTCTTATCTTTAATGAGCATACATATACTGGCAAATGATTTCTTGCACTTAAATGTCAAGAAAATCATTGAGCAACACATTCTTTTAGGACAAATACATGGGATTCAATGTGTGAGCTTAAATGACTTCCATGGATTCACGTAAACCAGTGTTTCCTACCCCGGAAGTAATCCTTTGAGTGATTGAGGGGAGAGGGGTCAAAAAATTGAGTGTTGGTGTGTGATGAGGTAAAATGGAAAAGAGAGCGTGGTTAGAAGTGAGCTTAAATGATTAAAAGAAAGAGGGTGTGAGAACAGAGTAAAAGAATATCAAACTCTGCACCAACTTCTTTCTGAGTCGGGCAACCACATAAACTGTTGTTTCACAATTCTTCGTGAACGTCATTGAAAAAGGCACCTAGCCCATGCCATCTCTTGCATACAACCCCACCAGCTACTCATTCTTTTCTTAAAAAGAGAATGTTTCACATTTTTTGGGGAAGCAACACATATTCTATTGGTTCTTCACTTGGAAGATACTGATATTGAAAAAGAAGGAAAGTTGCTCCACCTTCGACCCTTTCTCATGCACATTAAGTCCGTGTAATATCTGTTGTTGTATCAACAATTTACACACTTTGAGCCTGAAAAAGCTTAAGTAGCTTCAATCATTTCTACACTTTCACGTTCACACATGGAATATGTTTTCTTGTCATAACATTCATAGAAAATTCCATTGTGGTTTTTCGATGATTGAATGGAAGCCCTGGGGGAATGAACATCACAAAAACTCCTTTTCAATGTACATTCGTTGTACAAAGTGGCTCCGTGCTACTTACAGGCATACTAACTGTATCATTTGTTGATTCAGGGTTACAATGTTTATTATATATGGATTTGAAAAGATTCGGGTATATACATTTTTGAATTGACGGATACTCATGTCAAAGAGCGGAGATTGTCAAATTACTATAAAAGAGGAGATTGTTAGTTTATCAAAAAGGGGAGATAGTTTTTCAAAGACAGAGATGAAATTGAAGAAGTTTTGATGATCATGATGCTCACAATCATCAAAAAGGGGGAGAAATTCTAAAAGTTCAATTTCAAAGTCATAGAGAGATGTTAAAGTGAAAAAGACTTGTGGAGAAATTTTGAAAGTTCAAATTAATCAAGTCTGATGAAAAGAAATTATTCAGAGACAAATCAAGATGATTCGAGAAAGTTGGTTTTCCGAAGACTGATAAGAGATTACAGAGATGAAGATACAGTTTTTGAAAGATTCTTCAAAGTTCAAAGATTTCTGAAGTTTCAGAGGATCAAAAAAACTTCAAAAGATTTCAAATGATTGATCAAGACTTGATGACTGTTCAAAGACATTGTGAAAGACTTTTCAAGATTCTTCAAAGCATCAGAGATTGAAGATTGCCAAAGCTTCATTGTGTAAAGTTGTCAAAGTAAAGTTTTGAAGAATCAAGCGCTGAAGACGATTGTCAATTTTTTATTAAATCTTGAATACAAAGGGGGACATTGTTAGTGTATTTTATTGTATCCAAGATTTAATGTGAAAATTCAAAGTCTGTAAAGTCAACTTTGTAAAAGTCTTTGAGAGTTCTTATGTCTTGAGAGTTTACTTGCTTTGAGAGAAGTAGTCTTGAGGTATAAATAGTCCTTGTGTCTTGAGAGTTGTAAGCAACCAAGTGAGATGCGTGTATTGTAACTTATCACATATCAATAGACATACGAATTTGTGATTCTCTCTCTACTCTCTCTCTAGATCTTAATTGTCAAATCTTGAATCTTGTTTGAATTGTGCTTGAAACTGGGAAAAATACATTATCAGGTAAGTCGTTTGATTAACTCTGCCAAGACTCTCAATTATCCCTTAAAAGACCCTCTAAACCCATCTCGAACCTAGCACAAAAGGACTAGCGCATAATCTTCAAAATAAAGTCAACATTGTCCGGAAATTAGTTCCCGAAATAGCCCTAACTGGGTTCTGCTCGACTGGGTCTCCAACTTGCACGAATTGAGTCCTTACCCGGATTCTTGTCCGGGTTCCCGACTCCCGAGACTTGCCATCCGGGTTCCCGTCTCTGGGGAATGCCATCCGGGTTCCCATCTCTCGGGAATGCCCATCCAGTTCCCATCTCCCAGGAATTCCGTCCGGGTTTCCCGTCTGTTCCCCTTTACTCGGGTTCTACCCACTCCCGTCCGGATTTCAGCCATGTCCGGGTATCTCCTACCTAGATTTAGGCAATTCTGGGCACAAGGTTTATATCGAAAAACGTATTTCCAGAAATCTCACTCAAACTGAAACACCCCTAAATTTAGTAAGAGCAACTAATTTAAAATTTGGAATATATACCTCAAGATGGATAAAACTTCATACAACAAGTCCCTACTTAAAATACGATTGTAGAATTATCCTTCAACCAAAATGAATAAGATCTTACATAAAGACTAATTCAAGGTCGGGTGTTACTAAAACCCAATAACAATTGCTCTTCTCAATGACTAAAGCGGAAGACTTCACCAAGCCACTCACTCTTGCACATACATCTAGCACTCATCACTTCACAGAAACGCTAGAACCAATTCCCCCATCCAAAACCTGATGCACATGCCGACAAATAAAAAGGTTAGGCTAACGCATAGTGAGTTCAAGAGTTTTCAACATGAAACAAATATGTTTGTTAAAGGGAAAGAATATAGTTTAAATCATAGTCTTTCAAAAATGATTTACTTTAAATATTAAACGACTCATTTTTCCAATATGCACATTTTAAAAATGAATACTCCAATATAAAATACCCCTTCGTGAAATCAATTTAACCCAAAACTCACTCGAAGCATTAAATAGAAATTGAACTCCCAATTTATAAAAACGTAGTTAAACTTTATTCCCTGAAACACCCAAACACGGGTGGAACATAATACTCAACTCATAAATCATGGATAAGACCCATACATATAAAACGTCACTGAAAACATGGTTACTAAAATACAATGCCCAAAACAACACCTTTCGGTGACGGAGGAGACCCGATTCCATCGAATGTGGCGGGCACACAAAGTTAAGCCACATATCTATGTTATAAGCATATCTTCAAGGATGGACAACCTTTGACATCAACCCTATCCATGGATCTTTAGTCAAGGTAGACATCAACCCTATCCATGGATCTTTAGCCCAAAGAATCACCAAGTTCAACCCTATTCATGGATCTTTACCTTGGGACCTCACTGTTCTTAACACGCTTGTTCAATTGGAAAATTACATCGTATCACCAATGCCTATTTCCAAATTACAACTCGGGGAACTTATCCCACATTTATATAATAAACCAACTTCTATGCCTATGGATCAATTGTATTACAGTCTAAACATTACATGACTCAAAAGGATGACAACACACTCAAAACGTGTAATTTCTATCAAGACACAGTTAAATGTACCATAAAACCAAGGCTCCTCTTTGAGCCATTAAAACGGGGCAGATGCCCACAAGACTCATTTAAGACACAAACAAGCCTAAAGATCCACCCATTAACTTACCATTGACAAAAGTCATAAAATGTGATAAACACAAATGACACATTTGCAAACTCATACTCCAAAAAGCATTAATAAACTCTACACGAAGTTAGACCAAGACAAGTCATTTTCCAATGAGTTTATACCCTTTATTCCTTCAAAACGTCTCATAACCCAAGAACACATATTTCCCAAAAACACACAATAAAATGCATTGATACTCGAAGATCTCATTTCATAACATAAATCATCAAAATTCCATTACTTATGTTTTATTCCACAAAATGCTCAAAATCCCCAAGGTGGGTGTTTTACAAAGTTTATAAAGTTAAACACTTCAAATAATACAAACTTATCAAGTAGCACAACAATTGATAATTTTACGTAAAACATATAAACATTTAAAATTTGACATTTTGGCATGTACACCGTTTTCATAAATCAACTTGATCCCACCTTGCTAGATTTAGGCTAAATCTAGATTTTACCCCCACCTGAACTTCCTTGAAGAAATCCGAATCCACAAACAAAATCCTTCCAAAACCTAAATCCACAAATTTCCAACCATAAATAATCATATTCAACTATTTAGAATAAATCCCCAAGCATTTGTATCAAAACCCCCAATCTTGACCCAAACCCTACTTTTTGACCTAATTTCTCCAAAATCATCAAATCCAAAATTGAGAGATATAACCACTAGGAGGTCATCTAATGAACATTTATAACCTATATAAATGTTTAGAAAAAGAAGAGGAGGATGAACTCACCAAATGGGTTTTGAGCAAAATCTCCAAACTTAGAAATCTTCAAGAAATGGAGGTGAACACTTGAATCTAGCTCATAAGGTTGAAATCACAAGAATGGATGATGAGAGAGAACTTGGTTTTAGGGGAAAAACCCTAAAAAATGGATTAGGGTTCATATGAGAGTGTGGGGGTTCGGTTGAGAGAGTTTTTAGAAGAGAGTGGGTTGAGGAATGAATGAGAAAAGTGAGAAAATGGGTTTAATGAGGTCTGGACCCCGACGGCGAGTATGCCCAGCGATTGTGACACATGTCACTTTCGCCGGGCACTCTCGCTAAGAGTGTACCGCGGGCATATTGGCTTCCGCGAGAGTGACACGCGATTGTGCCATATGGCACTCTCGCTGTCACTTTCGCCCAGACACCCCGAAACTCGAATTTTGACTTTTTCCGATACGCAACGCTCTCGATACTCTAAGGTACTTTTGATAGTATCTTCCCAATAGAATCCCGCCATTTACAAGTCACAAAACATCCGGGTGACCATTGTTTACCGAAAATCATGGGTGTTACAATCCTCCCAACCTTACAATGATTTCGTCCTCGAAATCTACTCCTCACCTAAGACATTCCATCATCACCCTTAGCACTTATTGGGTTTCCTCTGTCCCCAAGGACACAACATAACATAGACCACAATGATGTCATTCTCCCAAAACGACCGCTTCGTCTCTAATCCATTTCATCCTTGAGCTAAAACCCATTAACTTCCTGACGAGACTGTCACACTGATTTATGTAAAGACACTCACACTACGTATCCACTTGATACGATACACTCATACTAGAGTGAACGTCAAACCTTATTAGAGCGATTCTTAACCAGCGATCTCGGTCGCCTCCCAACCTTAGGCGACACGTACTACCTCATAGGTAGTTTGTGACTTTCAACTTCCCACTGACTAGATCATTCCAGCTCAACCCAATTCTGAATCTACGTTCCAATGGTCAACACCAACCCAAAGAATTCTCAAAATTTCCTAACAAATCACCCGTGGTATTGGTAAGGCCCTCCTTCCAAGGACGTACCAATACGCTTTTCGGGGAGTTGGTCAATCCAGACTAGGCTATCGCACAGCTCCGACCTATTCTCAAAACTCAACATTCTATCAATAAGGTCCTTACCACAATCAGAAAAATCATACACATCAATACTTAATTACCAACATCTAATCTCCTTTAAACTCCACCACCGTGAGAATAACATTTCACATGATCCCACGGGGTACTTCCAAACATTCCAAAGATCATTTGACTCAAAAGAACAAGTCGGCTTGCACTGAGCATGTAACACCCTCAATTATGGAAATAACAACTAATTTAAAATTTTCTAAATACATCGATAATTGCTTCATCTACAATCACAATTTAAGATTTAACCTCAATACACATATTCATTCTATACATAAAGTCTACGATAAGGACGGGTGCTACTAAAACCCAATAACAATTACTATCTCCAACCTACGGAAGACTTCACCAACTACTTACTCTTGTGTAAAGCTAAGGCCCAACTCTTCATAGAGTTGCTAGAATCCAAACCCCCAACTGGAACCTGATGCACATGCCGACAAATAAAAAGGTTAGGTTTAACGCCTAGTGAGCTCAAGAGTTTTAACGTGAATGAATATATCTTTAAAGA
This sequence comes from Arctium lappa, assembly GCA_023525745.1. NCBI lineage: Eukaryota > Viridiplantae > Streptophyta > Magnoliopsida > Asterales > Asteraceae > Arctium > Arctium lappa. The sequence continues at coordinate 136,401,770 of CM042048.1, forward strand.
AAGGAATTCAGTTCAAATCTATATCTTTCGAAATGGTTTACTTTAGAAATGGAAACGACTCATTTTCCCCATAATATGCATCTTTAAAGATAATGCTCCAAAACAAACATTCTTTACAAAACGATACAACCCATAACTCACCCAAAACGGGATTATAATTCGACACCCAATTTATGAAAACGTGAATAACACTTCATATCCCAAAACACGGGTGGGGCATAATACTCGAACCTTAAATGATGAAAAACAACCCATATAGATATTATACGTCATCGAAAACATGGAACTGAAACTTAATACTCACGCGACTATAAAATGGAATGAAATCCAAACATTAAAGCATGGACAATCAAAATATCCAAAATACTGTTGGCCGACAACGGGGGAGACCCGTATCCGTTGAGGGTGGAGGAACACAAAAGTATGCCACCCTTAAAACGTTAATCGCATGACACTTCACAACATAAAACGCGTAAGTGTCCCTACGACTTCTTGACAAGTTTCACCCAAAGAGACAGTTGACCTTGGTGACCGTTACAAAGAACTCCACCCCGAAGGACCGACACACTTAAAGACTAACTCTCAGGCATTACTTCAAGCGACGGAGGTCCTATTGCCTACCTCCCCGGTAGCACCTCCAGACTCAACCCTCCTAGTGCCTACTTGAAAAGTTCCGGTCGTAAAACATGGGTATCGGAGTCCAACCCCGAAGTACCCAATTGACCATCCAAAACAGACTGACTTACGTGCCTATGGATCTAATGCAACTCATTCTAATATTACATGACTACACATGAATGACCAACGTACCCGCATGTAAATATCATTATTATGCAATAAGATGCATTAAGATGTAAATCGTAGATGGGACTCTACATTGAGCCACTAAAACTGGACAAATGTCCTCGAGACTATTTTAATTCAAAACCGAGCTAAAATGCTCTAAATACCGTTTGGCCAACAAATAACGATTCCCAAATAATAAAACATATTTAAATAGCGTTTATGCAGACGCATACCTCAAAGTAGTGATTAACTCAAAACTCGACCCGAATTGAGACATATCATTTCCAAATGGTTTATGAATTCAAATGCTTCAAAATGTCGTACGTCATAAATTAGACTTCACATGTACAAAAATCGTCGAAGATGCATAAATCATAGAATAGACGTTACTTGTACAAAATCACCAAGAATACGTAAATCATGCTATTTATTTGTTGAAATATTCAAAACCCAGAATGAGCATTTTATGAGATTAAAACAACCCAAGTGTACCAAATATGAAAACTTATCAAAATATTCACACTTTGACAATTACCATGTAAAACATATTTTTTTTACTTCAAAATACTCATTTTGGCATTTACATAGTTTTCACAAAGCTACTTGAACTCACCTTGCTAGATTTAGGCTAAATCTAGATTTTACCCACTTTGAGCTTTCTTGAAGAACCTTGGATCTTCAAGCCAAAACCTCCAAAAACCTAGATCCATAAATTTCAACCATAAATAAACATATCCAACCATATTGAAATATTCCCCAACCATTACATCAAAACCTCAACTTATACCCAAAACCTTAATTTTGACCTAACTCCTCCAAAATCTTCCAAACCGAAAATGGAGAAACATAATACTTAGGAAATCATCAATGATGCATTTATATCTTATATTAGGGTTTAGAAATGGAAGAAATACACTTACCACTTAGGTTTTGATGAAAACCTAGAAAACTCTACCATGGAGCTTGAGGTTGAAGATGACAATGGTGGACACTTTGCCAAAGCTCCCAATCTACCACTTGATGATGGAACATTTTAAGAACTCGAGAAATTAACCTAAAATGAGTTAGGGTTTGAGGAGAATGAAGAAGAAACGGCTTGGGAGAGAGTGGAGAAGTTTTGGAGAAGAGAAATGAGAATTTAGGCTGAAATCCCGCATTTAACAGCAACCTACACCCTTTGTGTGACATTGCCCTGGGCAATGTCGCTGGTCATAGTCGCTGGTATGTACCAGCTCACGGTACACCCCATGTGACTGTGACAGTGCGACTGTGACTCGTCATAGTCGTCGGGCATTGTCGCGGGACCTTTCTAGATCCCCGAAACTCGACTTTGTCACTGCCAAGACTCCCGATACTCCAAGGGACTTTAAACAATACTATTCCCAACAAAACCCCACTGTTTACAAGTCGCGGAAATGTCCGGGTGACATTTACTTACCGAAAATTATGGGTGTTACAACCCTCCCAACCTTAAAAGAGATTTCGTCCTCGAAATCTAGATTCCCATGAACGATGCCCTCAAACGGTTACCTCTACTCCACATGCTAGAACCACCACCATATACTTATGTTGATACTCTCAACAACCGTCCCCTTGGGCACATTACACTTATGTCCGAGTGAACACTTAACTCACTAAAGTAGTCTTTTCCCAGAAGACTACGGTTGTCTCCCAACCTTGGGTGACACTTGCTACCTCAATGGCAACTTGTAACCCCGATTTCACACCGGCCAACACACTTTGGTTGAACATGCTTCTGAATCCAAACCAAGGTTCGACATCGACTTCCAAAGAATTCCCAAAATTCTTAATGAACAGTCCTTGATATTGACAACGTCGTCCAATTCGAGGCGTACCAATATGCTCTCTATGTAGCTGGTCAGTGCAGATCTGATTATTACTCGCTCTGATCTACTCTCAACCTTAAAACATTCCCTTAATAAATCTTTACCACAACGGGGAAACTTGCATACACATTGAAACTTAATCATCAACATCTAACCTTCTTTTAATTTCCACCACCAAGAGGTCAACATTTCTCACGATCTAACAGGATACTCCCAAACATTCTAGGATTCATTGACTTCAAGAAACGAGTCGACGCCTAATACCAAAATTGTGACATCAAAACGTGGATATCCCGCCCAATACTTCATTCCAGGAGCATTGTCGCATTAAGGTTGACACTTAACAGAGGACTATTATTCCCAAATCTTACATCCTTAACAGACGGACCACAAAATTCCTTGATCACGGAACCCATTAAGACGGTACACCATCAACGTATGTCACGATGTCGGACCGACCAACAACCCATTAATTAGAACCCAACCAGGTGTAGATAATCATACAAGACCTTATCCCGCAGGTTCACCGAAGCTTAGTGATCATCTCTTAATTAACTGGGGAACAAAATCTAATACCTCCACTATTCAAGCATGACCCGATTCCGAAACTGAAACTCAAATTCAAGATTGACCACAAGTCGGATCATCCGACGCTTCAACTCTCAAGGACTTCTCTAGTCCTTTAATTACAACTCCTTCCACGACAGGGGTTTAAATCTATAGGCCTAATGAGTTAAAGGTTTTTTTGAACTAATATGCCAATTTAAACTTTTATAAAACTTTCAAATACATAAGCTTTATAACAATTAACCGTACAATGAAAATACACTATCGGTCATCCGACAGGTTTCAAAACTGGTTACCAACACTACGCATATCAAACCATTTCCAAACTCATTTGATCAATATTTACGTAAATAAAACGGTAACAAAGGTGTGTAACAAAATTTACACTATAAACATGGAGCTAAATTCCTGCACCCCAACACGTGTAATATATGTTTGTACAACTCCAAAAGAGAACCTCAAAATTTAACTTCTAAAATTTCTCCCCTTTAACCAAAAATGTTGTGGCATAAAATTTTTAACAAACCCCATATGCATCAGATTATTCCCCAAAGCTCGGTAGAACGATGGGAACGCAAATAAATTTTCAAATCGAGTTTAAAGCTTTGAGCCGCACAGATAAAACGCATTTGACCAAAATAGTAACTATAACAACATGAATGCTTAGCGCTTAACCCGGGTTCGAGCCCCACTCCCAGCACTTGTGTCCACTGAGGATAAACTCAGGGTTGCACGCTTTAGCAGCTGGGCCAAAGGCCCTAATTTCCAGGGATTAATCTGGGCCATAGGCCCAGGATACCCTTTCCAAAAAAAACAACATGAATGTCGATAACTCGTTTAAGTGCATTGCGGAAAATTTCTAACAGTAAAATCAATAACTGAAATAAGCTCAGAACAAAAGTTTTATCTGAAATAACATAAATCTTTTATATATTTACTCACACCAACAGTAAAACTTAATCCAACTACAAATAGTATACAACGATTAACAATTGTATAAAACCCGAAAGAGTAAAACACAAGGTTTTGAAACTTCCCAAAAGAGCACATGGGATGCCATTTATTATCAAAATCTATAAATTAGCGCACGCAATAATGCACATATACACATTCTAAAATTTATTTACGTGACGCAAGATGTCGTAAAATAAGACACCATCAAACCCACCTAAATTTTCATAAACTCATTGACGGTAAAATCAAGGGTGTCAAAACTTCTATCTCCTAACATAAAAAGCCTAAGACGACAATAAGTCTAAAAATGCCAAAACTCTAAAACCACCACGTAAGATAAAGTGACCTTTTTTTAACACACTCTCATGAGATGCGACACCCAATAAGCCCGCAAAACAAAATTCCATAAAATTCAACACGACTCGTACATACTAAAATTCCCAAGAAAATTCCGACTAAAAAAACATGGGAACAACTATTCCTTTAAAACCTTAACATACGTGGAGGAGATCCAATGTCAAAACCAGAAATTTCACATTTACTTGCCCAATAACCCAAATAACATTAAAACACGGATATTACAATATCCGAAAAATAGCGTTAGACACGAAACAGGGATAAAGAGATTTTCAATAAAAATTGCAATCACGTGCAATAAAACAATTTCATGCATGTTTAAGCTCACGGTCTAAAATCTGATGCGTGTTAAATGCTTTACCAAGGCTTCATAGTATAACTCACTTTATGCTTCGAAAACATGATAAACAATTGATGCAAACTTATTTTAGAAATGAATTTTGTGCATGTATTTGGTCGGCATTTAACATCGCGAAGTCACGCTCCTCAATTTCCTACTATTGTCATCCGGATGTTCAACATCTTAAAGCAATACTCGAATATTTCATCGGTTCACCTTATAATTTCTCCTCAAATAACATCCATTCCATGAGTCTAAGGTTCTGCTCTAACCAATAACTCTGACTCAAGACGATCAACGTAATGCATTCATCGCACTTAACTATCACTCCAAAGTGACATTGCTATAAACATCAACCCTTCCTTAAATTACTCGCTTAGAAACTTTCTCACTACCCCAATGGTCATCATACCAAGGTAGTTCAAGTATACACATGTAGCATGTAGGTTCACCATAACACTGGTCAGGTGTCATTGTGAACGTACCGTACATGATCATCCTTGTGACCCTCGACAAGTTTCCCGTTTCTAGCGACTCGATCAACCCCAAAATATCTTATCTAAAGGTACCTAATGTGCAACTTCACTTACAATCACTTATAAGAACGCTAGTTTGAGTCTAGGCATCCAAAAATCAATACCTAATTCTCTCAAACTTAAGCTCTGATACCAACTTGTAACACCCTCAATTCTGGAAATAGCAACTAATTTAAAATTTTCTAAATACATCGATAATTGCTTCATCTACAATCACAATTTAAGATTTAACCTCAATACTAGGGGTGCTCATGGGTTGGGTTGGCCGGGTTGAAGGCACTTGAACAACTCAACCCAATGTTTGCGGTTTGGAAAATCTCAACCCAACCCAACCCAATCAAAAGTACAACCCAACCCAACCCAAACTGTGCGGGTTGGGTTGGTCGATTTGAAATTTTAATACATTCTTTTACAATCTAACTAAGTCAATCCAAATAAAAAAACTAAAATCAAAATGGAAATGAAAATATAAAAATAAGACTAATAAGAGAAGAAAATAGTAGAATAAAAGTATTTCTTGCATTTTCATTCTATCAATGTTAAAGATTTTTGAAAACTTGAATGTTAGATTCATACGATTTTAATCGGCATGGTCTCGAAGAATGGTCTAAACTACGACTAACATAGGAAGACTTGACAATTGATAGAAAGAAGACGTTAAAAGTCTAAAATCATTAATAATAAAAAAACGAACAAGTTTGGTCGGGTTGACGGGTTGGTCGGGTTACTTTGGGCTCAACCCATTTCCAACCCAATAGATGCGGTTTGGGCAAAATTTGTATCGATTATGTATCGGGTTACATCGGTTTGAGTTTTTTTTTGTGTTTTTTCGGGTTGGGTTGGCCGGGTTGGTCGGAAATTTGAGCACCCCTACTCAATACACATATTCATTCTATACATACAGTCTACGATAAGGACGGGTGCTACTAAATCCCAATAACAATTACTATCTCCAACCTACGGAAGACTTCACCAACTACTTACTCTTGTGTGAAGCTAAAGCCCAACTCTTCATAGAGCTGCTAGAATCCAAATCCCCAACTAGAACCTGATTCACATGCCGACAAATAAAAAGGTTAGGCTTAACGCCTAGTGAGCTCAAGAGTTTTAACGTGAATGAATATATCTTTAAAGAAAGGAATTCAGTTCAAATCTAGATCTTTCGAAATGGTTTACTTTAGAAATGGAAACAACTCGTTTTCCCCATAATATGCATCTTTAAAGATAACGCTCCAAAACAAACATTCTTTACAAAACGATACAACCCATAACTCACCCAAAACGGGATTATAATTTGACACCCAATTTATGAAAACGTGAATAACACTTCATATCCCAAAACACGGGTGGGGCATAATACTCGAACCTTAAATGACGGAAAACAACCCATATAGATATGATACGTCATCGAAAACATGGAACTGAAACTTAATACTCACGCGACTATAAAATGGAATGAAATCCAAACATTAAAGCATGGACAATCAAAATATCAAAAATACTGTTGGCCGACAACGGGGGAGACCCGTATCCGTTGAGGGTGGAGGAACACAAAAGTATGCCACCCTTATAACGTTAATCGCATGACACCTCACGACATAAAACGCCTAAGTGTCCCTACGACTTCTTGACAAGTTTCACCCAAAGAGACAGTTGACCTTGGTGACCGTTACAAAGAACTCCACCCCGAAGGCCCGACACACTTAAAGACTAACTCTCAGGCATTACTTCAAGCGGCGGAGGTCCTAGTGCCTACCTCCCCGGTAGCACCTCCAGACTCAACCCTCCTATTGCCTACTTGTAAAGTTTCGGTCGTAAAACATGGGTATCGGAGTCCAACCCCGAAGTACCCAATTGACCATCCAAAACAGACTGACTTGCATGCCTATGGATCCAAGGCAACATAGTCTAATATTACATGACTACACATGAATGACCAACGCACCCGCATGTAAATATCATTATTATGCAATAAGATGCATTAAGATGTAAATCATAGATGGGACTCTACAATGGGCCACTAAAACTGGACAAATGTCCTCGAGAGTATTTTAATTCAAAACCGAGCTAAAATGCTCTAAATACCGTTTGGCCAACAAATAACGATTCCCAAATAATAAAACATATTTAAATAGCGTTTATGCAGACGCATACCTCAAAGTAGTGATTAACTCAAAACTCGACCCGAATTGAGACATATCATTTCCAAATGGTTTATGAATTCAAATGCTTCAAAATGTCGTACGTCATAAATTAGACTTCACATGTACAAAAATCGTCGAAGATGCATAAATCATAGAATAGACTTTACTTGTACAATATCACCAAGAATACGTAAATCATGCTATTTATTTGTTGAAATATTCAAAACCCAGAATGAGCATTTTATGAGATTAAAACAACCCAAGTGTACCAAATATGAAAACTTATCAAAATATTCACACTTTGATAATTACCAAATAAAACATATTTTTTTACTTCAAAATACTCATTTTGGCATGTACATAGTTTTCACAAAGCAAATTGAACTCACCTTGCTAGATTTAGGCTAAATCTAGATTTTACCCACTTTGAGCTTTCTTGAAGAACCTTGGATCTTCAAGCCAAAACCTCCAAAAACCTAGATCCATAAATTTCAACCATAAATAAACATATCCAACAATATAAAAACATTCCCCAACCATTTTACATCAAAACCTCAACTTATACCCAAAACCCTAATTTTGACCTAACTCCTCCAAAATCTTCCAAACCGAAAATGGAGAATCATAATACTTAGGAAATCATCAATGGAGCATTTATATATTATATTAGAGTTTAGAAATGGAAGAAATACACTTACCACTTAGGTTTTGATGAAAACCTAAAAAACTCTACCATGGAGCTTGAGGTTGAAGATGACAATGGTGGACACTTTGCCAAAGCTCCCAATCTACCACTTGATGATGGAACATTTTAAGAACTCGAGAAATTAACCCAAAATGAGTTAGGTTTTGAGGAGAATGAAGAAGAAACGGCTTGGGAGAGAGTGGAGAAGTTTTGGAGAAGAGAAATGAGAATTTAGGCTGAAATCCCGCATTTAGCAGCAACCTGCACCCTTTGTGTTATGTACTAGCTCACTAAACACCCCTTGCGACTGTGACAGTGCGACTGTGACTCGTCATAGTCGTCGGGCATTGTCACGGGACCTTTCCGGAGCCCCGAAACTCGACTTTTTCACTGCCAAGACTCCCGATACTCCAAGATACTTTAAACAATACATTTCCCAACAAAACCCCACTGTTTACAAGTCGCAAAAGTGTTCGGGTGACATTTACTTACCCAAAATTACGGGTGTTACAGAGTAGATCCCAAAAAAATTAAAGTTGACGCCTAATATGGAATTAAAACCCCTATTCATACAACTTTACTAACAAATCATAACATCACCATTAATAAAAAAATACCCATTAAGATGGAACACCCCGACCCATAACATGATGCCGCACAGTTACCCACTAATTCAAATCCAACCACACGTAAACAACCGCACAAAGTTTTAACCTGAAATTTTACCAGAAAGGGAAGGATTATAACCTACATAATTGGGGAAAGTATAATTCTAATACCTCAATTATTCAAGCGTGCCTCGAATCATAAACTGGAAACCAACTTCAAAACTGACCACAAGTCGGATCATCCGACGCTTCAATTCCTAAGGACTCCTCTACTCCCTAATTACAACTCTTTTCACGATAGGGTTTTAAATCTATTGCCCTAATGAGTTCAAGGTTTTCAACTAATATGCCGATTTGAAATTTTATAAAATTCTTAAACGCAATAGCTTTATAACGATTAATCGCACATATAAAAATCTACTACCGTTTACTCGTTAGGTATGCAAAGTGATCACCAATGCCACGCATATAAAACCATTTCAAAGTTCATTTGATCAACACTCACGTTAATAATGACGATAACAAAAGATATGCAACAAAATTTTCAAATGGACTACTATGGTCCTACCATGCATCAATTTATACTTTGAACGTGAAAATAATCTTCTGCACTGAAACATATACAACAAATGTTTGTACAACTTCCAAAAGGGAACTTCACAATTTCATCTTCAAAATTCTTTCCTTTAAACCACAAAACGTCAAGGAGTAAAATTTCCAACAAGATCCACATATATCAGTTCATTTCCCAACTTAGTAAAACGATAGGTGTATGCGACTTGGTCAAACGTAAATAAATTTTTTTATTGGTTTTCAAACCTTGTACTACACGAATAAAATGCACTTGTCCAAAAATGGTGGTTATAAAATCATGTATACCAGTAAATCGATATAATGCATTGTGTGAGACAATAACAAAAGAATCAACAACTGAATGAGGCACAAGGCAGAAGTTCAACTCGAATCTTTAAAGATCTTTCACATGCTTACTCGCACAAAAGTGTAAATCAATTCAAATGTTAAATAACATACAACGAAATAATCTTATGTAAAACCCAAAAGAGAAATCACACAACATTGAAACTTCCCCAAATTACATGTGAGATAACATTCATCAACAAATCTCTCAAAATGTCTCTTACGGTTGCGAAAGGACGTGCGCAAACCCGTATGAGACAAACATTAAACAAAGACTCATAAGTTAACGCACACAATAATGCAAGTATACACATCTCAAAGTTCATATGCACGACGTAAAATGTCGTAAAATAAATTCCATAAGACCCAGCCAAATTTCCATAGAACTCAATGAATTCTAACGACACACAGACTCGAATGGTGCCAAAATCTTCGTCCCCAAAAATCGAATAACATGAAACAAAGTTACGACTAACAATGTCAAAATTCCAAAAAAATTATCCTTTGACGCAGTGTAAAGTAAACTGACACTTTTCAACAAAACCCGCATAAGACAGACGTTTAATAAACTCGTAAATTTGTACGCAACATAATTAAATCTTACGCATTTCAATGTTCGTCCATACGTCGAAAAACGCCGTATAATTAATGCAAAGGTACGTAACATTCAAACTCTCATATAATTTTCATAGTTCGTTTCCGTTCAACTTTAAATAATTAGCCCAATGGTGTTTAACATTTAATTATCAATATAAATGATTAGATGCATTTATATATTTTTTCAATGATTATTTGAGCATGCTATGTTTTAGGTTTCTGTTATTATTATTTTTGAACGGTAAGTTAACACACGCACACGTTTCCGGGATATCCGAGCTCTCACTTAAGGGTGTCATCCGACTAATCCTCGTCGATCACGACCCAACCCAATTAAGGGTACCACTATGTGGCAGACCCATGATCATGGATGTCACAGGATGATCATGGATGTGATAGGTTTATGTTATTATGCTTGTTAAATATGTGATATGTTTCACGAAATGATGTTATGCATGGAAAGCATATAGAAGGGTTGGTTGAACAACTTTAAATATCGTTGGTTGGTGTATTTCTAACTCAAACTTTCTTTATTTTTGTATTATTTTGTTTAAGTTGATACATTATTGAAACCCGAAAATATAATGGCAAACAATCTTCCCTGAAAAGATGCATCAACAATTTTATTAAAATTTAATTAATATGATAATCTTATATAGTAAAAAAATGGTTTATGAAGAAAAATAATTTCAAAATCATTTCATGGTTACCGTCAAGGTCCAAAGTTTTCTGTAATTTTTCTAGGCAATGAGATGGTTTGATACGTTTTTTTTGTTTTTGATTTTCATATATATATATATATATATATAAATAGATTATAAAACGAAAATAATGTTTCTTAAATTTTTATGATTTCGAAAAATAAAAATCAGAAAATTTTGTATATAATAAACATTTTTTAATTTTATAAATTATATTTTGAAACACGATAGTTGTCAAGACAAGAAAAAATATAGTTGTTCGGTGAAGTTTGAACATTTTAATTGATGATTTATATTAAATGATGATTTGATTTAAAATATAAAACAACTTTTTAATTGATATAATTATAACTTAAAAACCATAAATATTTAATTAATATGTATTTTAAAAAAAATTGTATGAAAATATTTATTTACATATAGCTGAAGTTACGATTTTTGATGCATTAAATATTTTTATATTTTATTATTTTTAAAAAATTAACAACTACAAACACAAACAAACCCAAAAGTGTTGCCAATTTTTGTAAGATTATATTGTTTACCGATTAAAAAGTTTAACATTTATACAAATAAAACTCTATAAAAAATCTCATAAATTAATTATATAAAAAACCAGATAAAAAAGAGTTCTTCCTGTAAAGTTACTAGACATTAAAAACAATTACAAGCTGGGCATCACATGCTACATTATTCCTCATGCTAATTTAAATAATAGTCATGGCACTTACTTTATTTCGTTTTTAATTTAATAATTAAGTCGTTACTAAAATATTATATTATTTAGAAAAATATTATCTATACTATTATAGTATAAAAAACTCTTAAAAACAACTCATTAAGCATTATGTATTATTATGTAATCCTAATCTACTTAAAATCTCTTAAAAACAACTAATTAAGCAATATGTACTACTTTTAAATGTTTTTAACCCTAATTAATAAATTTCATCCTTATCCCCCAAAATCCTTATCTCTAATCCCCAAACTCTAAAATTATGAAATTTGAATTATGATAAACATAATTAAAACAGAATAAACATCTTAATTTAAATATAAAAAATTTAAAATATATAAGATAATTAATGAATTTTAACAAACTACTTAATTTTTTATATAAAAAACATTATATTATTAAGCTTAAATTACCCATTAAACATTATGTACTATTATTTAATGTTAATCTACTTAAAATCTTTTAAAAAACAACTAATGAAGCAATATGTACTACTTTTAAATGTTTTTAACCCTAATTAATAAATTCAATCTTTATCCCCCAAAATCCTTATCTCTAATTCCCAAACCCTAAAATTATGAAATTTGAATTATGATAAACATAATCAAAACAGGATAAACATCTCAATTTAAATATAAAAAAATTAAAATATATAAGATAATTAATGAATTTTAACAAACTACTTAATTTTTTTATATAAAAAACATTATATTATTAAGCCTAAATTAAACAAATTTATTTAAAAAAAACATTATCACTCTCTAAAACCATCCAAAATCGTACTGTAAATCGATAAAAAATAAAAAATTAAAAGAAACATTAAAATCGTGATGTATCTCGCTGCATTGCGCGAGTATGCTTCTAATTTTTAATAAAAAAATATATGTAATGCTGACAACATTGAAACGATCTTATAAAGGCTGGTTTTTGAAAATTGAACGTTTTATATAATTGTTTCCGAAAATTAAATGGTCCCGTTGACGAATCCAACTTAAAAATGAATTCGAATTATATTGCTATTTATTAATAATCAACATCCCAGGTTAACCGTATTAGATACTGTTCGTTTTATCTACACACCTGAACTTCCGGTTTTAAAATGCATCTGATAGAGCAGATATCAAGTCCCTTATAAGGCAATCTTCTTTCCCCTCCCCAACCAATGTGGATCTTACAATCCATCCCCTTGGGAGCCACCGTACCAAATAATGTCCGTTTTATCCACACACCTAAACTCACATGATTTAAAACTCGTCTGATAAAGAAAGTATCAAGTCCCTTATAAGGCAACTTTCGTTTCCCTATCCAACCAATGTGGGATCTTACAATCCACCCCCTTGGGAGCCTAGCGTTCTCGATGACACACCAGTCTTTTTCCGACTCTGATACCATCTGTAACATCTCAGGCTAACTGTACTAAATAATGTCCGCTTTGTCCACACACATGAACTCACGGTTTTAACGCGTCTGATAGATGATGTATCCAGTCCCTTATAAGACAACTGTCATTCCCCTCCCAACCAATTTGTAATCTTACATATATTTTAGTAAATAAAATTAAGAAACTTATGATACATGTGTGTCTTTTTATGATTGTTAATAATCAAATCTGGTATTAATAATTTTAAAACAAAATTACAGTTTTCTTTAAACAATTCAAAATATATAAAGAAAAGTTATCTTTTCCCAAATATATAATCTAATAAAATGTTAGATATTAATGAAACATCTAAAATTCCTTAAAATTATGGGTGTTATACACATGTTTTAATTAAAAAAATAATAATAATCGATTTCAACGTAATAAATGTTATAATTACTTGATAATTATATAATAAAAGCTTTTCATTAATGCATGTGGTGATTTTATGATCTTTTATCTATTATATATATATATATATATATATATATATATATATATATATATATATATATAATAAAAGGTTTAGCATGCACGAGGGGCTACCATTGAATTTCTTTATAACACAATACAATATATATATATATATATATATATATTTATAATAATGTTTGATTTAATACAAAAGGTAATAAAAAATCATTTATTAATTTATCACAAATGAAGAAAAATAGTTATTACATCCTTGACAATTAACTAATAATTATAAGATAATATCTGTATTGACTTTTAGTTTTTTTTTTATAGTATTATTATTAAATAATAATGATTTAAATTATTAGAAAAATGGAATATGAAAATTAAAAGGATTTGATTCCATAAGTGTATCATATCCACTGTCATTGGGTTAGGGTCTAATGATTTTATGTATGTACACTCACTCATTAAAGATCATCTCACATGTTACCCAATCAACCAATTTGGCATCACATAATCTTCTAATGTCCCATTTTCTTACTTTATATGGTTAAAAGAATCAATTATTTTGTAAAGCGAAACTCTTCTAGAAAATAGCCTTTCTATATTTAAAAGCAGAGAAAAAGTCTTACAGTATTTTTTTTTTATCTTTTTAGACTGTTTTTTAATGAGATTTGTCAAAGTTGTTTGTTTAATTTAATTAATTTTATAAAAAAGATCAAGAGAACATGAAAGGCTATATCTGAAAATAATATTATTATGCGTTTGTTTGTAACCTGTTAGTATCAACGAATTGGGTCAGATCATCTGCATCCTCTATTTATTTTTATTTTCACTTTATTGTGTTGTTTTTCTATAGATGTTTGCCATTTATGTGTACGTGATGATTTAAAGTACATGTAATTTGACGATAGTATGTTTTTTCACTTCACGAAAATTGAGTAAAATTGCATTATAATATAATGCTTTTATAAGAATATGTTAAATGTTGGTCCATGTATTCTGATAGCCTTTTGGTTTAGTCTCTAAAACATATTAGTACATCAGTAGCTCTTATTTTATGTTTTACATGACAAATTGGTCCCTTTAGCTAACACCGTTAACTCCACCTTCGTTAACCCGATCATGTGCGTCATTTTTGCACTTCTTTTTCCTTCTCCCACCTCCTCCACCCCATGATCCTTCACCACCCACCACCATCCTACAATTCTTCCATGTGACAATGTCCACCACAGATCCCCGAAAACCAAACAAATAATATGTAAAATCAAATAAAAATTCAATATCTCAATAGTTAAATAACAATTTAAATAAGTCCATTCATGAAATTTGTGAACATACAACATCAAATCCTTAAATCAAATCTCTAAAATCAAAATTTTAAAACCCTAAATAAACTTATAAAACTCATTCATGAAATCAAAACCCTAAACAAAATTCTAAATCAAAAAGTCAAAACCCTGCACAGATTGGGATTTCGACTTCAACCCCTAAACATATATGGTTTTGAGTTCGTCTCTATTGACAAACATCGATTTGGTCTTTTTGTTGATGTGTTGCATCGAGTTCTCGTGGAGTTTGTAATAAGCTCAATTGAGATATAAAAGCGGTGTTGGTGAATGGTTGGGGTGGTGGTGGGGTGGTAGCAGGTGGGGTTTCACCACTCACCAAGGAGAGGAGAGGAGAGGAGGGGGAATTGCTGAGAATGGGAGTGAGGGTGCTTCAACATCTCGACCTGCTTTGGAGAAAGGGTGGACTCTAGGTTCATCATGGGAGGGTGACTAGGTTTGTTCAGGGAGAGATAATGTATATGCATAATATTATTTTAATTTATATATAACTTTTTAAAATATATAAACAAGTAAAAGGACCAATTTGCCCCTCATGTAAGGGTCAGGTAGGGGCGCAGACGGCGCTTGTGCCACGACCCTAGGGTCACATGGCAGGGTCACATATGGCTTGCAGGTGTTAAAACAAGATTTTTACCTTAATTTCCATAAATGCAAGCACCAACCCTCCTCTACCTTCATTCAATTTGTCTTGGGAGCATTTAGGGAATTGGTTTGAATGTTCTAGGAGCATTTAAGGGTCTTGAAGACTAAGTTCAAGTCTTGAAGTTGAGGCTCAAAGATCTACATCCTTCATCTAGCCATCTTGTGTTGTTTTCTAGGGTATTCATCAAAACCTAGTTTGTGAGTTCATCCTACACTTTTACAAAACTATATACATGTTAAAATGTTATATTTTAGTTCCTCCAAGCTTTTATTTAATGTATTTCACATTTAGGTGATTTTCGACCAACTCGTCAAATTTGGGATTTTGGGGACTTTATGTCTTTTGATAAACTAAGTGTGGGGAACGTTTTATTTACACGAGGGGTGATTATCTCCACATTTTGATGGGATTGGTAACATCCTAAAATTTGTTGTGAATTTAAAATTGAAAATTCGGTAATATGACGTCTAAAAGTGGAGGAAACTAGTCCACCCTAAATGGGGGACCAAACAACCTGTATAATACGGATATGACAATCAAAACCAAGTGTATGTCAACCCAACACGGGGAACAAAGTATGACAATTACAATCCCAAATCAAATAAAGAATAAAATTCGACAACCTAATAATCTAATGGTCAAGTAAGATTAAGGTCGGGTGTCGCTATTCTTCCAAAATGAGTAATCTCTATACGTCAATGTATTGGTCACTATATCTTTAAAAAGACCGCTCTCGACCCCAAGGCCGTTCTCTCAATCCCGACGAGCTCCACCGCTAGAATGACCTGCCATACATGACCACCAAAGAATAAGTGTCAGGCTAAAGCCTCGTGAGAACAATTAAGCTGAATAATAAATAAATGATAAACCCGGTTGAAGTCATACATCCGATCTAGTCATGAACTAAATCAAAACAAATCAAATAAACGATTAGTGATCATTATATGTTACAAATAACTCTAATCACATAGCGAGCTCAACTACTCCAAGTCTATTGCTCAAAAACATCAAGTCAACCACTCCAGTTCTATTCTTAAGAGTTCCAAAACAGGGGAACTCATGCACAATGGAATTACACCTTACTGTCCATGGGACACTGCCCGGCCGTGTAGGTCCACACCTTACTTACCATGGAACCCGATGCCTATTCCGTGCCAAAGTAGTGAACCTAATGCCCATACGAGACATAGGAATACCGTGCCTATGGATCCATTGCACTAAGACCAAATACTCAAAGCATTCCAGCACATTCGTTACTTAGCAATGTATGTAAGTAATTCATAGATATAAGCTTACCATAGTGGAACATTAGCCCCTATCATAAGAATAGTGATATCTACTTAACTCATCAACATTAACTCATGAACATTAACACCATATATCGTATTTCCAAAGTCAAGTATGTAATTACTCAACCCAATATTAACTTTTCCCCAAACCCTAGTTTCCTCATTGAGTTCACCAAAATCCCATGGAATGAGGGTTAATTGTCAAATGAGTAGAAGGTTTAGAAATCCATACATCTTGGTTTAAAACATCATTTTCCATATTCTTAGGTTATAAAAACCCTAATATTCCAAATTTCATGTTTTAGGTCAAATACCACAAAAACCCTATTTATAGTGAGTAATCATGAAGGGGCGGGGTGTTATAACACATGAATCCAAGTAAATACACATATATAAAACATGGTTAGTAACTCACCTTGAAAGAGTTATAGAAAACTCTAAGTAATGGATGTATAAGAGAAGGAAGTGGGTGAGCTTGGAGCTTGAGCCTCTAGGAACACTTAATGCAAGTATTAATCCTACACCAACCAACAAGATCATCACCAAAAGACCTCTTCCAAAGATATTGAATGAAGAAAGAGAGACTTACCCTAATTTCTTCCCCAAACTCGGCCTTACTCAAAGCAAAATGAGGAAATTAGGAAATGGGGTCGTTTTTGGGCATTTAAGAGGTCAGATCCCGACCGCGACAATGCCTCGCGAGATTGACATGGTCATTCTCGCTTGGCATAGTCTCCCGATCTAAGTACCGTACGGTACATTCTCAGCGATTATGCCTCGCGAGAATGACACATGTCATACTCGCTTGGCACTATCGCACACCACCACCACCACCACCTCTCGGTACGTTTTCGGCGAATGTGCCTTGCGATAGTGACTTCTGTCACAGTCGCGGACGCAGTCGCCCTGGGTGTACCGAAGCCCGTTTTCACCTGATTTCGATCCGAAGAACCTCCGATATCAACGCTAGGTTCTATAATAAGGAAAATGGTCGGATTAGGGACGTATCGGAAACACGGGTGTTACAATCCTCCCCAACTTGGCAAAGATTTCGTCCTCGAAATCTTGACTAGGTGAAGAGGTGTGGATATCTTCGCTTCATATCCTCTTCGGCTTCTCACGTCACGTTAGCACCCCGATGGTGCTTCCATTGAACCTTTACTATCGTGACTTCTTTGTGACGGAGCTTTTTCGTCTTCTTCTCCAATATCACGTTGGGTTCTTCGATACAACGGTTTCCCTCGTCAACTCTAATCTCGGAGAGTGGGATAACACTCTCCTCCTCCGCTAGGCATTTACGGAGGTAGCACACATGAAATGTGTTGTGGATTTCACTCATTTCCGGAGGGAGTTCCAATTGGTAGGCTTGAAGCCCTACCCGTTTAATCACGGCGAATGGTCCAAGAAAACGGGGGCTCAACTTCCCACGCTTTTTGAACCGAATAATCCCCTTCCAAGGGGACACCTTCAACATAACACGGTCTCCCAATTGGAACTCTATCGGTCGTCTCTTCTTGTTGGCGTAGCTTTTCTGTCGGTCTTAAGCCGCCTTCAAACGCTCGCGAATACCCTTGACTTTGTCTGTCGTCTTCTGCACAGTCTCGGGTCCGGCAAACTGCTTCTCTCCCGCTTCAAGCCAACATACGGGAGTTCTGCATTTGCGGTCGTACAAAGCTTTAAACGGAGCCATTCCAATACTTGAGTGGTAGCTATTGTTGTACGCAAACTCCACCAAAGGTACGTGTGAGTCCCAACTACCCCAAAGTCGATCACATATGATCTCAACATGTCCTCCAGTGTTTGAATTGTCCTCTCGCTTTGGCCGTCGGTTTGGGGATGGTGTAACATCCGTAAATTCCTAATGAACAATTTATGATCATTCAAGGGAAACAGTTAACGATCGTCCGAGAGAAACGTTCGGCTAATGGTTTAACACGAAGGGTGAGAAGATGCATCAGGTGACACGCGAGGCTTGGCCCGTGGCTTCAAAGTCACGGCTAAACCCGTGTAACTCACTGTTGTCCATGGCTTAGGGACACGTGCGGCTTGGTACGCAACTTAAGGTCACGGCCAAGGCCGCGGGAACTGTCTGATCGAATTTAACCCCAAATTTTAGGGGTTCTCTCATTGTTACCTCCCTTCTCCATTTCTCTCTTCCTTAGGTCGATTTTGGGAGACTACATATCATCTTTGGGAGCTTGATATGGTATGAATCTACAATAAAACATCAAGGATTGGGTGATTTAAAGCTTAACTATGGAAGCAATTAAGGATTTCGTTGGAAAGGTGGTTGGATGACTTCAAGTTTCGGATAAGGTAAATCTCTTGTCTAAACCAAGCTTTAGTGTAAGGATCTTTGTAGATCTAAAGGTTCTATTTGTTGGTGGTTCATCTCTTTTACATTTGGAGAAAAGGGTTAGTTGGAAACCCTAGCTCAATGTTGAAGATGACTTGTGGATGGTGAAAGCTTCATCCTTGGAGGCTAAGGATTTGGGTTTGGAACCTAGGTTTAACTTAACCTAGCGAGATGAGTTCAAGTTGCTTTGTGAAAACTATGTACATGCCAAAATGAGTATTTTGAAGTAAAAATATGTTTTACTTGGTAATTGTCAATATGATGGGTATTTTGATAAGTTTTCACATTTGATAAAAATTGGGTTGTTTTTGTCTCATAAAATGTCCATATTTGGGATTTGAATATTTTGGTAAGTAATAGCAGGATTTATGCATTTTTGGTGATTTTGTACAAATAAAGTCTATTTTATGTCTTATGCATCTTTGGTGATTTTTGATGTCATAAACCATTTAGAAAATGCATGTCTCCGTGTTATGAGACATTTTTGAAACATAAGGATACAAACCCATTTGGAACATCATATGTCCCGATCCGTATTGAGTTTGAGTTAATCACATCTTTGATGTATGTGTCTGCATAAACGTTGTTTAGATACGTTGTATTATTTGGGGAAACGTTATTTGTTGGTCAAATGGGTTTTGAGCATTTAGACTCGGTTTTGACTTAAAAGAGTCTCATGGACATTTATCCCAGTTTTAATGGGTTTTTGAAGAACCCATGTTTGATATACATCTTAAAGCATTTTATTGCATATTTATGATAATTACATGCTCGAGTGCGTTGGTTATTCATGTGTAGTCATGTAATGTTAGACTGTGTTGCATTGGATCCATAGGCACGTAAGTCAGTCTTTATTTGATGGTCAATTGGGTATTACGGGGTTGGACTCCGGGACCCATGTTTTATGACCTTGACCTTTCAAGTGTACACTAGGAGGGTTAAGTCCGGTTGTGCTATTATGATGATGGGCGTTTGGGACCTCCGCCATTCGGGGTAATGCCATGGTTGTAGTCCTCGGATGTTGTCGGGCCTTCGACGGTATTCATGGTAGTATTCGCTAAGGTCAGCTGTCTCTTTTGGTGTAGCTTGAAGGGTGTCGTAGGGGCACTTGGACTTGCGTGTCGTGAAGTGTTATACGACTAACGTTGTATGAGTGGCATACTTTTGTGTTCCTCCACTCTCAATGGATACGGGTCTCCCCCGTTGTCGGCCAACAGTATTTTGGATATTTAATTGTCCATGCTTTAATATTTAGATTTCATTCCATTTTATGGTCGCATGAGTATTGAATTTCAGTTCCATGTTTCTGATGGCATATTATATTTATGTGGATTGTTCCCATCATTTAAGAGTTGAGTATTATGTCCCACCCGTGTTTTGGGTGTTTCGGGATATAAAGTTTCATCTGCGTTTTTATAATTGGGAGTCCGTTTTCTATTCACGTTTGAGTGAGTTTTGGGCGGCACCATTTTATAAAGGAAGTTTTGTATTGGGACGTTCGTCCTTAAAAACGTATGTTATTGGAAAACGAGTCGTTTTCATAGTTAAGGGAAATCATTTTGAAAGTTTTTCATTTAAACTGTATCCCTTCCTTTTAACGTAATATTTATTCATGTTGAAAACTCTTAAACTCACTAGGCGTTAGCCTAACCCTTTTTATTTGTCGGCATGTGCATCAGGTTCTGGTTGGGAATGGTCCTAGTAACACTATGAAGAGAGGAGTGCTAGTAGTGTGCTCGTGATGCATTTAACATTGGTGAAGTTTCCGCTTGGGTTTGTGAAGAGCAACTAGCTTTGGAGATTACGTAGCACCCGACTTCGGTATAACCCTTGATAATAGTTAGGGTTTACCATTGTTTTGAGGTTAATTGTAGAATTTTATATTTGAGGTATGAAGAACCTTTGATTTGTATTGATTTTATATCGAAATTTTAATTAGTTGCTCTTACCAAATTTAAGGGTATTACAGATGGTAGGACGTGCTCAATTTCACTCGTGTGCCCAATTCTTTCTGCAAGTCGTCCCAAAAGTGAGATGTGAACCGACTATCGTGATCCGAAACAATAGATTATGGCATACCATGACGAGACACCACTTCGTCAATGTACAACTTTGCTAATTTATCCATAGGTAAAGTTTTCCGCATGGACAAGAAATGAGCGTTTTTGGTCAAGCGCTCCACTATCACCCAAATGGTATCGTGGCCTCTTAAGGTTTTTGGCAATTTTGTCACGAAGTCCATAGTGATGTGCTCCCATTTCCATTCTGGAATCTCCAAGGATTGTAAGCTCCCATAAGGTCGTTGGTGCTCGGCCTTCACTTGCAAGCATGCCACACATCGCTCCACATAGTGCGCCACATCAAGCTTCATAACCGACCACCAATAGTGCAATTTCAGATCTCGATACATCTTCGTGATTCCCGGGTGGATAGAATACTTTGACTTGTGGGCGTCCTCGAGAAGAAGTTCCCGATTGCCTCCGGTCTTAGGCACCCACACTCGCCCGTTGAAAAGCTTTACTCCCCGACTATCTTCCGTCAAAAGTAACTGTTGCTTCGTCATGACCTCTTCCTTGAGGTTCTCTTCTAGTAAGGCTTTGGTTTGTGACGCTTTGATTCGATCAATGAGTGTTGACGACAACTCGATTCGTGTGAAAGTAGCTTTAGAATTTCCCCCGTAGTCCTTTCGACTGAGAGCATCGGCGACGACGTTTGCCTTACCCGGATGGTAAAGCAACTCGCAATCGTAATCCTTTAATAACTCCAACCACCTCCGTTGCCTCATATTTAGCTCCTTTTGATCAAAGATATGCTTCAATCTCTTGTTGTCCGTGTAGAGAGTGCACTTCGTGCCGTAGAGGTAGTGTCGCCATAATTTTAAGGCAAACACCACCGCCGCCAATTCCAAATCGTGGGTTGGGTAGTTAACTTCATGAACATTGAGTTTCCTTGACGCGTAAGCAATTACTTTACCCTTTTGCATTAGGACACAACCCAAACCCATCTTCGATGCATCGCTGTAAACTACAAAGTCTTCCGTTCCTTCAGGTAGAGATAATATTGGAGCTTCGCAAAACTTCTTTTGTAGAGTTCGAAACGCTTTCTCTTGATTCTCGGTCCAAACAAACTTCACGTTCTTTCGGGTTAGGGCCGTCAATGAAGAAGTTATTTTGGAAAAGTTATTTCGGATTTCTGACGGACTTTTGGGAGGTTACCAATTCATTATCGCCTCAATCTTCGCGGGATCTACTTTCACTCATTCCTTTGTCACCACATGGCCCAAAAACTGCAATTCTTGGAGCCAAAAGTCGCACTTAGAAAACTTTGCGTAAATATTTTCCCACCTTAGCACTTCCAACACTTCTCAGAGATGAAACTCATGATTCGACTCGTCCTTGGAGTACACCAGGATGTTGTCGATGAACACTATTACCGACTTGTCAGGGAATGGTCGGCACACTCGGTTCATCAAATCCATAAATATCTTCGGTGCGTTGGTTAGGCCGAAAGACATTACTAGGAACTCGTAATGACTGTAACATGTCCTAAATGCCATATTTGGAATGTCGTCTTTCGCCACCTTTACTTGATGATATCCCGATCGAAGGTGGATCTTTGAGAAGCAACCCGCGCCTTGAAGTTGATCAAACAAGTCGTCGATCCTCGGAAGTGGATACTTGTTCAGTTCTCTGTAGTCGATACACATCCTCATTGAGCCGTCTTCCTTCTTGATGAACAAGACCGGAACTCCCCAAGGAGACGATCTTGGTCGTATGAAAACCTTCTCAAGAAGGTCTTAAAGTTGCGTCATCATCTCTTGCATCTCGGAGGGAGCCAATCGATAAGGGGCTCGAGCAATCGGAGACGCTCCCGGAACGAGATCAATCCGAAATTCTACTTGGCGATCGGGTGGTAAACCGGGAAAGTCTTCTGGGAATACATCAGAAAACTCGCGTACCACCCTAACATCTTCTAGTTTCCTCTTCTTGAGTTTGGTGTCTATCGCATACGCCAAGAAGGATGAACATCCTTTCGCCAAACATTTTCGTGATTTGATCATGGAGAAAATCGCTACCTCACCTTTCCTTCTTTCACCATAAATTGTAGTCGCCTCACCGTCCACAACTTAGATCATCTTCTTGGAACACACGGTCTCGGCTTGGTTCTCCGATAACCAATCCATTCCTACCACCACATCAAATCCGCCAATTTGCATGGGCATCAAATTGATGAGGAATTTCCTTCCTTCAAACTCAAGGGTGCAACCCTTCAAGATGTCGTGGATTATCACTTGACCACCATTAGCTATTTCTACTACTATAGCATCCTCTAAAATACTCATAGGCAAGGCAAACTTTTGATAAAATACATCGGACACGAAAGAGAAGCTAGCACCCGAGTCAAACAATACACGTGTAGGCATGGAGTTTAGGAGAAACGTACCCGACACTACATCGGTAGAGGCCTTGGCTTCCTTCGTAGTCATTTGAAACGCTCTTCTAGCCGCTCACGGAGGATCCTTCTTCTTCCCACCGATTCCCCCGACCTTCCACTTTGGGCATTCATCCCTAACATGCCCTGACTCTTTACATTCGAAACACATTCGCCTTTTGACGGGACAATCTTTATAGGCATGATCGGGCTTCCCGCATTTGAAACAAGCTCCAGGGACAAAGTTGCACGGGCAGAAATGCTTGCTTTGGCATTTGGAACACCACCTAGCCTCACGTCTAGGATCGGCTCCCCGTTGGTAGTTTTTGTTGAAAGGTCTTGGTTTCTTAGAGGCCATATAAATTCCCTCCCATTTACTTTTCTCCACAATTCGGCCACCCTCTTCCTTGCCCCGGTTGTAGGCATCTTCCATTAATTGTGCTTCCTCTACTGCCTCCCGAAGAGTAGAGGCCTTCGACACTCTGACCATTGACATCATATCGGATGGAAGCCCCTTTATGTAAGATTTGATCTTATCCTTATCTGTTGGGACTAAATGTCCCACTAATCCCAGTTTGTCCATGAAAAGTCGGTTGTACTCTTTCATAGTCAAATTGCCCTTCTTCAAATTTCGGAACTCTTCTTCGATCTGGTCCATTGATCATTCATTACAATATTCCTCCAATAGCTTCTTCTTGAACGTCGGCCAACTTAGATTTGCCAATACTGTGGCCTCAACTGAAGTGGAGTAAACGTTCCACCATGTGAGGGTCGCCCCTCTGAGCATTTGAGAACCAAAAGTAGCTTTCTGGCCTTCGCCGCACTCACTTGATCGGAAAGCCTATTCGATTTCCCGAATCCAGTTCACACAAGCCATTGGATCATCCGAGATTTTGAACTCCGGCGGTCGGCAACCCAGGAATGCCTTGAATGTACAAGTTTTAGTCGCGGGCCTTGTTTCCGGGGCCACGGTCCCATTAGTAGGAATGTCATGTTCAGTACCCCCGGATCCCGCCACAATGACGTTTTCGGCAACCGTCTCAGTCCTTCGGTTGTTGGTCTCTCTGTCTTCTAGAAGCTTCAAGAATAGTTCTTGTTGTTGCGCCATGGCCTGATTCATGGCCAACATCATTATATCCATCATTTAGGTCTCCGTCGTAACCTCTTCTATAATAGGCTCCGCCGTATTCAGATTGCATTGGGGGATGTGGTCAGGTCCCCCGCCCAACACATTAACCAAACGAGAAGGCTCTTCCGCCACAGTCACCCACGGGTGGTCGGCCGTGGATGTCGTGGCCTCTTTGCCCTCCGGTCTATTCCGGGTGTTAATCATTTGTCTGCCATACACATGCAAGAAATAAGATGAGAGACGGACTACAAGAACAACACAAAAAAACATACTATTACATTCATCAATTATTATAACAACAGTAGATCAAGTATGATTACGTAAAACATCTTCATAATAACGTTAGCTAAGTGAAATTATGAACACAAGATACGTAAGAGTTATCGTTACCATTACTACAACTTTCAATTTGTGTAGGTTCCGTCGACTCTAAGACCATCCTATCTTAAGAATTCTACCCCCATCTTATAGGTCATAGCTTAATATCCTAAGTTTAAGTCTAGGCATCTTACATTCATACCTAGTTCACTTAAACTAATGCTCTGATACCAACTTGTAATATCCTAAAATTTGAGGTGAATTTAAAAATTGAAAATCCGGCAATATGACGTCTAAAAGTGGAGGAAATCAGTCCACCCTAAATGGGGGACCAAACAACCTGTATAATACGGATATGACAATCTAAACCAAGTGTATGTCAACCCAACACGGGGAACAAAGTATGACAATTACAATCCCAAATCAAATAAAGAATAAAATTCGACAACCTAATAATCTAACTTGGTCAAGTAAGATTAAGGTCGAGTGTCGCTATTCTTCCAAAATGTGTTATCTCTATACTTCAATGTATTGGTCACTATATCTTCAAAAAGACCGCTCTCGACCCCAAGGCCGTCCTCTCAATCCCAACAAGCCCCACCGCTAGAATGACTTTCCATACATGACCACCAAAGACCAAGCGTTAAGCTAAAGCCTACTGAGAACAATTAAGCTGAATAATAAATAAATGATAAACCCGTTTGAAGTCATACATTCGATCTAGTCGTGAGCTAAATCAAAACAAATCAAATAAACCATTAGTGATCATTATATGTTACAAATAACTCTAATCACATAGCGAGCTCAACTACTCCAAGTATATTGCTCAAAAACATCAAGTTAACCACTCCAGATTTATTCTTGAGAGTCCCAAAACAGGGGAACTCATGCACAATGGAATTACACCATACTATCCATGGGACGTTTCCCGACCGTGTAGGTCCACACCTTACTTACCATGGAACCCAATGCCTATTCAGTGCCAAAGTGGTGAACCTAATGCCCATACGAGACATAGGAACACCGTGCCTATGGATCCATTGCACTAAGACCAAATACTCAAAGCATTCCAACACATTCGTTACTTAGCAATGTATGTAAGTAATTCATAGATACAAGATTCCCATAATGAAACATTAGCCCCCATCATAAGAATAGCGATATCTACTTAACCAATATATATCGTATTTCCAAAGTCAAGTTTGTAATTACTCAACCCAATATTAATTTTTCCCCAAACCCTAGTTTCCTCATTGGGTTCACCAAAATCCCATGGAACAAGGGTTAGTTGTCAAATGAGTAGAAGGTTTAGAAATCCATACATCTTGGTTTAAAACATCATTTTCCATATTCTTACTTAGGTTATAAAAACCCTAATATTCCAAATTTCATGTTTTAGGTCAAATACCACGAAAACCCAATTTATAGTGAGTAATCATGAAAGGGGGGAGGGGGTGTTATAACACATGAATCCAAGTAAATACACATATATAAAACATGGTTAGTAACTCACCTTGAAAGGGTTATAGAAAACTCTAAGTAATGGATGTAGAAGAGAAGGGAGTAGGTGAGCTTGGAGCTTGAGCCTCTAGGAACACTTAATGCAAGTAATTAAGCCTACACCAACCAACAAGATCATCACCAAAAGATTTCTTCCAAAGATATTGAATGAAGAGAGAGAGAGAGAGATTTACCCTAATTTCTTCCCCAAACTCGTCCTTACTCAAAGCAAAATGAGAAAATGAGGAAATGGGGTCGTTTTTGGGCATTTAAGAGTTCAGATCCCGACCGCGACAATGCCTCACGAGATTGACATGGTCATTCTCGCTTGGCACAGTCACCCGAGCTAAGTACCTTATGGTACATTCTCAGGGATTGTGCCTCGCGAGAATGACACATGTCATACTTGCTTGGCACTATCGCACACCACCACCTCCTCTCGGTACGTATCCGGCGAATGTGCCTTGCGATAGTGACTTCTATTACAGCCGCAGGCACAGTCGCCCCAGGAGTACCAAAGCTCGTTTTCATCTGATTTCGGTCCGAATAACCTTCGATATCAACGCTAGGTTCTATAATAAGGAAAATGGTCGGATTAGGGACGTACCGGAAACATGGGTGTTACAGGATTTGGGACCAAAGAACTTTAAATGGTCTAATCTTGGATTTGTTGGTATAACTGAAGAATTTGCCCACTTGATGACTATTTGTATATAATTGATCATATATTGGATATGTTGGACACATCCAGGAGACTAAATATATTAGAATATAATGCAATGGACCCATAGGCATAGAAGTTGGTTTTATTTGAGTTGCAACTTGAGATGGGCATTATGTTTTCATAGGCAATAAGGTGTGGGCTCTTGGAGTCGGGCATCGATTATTGACCAATATAATGTAATTTCATAGTGAACAAACTTAACTTGGATTTTGGAGATCTCAAGATATAGACCTGGTGTGGTAGAACTTGGTGACTTCACAAGAAATAGACTTGGAGTTGTTGAACTCATTAACTCATAAAACTATAGACCTGGAGTGGGTAGTCTTAATGATTGTTAATCCATAAGTAATGCTTATATATAATATGTTGGTGCTTTTAGTGTCAACTGTAATAATCGTATTTTCCATTGCTTTAATCCTTAGAAAGTGGGGTCAAAGTGTGAAGATGAGGAAACTAGGGACTTAAAGGTAAATTGTGAAAGTTATAAAAGGGGCCAAAATCCCTAGACTTTTGGTCGGTGCGACTGCTATAGTTTTGGAGAGAAAGGAAGACTAGAAGGGTTTTTGGCAAGGGTTGTAGAGTTCTCAGGATTTCAATCAATCAGAGTAAATTACTAACCTGTTAAGCCTAATCTTTTATGCTTGGATGCTCTTGAAATAGAAGAAAGCCCCATCTCTTTCACCATACTTCTTTCTTGGATTTATTGCAATGGATTAGAAATTGATTGTGGGTTATTGTGGTGTTGGCCGATTATTATCTCATATGGCAGTAAAATTTATTGGTTCTCTATAATCTAGTTTTAGTTTGGGGAAACCCCTCGATTTTTTGTGAGACCGCATTAAGCCGTGAG
This sequence comes from Arctium lappa, assembly GCA_023525745.1. Taxonomy (NCBI): domain Eukaryota; kingdom Viridiplantae; phylum Streptophyta; class Magnoliopsida; order Asterales; family Asteraceae; genus Arctium; species Arctium lappa. The sequence continues at coordinate 136,429,975 of CM042048.1, forward strand.
GGAAACCAGTAGCTCTAACCCAGGAAACTCGGTGGTTACAAACCGGGAAAGCCCGGAAGCAACCCAACCGGGATTGAACCCGGATGCACTGTAACTGGGGTGGAACCCGGATGTACCGGAACCGGGATGGAACTCAGATAGACCGAGACCGGGATGGAAACCCGGATAGACCGGGACCGGGTTAAATCCCAGATAGGCCAGGGATTGCAAATTCGTGGAAAGATTGGGGGGATCTTAGTCGGGGTTTAATTGAGAATTAGTCAGGGTTTAACTATGATTTGTTTAACCAAGTTGTAGGTTCTCGGCTTTTCTAAAGTAACTTTCTGCGTATGTGTGTATTGAACAGGTGAGTTCTCTTAAACCCCTTTTTACGTGAAATGTATTGATAAGCTGTTTAAACATGCTTTTAAGTTTTACGTGCAAACATGGCTTTTATTCATAAGTGTACAAATATTTCTTGCACGACATTAAGTATCTTAAAGTCGTTGGTCTAGCGTGTGGTGGATTTTATTTCCAAAAGGTACATGCTGGGATTGTTATGTGGTGTTGGGTTGCATAGTGGGAATGTTACACCTCGGGAGTAAATTTTAAACCCCATGTGCATGAAATTCAAAGTAAAGTAGTGGTTGCGGCGCGTTGAGGCACTTCTTCGACGGTTCCCGTACAGTTAGGAACCTATGCCTGCACGGTAGAACCAACCTTCCTATCATTGCCCATGCCTCTCTCTCTCATTTTCTGCATACACGGGGACATGGAGTTTGCTTAGGCCCCGGAGGCGAAAGGGGAGTTTGCTTGGACCCCGATCGTGGTTGATGGCAGTTATGGATTTTTGGTAAATGACCACTGTGCACTACCCATGTCTAATGTTGTGTTGTTTTATTGACTATAAAACGATAACACTATTCTTGTTTTTGCAATGATTATAACTGTTTTCGAGAGGGAATTCACTAGACCTCGTGGTCTAACCCTCGTTTTTCAAAACTAAAACCGTTTTCAGGTAAGAAGGATTGCAATGCTTCTTCCAAAGGGAAGGAGAAGATATGAAGGTTTAGAGATGGATGCCTCAAGTGTAGATCCCTATAGTTCCTTACTTATAATAGCTTTTCTTTAAACTTTAGAGATGCTCGGCTGTAGAAGCGTGTTTCTGCTGCTAAATTCTGTATTGAATTTTGAGATGTATTGGGACCATTTTGGGATTTATTCTGCATGTTTTGTTTGGATTATTTTTGGGTTGTTTCATCACCGGCCATTCAAGTGTAATTGGATATAACACGAGTGCTAATGGGTTTCAAACTATGATCTAATACAAGTTGAGTGCATACTTTGTTATAAGATGAGTTTAATCCCGAACACGACGAAATGACGGGGGTCAAGGGGGTCGTGCCCCTTTGCGGGGTCCAAGGGGCAGCTCCCCTTGAAATGGTCCTGCTAGGTGGGGTCGAGGGGCAGCGCCTCAAAAGCTCATTAGAATTTTGGACATGGAATGAAGTGGAAAAACTTGATCACAGGCTCTGGTGGTTATCTCTGCAGAGGTTCTGGTGGTTATCTCTATAGAGGCTCTGGTGCTATCTCTAAACCAGAGGCTCTAGTGTGCATCTCCGGACTAGAGGCTCTGGTGCCTATCTCTGGATTGTCTATCTCTAAACCTGCAGTTATTGAAAATTTGTTTCTCAGTTATTTCCAGCCCATGATCTTAGCTAAAACGGTTGTAACCGACCATTATTGCTAATTATTGCCATTTCAGTTATTTTCCTATTTTACGAATGGGACTAGTATATATACCATATATACTTATGTTTTAAGACTCACAATTTTGAAAAAACTTCATATACTCTCCAGCAATTTTGCTCTCATTTTTGTGCCTAAAAACGACAGTGGTCTTGAGTCTTATCCCATATTGAATTTCGTGTAACCCAGGCATAGGGTCGAAATACCAATTCGAAAAGTGAACTCACACGATTCTCAAAAATCCGATCACCTGATTGACTGCAATACCCTAATTTCTAACATAATATGAATATATGGCTTACTGTTGTGTTCTGTCACTATCAATGGAAAATCAGGTCTCCTTGGTCATCGTAAGATGTTTTATGCTCTTCCATAGGCATACCAACAGGGTGGGTTATAGAATCCCCAGACTCGGCCCCAGTTTCTGGTAATGGCCCCCAACCCCGGGCCCGATCCCCGGTGGGTACAAGGAATAAAATCCCATCCCCGATTGTTTTATGGTCAATCCTCAGTCCCCGACCGCTATTCAGCCCTAGTCCCCGACCCGTTCAACATGTTCCAGTTGTGTTGTTTTTGGCCTTGTTTTTGTTTGATTGTTCCCCATTTTAAACTAAAAGAGTCAAACTAACAATGAACAAATGTTCAAACGAAATATGCACATGGGATGTATTTTAATAAGGATGTCATATAGCACTACCTAGTACATAAAAACATGTGTCAAGCTTAAAAGTTTAGATTTAACTCAGTAAGGGTAAAAATGCCATTTCATTCAGAAAGATCAGTACCATTCTTGGCCTCATTATTGCTACTATTAGTGGCAGGATCCAATGCTGGTGGGATTTCTATATAATTGGGCACAAAATGGGAATGAAGAAACTTTGGTTGAAACAAAGGAAATCGAAAAAGTCTGGAAGAGAAGAGCCGAAGTGTGGAAGTCGATTACAAAAGGGGAAGAGTAAAACCTAATTTGGGTTAATAATAAATTAATAATTAAAATAACATATATATATATATATATATATATATATATATATATATATAATGGGTATGGGGCAGGTTGGGGGTGCGTTACCCAACCCCTTCCCCATCCCCGATTTTAGTCTTGCAATAACCTTTGAGCCGGACCCAACACCCGGTGTGACCCAGAATTACTAGCATACAGTTTACATAACAGATAAAAAACATAATATTATTGATCAAATCATATGATTACAACGTGGTCATAGATCTAACAGTGTGCCACAGATCTCACGTATGTGTGTGTATACAGTGTACGAGTTCTTACCAATCCAGCGTGTGTTCGTTCGTGTCTACAAATCTAACAAAGAACAGATTATTTATACTAAGTCAACTTGAGTTGACTTTACAACATAAACCCTCAAACTATTCAACAATTACAAAACAGACCCTTACTTTTAATCTTGAATACAATATTAATCTAACAATCTCCCCCTTTGGATTCAAGATTAAAAAAAAATGACGATAATCTTCAGGTCTTCTTATCTTCAGAATAATCTTCATCTTTGAAACTTTTTCAACTTTGACATCTTAAAAGCTTTGACATCTTCAGCAAACTTTGTCACTTTGATCAAATTATCTTCCCTTTTTTCTACTTTTCATGACTTTACTTTCTCTTCAAAATATATCTTTCTGTCTTGAACTCTGAAACTTTAAAATTTTGAAACCTTTGACAGCTTTAGCACAATCTTCATACTTTCCCTTTGTTTACAACAATACCATTCTCTTTACCACAATCTTTGCTATAACCTTCTCAATCATTCAAGTCTTCAAACTTTGACTAACTTCAAAACTTTAATCATTTGAACTTGAACTGTGAGTTATCTCCCCCTTTTTAATGATTTGTGATAATCAAAATCATTAAAACTTGTTCAAGGTCAGCTCGGTCTTTGAATGATCTCCCCCAAATAAACAAATAAGCACAGTCTTCATGATCTTCCCCTTTGATAAAATATGAACAATCTCCCCTTGTGTATAGAAATTATCAATCTCCCCCAATAAATGATATGAGAGAATCTTTCATCTGATCTGAATGAGCCGTCAATTCATGAATGAATTCATCTGAATCTTTTTAAATTCAGACAAATTAGGAATGGAAACCTAAATCAACATATGAAATAGTTAGGAATGTCTGTCAGTAGCACAAAGCCACTGTGTACAACGAATGTACAATGTAAGGATCTTGAAGTGATGATCACTCCCCAGGACTTCCATTCAATCATTCAAAAACACAAGGTATTTTCTATGAATGTTCTGACAGAAAAACAAATTTTCTGTCTGTTTGTGCTTGTGTTATGAAAGAATTAGCACAATGATTGTGTTTCATAAGGCTCAAAATATGTATACCAATGAGACAGCAATGAATATACATAGACTCTATGTGCATGATGAAGGGTCGAAGGTGGGGCAACTTTTCTTCTTTTTCAATATCAGTATTTTCCAAGTGAAGAACCAATAGAGTATGTGTTGCATCCCCAGAAAATGTGAAACATTCTCTTTTTGAGAAAAGAATGAGTAGTGGTGAGGTTGTATACAAGAAATGGCATGGGCTAGTTGCCTTTTTCAATGTCGTACACGAAGAAATGTGAAACAACAGTTTATGTGGTTGCCTGACTCAGAAAGAAGTTTGGTGCAGAGTCTGATATTCTTTTACTCTGTTCTCTCACCCTCTTTCGTTTAATCATTTAAGCTCACATCTAACCAATCTCTCATTTCCATTTTACCTCTTCACACACCACTCTCAATCTTTTGAACCCTCTTCCCTCAATCACTCAGGGAATACTTCCTGGGTAGGAAACACTGGTTATCGTGAATCCATGGAAGTTCTATTAAGCTCACACAATGAATCCCATGTATGTTTTCCTAAAAGAATATGTTTTACAATGATTAACTTGACAAAATAAGCACAAGTAATCATTTCTCAGTATATGTATGCTTCACAATATCAGTGTGAGAGCCTTGATCATGGAAGATTTCTCAAAACGTTGTATAAATGAATAACCATGAAAGAATAGAAACGTTTTGAGAATCTGACAATGATTAAAATCAGATCAAAATTCATGAAGAATAATATTTGGGAAATCAAAGATGAATGTTGTTTATAGGAACAATATATAAACATTTTAACAATGAAAGCACATGTAAAGATGAAATGACGTTTGATTCAATCAACATTGAGTACAACCGGGAGTATTACCATAGAAAGATTTAACTTTTGATACATGGTAATAACAAAGTCAAGAAATGTACTGAACCGTTGTGTGTATGAATATTTGACAAAGTATATGAAAAGAAAATACACAAGTATTTTTCTTTAAGAACACACGGTCAGATAAGCATGTAAGTATCCAAAATCATTTAAAAAATCACACTTCGCAATTCATGAAAATCTTTTAAGAATAGGAAGCGGTTTGAACATTTAAGAAACCATTTTTCACAAGTGAAAGTTGTTCTTCTTTCAGCAAGTGATAAAGTGTAAGGATTAAAAATATATACCTTTAAATCAAAATCCTTAACTCCCCCTGAAATGAATATTTTCAATGAAGTATCCGTGACAAAAACTCAGATATCCTCTGTAACACCCTGAATTCTGGAAATAGCAACTGATTTAAAATTTTCTCAATACATCAATGAATGATTCATCTGAAATCACAAATTTAGATTTAACCTCAATACACACATTCATTCACACATGCGGTCTATAAAAAGGACGGGTGTTACTAAAACCCCATAATAGTCGCTATCTCCAACTGCGGAAGACTTCACCAAACTACTTACTCTCGTGTAAGCCTAATGCTCAACTCCTCAAAGCACTGCAAGAACCAAACCCCAACTGGAACCTAATGCACATGCCGACAAATAAAAAGGTTAGGCTTAACGCCTAGTGAGTTCAAGAGTTTTCATTAGAGATAAATAAAGCAGTAACTTCAAGAATGTTATTTAAAATCATGATTTCCGAAATGCAATACATTTGATTTGAAAGCAACCAAAAATGGAATACATTACATCACAAAACAATCTCCTTTCATTATTCACCCTTTACGTGATTTAAAATCATAAAACGAGCGCTTCTTTAAATAAAGCCAAAACCCGAAGCGCACGTAAAATGTAACTGATGTTATAATGATCAAACATTGAAAACGTAGATAACTCCAACTTCCAAAACATCCCAATAACGCGAACGAGTTTCAATAACCAAAACCTTAAAACATAGATAAATACCCATATGAGTTTCAATAACCAAAACCTTAAAACATAGATAAATACCCATACTCAAACGTCTCCGAAAACATGGATTATAAAACTCTATATCCAAAACCACACCTAATGGTGACGGGGAAAACCCGGTAACATGGTACGTGACGGACACAAAGTATGTCACATAATTATGTAAGAAATAAAAACATGTGGGTTACACATAAAACACCCACCAAGCTCAACTCCTCTGAGTCTATCACTCGAAAACATCAAGTCAACCCCTCTAGGTCTATTCTTGAGAGTTTCAAAACGGGGAACTCTAGCACAAGGGAATTAAACCTTACTGCCCATGAGACGTTGCTCGACCGTATAGGTCCATACCTTACTTGTCATGGTGACCCGATGCCTATTTCGTGCCAAGTGGCGTACCTAATGTCCAAAGCGGGGACATAGGAACACCGTGCCTATGGATCCATTGCACTAACTAAACCATTACATGACTCAAAACAAATGAACTAATGCATTCAAAACATGTAATTCTCAAATAAGATGCAATAATGCAAATCTTAACCAAACGCTCAACATTGAGCTATTAAAAGCGGACATGTGTCCTCGAAACCCAACAAAATCCAAGCCAAGCCATAAGCTCAAACAAATCCAAAGACTCAACGTTGAAAAATCATAAATTGGAATCAAACATAAACAACCTGTACTTATGTAAACCCATGCTCCAAAACATATAATTAATTCCAACGTAGTTTAGATTGGGACAAATCGTTTTCCAAGTACGTTTATAACATTTATCCTTTTAAAACGTCCCATAACACAAAACCATGCATTTCTCCAAAACACAAAATGAAATACATTTATACTCAAAATCTACTTCCATAAAATAAGTCATTAAGATACCATAATATATGATTTATTTATTCAAAATGCCCAAAATCCCAAAGATGTGTGCTATATAAGTTTATAAAGTTAAACACTTTCAAAATAACCAAACTTATCAGCAGTTAAAAATTTCATGTAAGACATAAAACACATTAAAATAAACATTTTGGCATGTACACCGTTTTCACAAATCAACTTGAACTCACCTTGCTAGATTTAGGCTAAATCTAGATTTCACCCAACGAGCTCTTTTGAAGGCCGCTTGAATCCTCAAGCCGAGAAATTCCAAAACCTAGATCCATACATACCGAACCATAAATATCCATAAACAACCACATAGAAACATTCCCAAACATTATATACCAAAATCCCTAAACGAGGTCAAACCCCTAGTTTCTCCAAAACTAACAAATTCGAGATTTGATAAACCAAACACTAGGGAAACACCCAAAGAACATATATAACCTTAAATCAAAGAATGTTACCATTAAAGATGACGAGACTTTCCGAGAACACCCAATCCAACACTTCAACCCGAGCTCCTAACCGTTGAACTTGATGAGGAAGATGAAGATGGAGGTTTTGTGACTCAAGCTCCCAACTAGCTAGATGGTGAGTAATCATGTGGTTTGAGGAGGAAACCCCCCCAAAATAGGTTAGGGTTCGGTTTTGGAACTTGGGAGAGAAAAGGTAGAAGATAGAAGTGAGAAATGTGGAAAAATGGTGCAAAGTTCGGACTTAACAGCCTCTCAGCCCCCGCCAGCGACATTGACACGGTACCTCTCCCGCTCCTTAGAGCCCGCGGTACCTCTCCCGCGAGAGTGACACGACGACAGTGACACTTGTCACTGTCGCGGGCAATGTCGCCCAAACCCCTTCGAGTCCCAAAACTTGATTTCTTCCATTCCAACATTCTCGAAACCCTTAGGAACTTTAAACAAAGCATTTTCCAACAAAACCCCAAAGTTTACAAGTCAAAGAAACGTCCGGGTGACAATTACTTACCGAAAATCACGGGTGTTACATCCTCCATCTTGATATCTGTAAAGATTCAAATTATCAGAAAAATATAACAATGAAAGTATAACCAACTATTATCTCCTGCCCCTAAAAGATATAATAGTTAACCCCCCCTCAAATAAAAAAACTTCTAGAAAAGATGTTATCAATTAAGCATCCATTAGAAGAAAAGCATTTGAGTACGGGTTCTGAACGAAGTTATACAGAAACCATTATTACAGATTCTCCGGTGAGAATAGTAATATGACTTTTTACCAATGAAGCACGGGTTCTGATATGATGTAACTAGAAGCCAATGTCACATGAAAAATAACCTGCAAAAGAAAAGATTTTGGTAATCATTTTAAAAAATGATTCCGCCTTCGTCAGTAAAGGATGAATAATAGACATTGTTCATAATTTCCAAGACAAAAATAATCTAAGCACAAAGTAAGATATACTCCCCCTTGAATCATGTAGTGGCATTTAACATACCTAGTTTGTTGACTAGAAAGGTAAACCGTTTTTCATCCAACGGCTTGGTGAAAAGATCAGCCAACTGGTAGTCTGTTTGCACGAAGTGCATCTCTATATCGCCCTTTTCCACACGATCCTTGATGAAGTGATATCACACATCAATATGATTTGTCTTTGAGTGTTGCACTGGATTAGTTGTTATGGCTATCGCGCTCTTTGAATCGCAGTAAATAGGAACTCATTGGTATGAATAGCAAAAATCCTTTAATTGTGTCCGCATCCAAAGGACTTGTGAACAGCAGCTTGCAGCGGCTACATATTCAGCCTCGGCGGTAGATGTGGATACACAATTCCGCTTCTTTGATGTCCAGCTTACCAACTTGTCACCTAAAAACTGACACGATACAGAAGTGCTCTTACGATCCAACTTACACCCTGCATGGTCAGCATCTGTGTATGCAGTTAGATCAAAACTCGAACCCTTAGAATACCAAAGGCCTAACTTGGGAGTACCTTTGAGGTACCTAAGTATTCGTTTCACAGCGACTAGGTGTGATTCCTTCGGGTTAGCTTGATACCTAGCGCAGAAACATGTGGCAAACATAATATCCGGTCTACTTGCCGTTAAGTACAGTAATGAACCAATTATGCTACGGTACATCTTTTGATCTACTGATTTACCAGATAAATCAGCATCTAATAGTGTACCCGTTGCCATTGGTGTTTTCATCACTGAACTTTCAGTCATGTTAAACTTTTTCAAGATATCTCTGATATATTTTAACTGATTAATGAAAATGCCTTCGGGTAACTATTTTACTTGAAGACCAAGAAATAATGTCAGTTCACCCATCATTGACATTTCAAATCGATATTCCATGATTTTTGAAAAGTTTTTACAAAATTTAGGATTTGTAGATCCGAAAATAATGTCATCCACAGAGATCTGAATTAGGATCATATCTTCACCTTGTTTCTTCAGAAAGAGAGTAGTATCTATAATACCTTTCTTAAAATCTGAAGTAAGTATAAATTGGGTTAACGTTTCATACCAAGCTCTCGGTGCCTGTTTGAGTACATATAAAGCCTTGTCTAGTACGTAGACATAATCCGGGTGTTTTGGATCAATAAAGCCTTCGGGTTGAGCAACGTAAAATTCTTCATGCAGAATCCCATTCAAGAAAGCAGATTTTACGTCCATATGATATACCGTAAAATTCTTATGGGCTACATACGAAAGAAATATCCGAATAGCTTCAATCCTTGCAACAGGAGCAAATGTCTCATCATAATCAATCCCCTCCTGTTGACAATACCCTTTTGCAACAAGGCGAGCTTTATTTCTAACCACAACTCCTGCTTCATCTCTCTTATTTCTGAAGACCCACTTTGTGCCAATTACATATTTTCCTTCTGGTAGTGGGATAAGTCGCCATACCTTGTTCCTCTCAAATTGTAGAAGTTCATATTGCATAGCTAATATCCAATCAGTATCTCGCAAGGCTTCTGATGCTTTCTTCGGCTTAAGGGAACTAAGGAAACTTGAGTAAAGACAAAAATTTGCAGAAGTCGCCCGCGTTTTCACTCCACTATGGATATCACATATTATGTTGTGTAGGGGATGATCTCGTGTCCATCTTGTAGTACTTGGAAGTGGTTGAACAGAAATTTGTGTGTTATCTTCATCATATTCATCATATATTGCAGGCTCAACCTCAGATATACTCGGGACATCTTGTACATTTGTTTCTGACTGATGTAGTTCTGGAACACCAGAAGAAGTACTCGGAACTTCTTTTCCAGAAACTGTATCTGCAGAAGCAAAAGTCAAATTAGTATCATCAGAAAGAACAGGTGTAGTTGTACCTAATGAGGTTGATGTAGTGACAATCTCATAAGGTCCTGAAATATCTTCAGTTGTAACTGGAACCTCTGAAGTTGATGCGGATATGTTTGATTTGTCAAAATCTACACATATATCCAAAAATGCATCAAAGAATAGTAAATATAACTCAGATGTTATATTTTGTGAGTCAAAAAACTTAGTCTGTGATAATTCGGGTTCTATTCCGTCTTGAATAGAAGCCTTCTGTTTCAGCTTGAGTTCTGAATTGTAGTGTTCAGAAGTCAACGTGGATGATTCATCAAAAGACACATTCATACTCTCCATGATAGTCTTGGTTCGTCTATTGTAGACCCGATAGGCTTTTGACGTCAAGGAATATCCGATAAAGTAGCCTTCGTCCGCCTTCTTGTCGAATTTACCAAGATTATCACGATCATTGAGTATGTAACACCTACAACCAAAAACACGAAGAAATTTAATATTCGGCTTTCTCTTATTTATAAGCTCATATGTTGTTTTCTTATGTCTTTTTATCACAATAGTACGGTTATGAGTGAAACATGCAGTAGCTACGGCTTCAGCCCACATATACAATGGAAGACCAGAATAAGTTAGCATTGTTCTTGCTGCCTCAACCAAGGTTCGATTTTTCCTTCGACCACGCCGTTTTGTTGAGGAGTATAGGCAACAAAAAAATTGTGAGAGATCCCGACTGATACGAGATAACTCTGAAGAGTAGAATTCTTAAATTATGTGCCATTGTCACTTCTCAAAGTCTTTACCGGCAATTGAAGTCGAACCTGGATCTTCTTGAGAAAAGCAATGATGAGCTCTGATGCATCTGATTTGCTTCGCAGAAATTCTAGCCATGTGTATCGTGAGAACTCATCTATCATCACCAATATATATTTCTTCCCATTTATAGACTGAGTCCTCATCGGGCCGCAAAGGTCCATATGTATAAGCTCGAGAGGTGATGAACAAGAGAATTATGTCTTTGCTTTATGTGAACTGCGTTTCATTTTTCCCATCTCACAGGCGGGGCAAAGTGAATTCTTCTCAAACCTCAGTTTTGGAAGACCTTTGACTATTCCATGTCTCGCCAATTGATTTATCGCTTGAAATTTTTGGTGAGACAGGCGCCGATGCCAAATCCAGCTTTCAGCTTTAGCAATTAGACAAACAGATCTTGTGTGTCCCTTATTTGAACAAGGATCTTTACCAGATAAATCAAATAAACGATTAACAACCTATTTGATATAACATTCAACGATTACAAGGTTCGGTATTGATCTGCTTGAAGCTCTCTCTCGTTTACACCTTTTTGTGTGTGTTCTTGTGTGTGATCTAAACTGATCTAAGAGCTCCCAACAACTAATATCTATATTAGATATTATCTAACAACTAACAATATAATATCTAAAATATAATATCTAGATATTATCTAACTAATTAACTAATAACAATAACAACTAACTTTGACTATTTATTACAAACGACTTAGACTTATTATTTAAGAGATGACTTTTCCGCTTTAGCTTCAGATTGCGATCTTCAGATTGGATGATCTTGAATCCAATGAGACTGTGCTCTAACAGATCTATTGGCAGAAAGTGTTGGAAAATGCACTGCATATAAATTTGCATGTCGTTCTGCTTTGAAAATCTCACAACCGTTCTTATCTTCAATAAAACAGCTATCTACAGTGAACCGAACTTGAAATTTACTGTCGCAGAATTGACTAGTGCTGAAAAGATTATGATCAAGAGCATCTACGAACAGTATTTTCTTGATTGTTACGATGCCGTTTGTTAATGAACCATGTCCTCTAATGAAACTGGTAAGCTTAGAATTTGCAAAACTCACTGCTCCAGCAGGTTCCTCAACATAGTTGTGTAGAAGATGCTTAAATCCAGTCATGTGGCGCGAGCATCCTGAATCTATGTACCACGGATGTGACGCCTGCAAAAGAACAAATTCACTTCTTCTTAGGTACCCATATCCAGATGGGTCCTTTTTGGTTAGCCTTTTGCAATTTATTGAAATCATCTACCTTAGCCTTAATTCACCATTCATAGCGAGGCTTCGTTATCCATTTCCAAACCATTTTTACATTAAGCTCATTAAACTTCTGTTTTCTAGAAATATAATCATTCTTAACATGAAAGACTTTTGCATGTTGTGTCGAGGATTTAAAGACAGATTTAGTCGAGGATGCTTTTCTAGAAACTTTAGATTTAGGAGGAATGGTGTGAAGTTTGAAAGAGTTGTCATGACAGTGTTTGCAAATAAAGTTCTTACGAGCAAATGTCAATAGCTTTGATTTATCACTATGAATACAATCATTCATACACTTTTGACATTGCAAATCATTTGAACTTGTACATTTCAAACTAACACAATCAATGACATTACATTTATTAGCAACAACTTTATTTTCACATTTCTCCTTCACCCATTCTCCTTTATCATTATGTTTTTTCAAATCTGAAACAGGAAATGAAATCTTGTCAGTTTTCTTCTTAGAAGATGATTTTTTCTTTGAAATACCAGAAGCTTCACCTTTTTCAAAGATACTCGGAGGATATTCAGGAGTATTAGTATAAACAACAGAGGTTTTAGAAGTGATAGTCTCAAACTCTGGGTTTGAATGAACATTCCATGTCTTAGAATCAAACATCTTTTTCTCATTCAAATTTTGTTTAAACTAATCAACTTTTAAAGCACTCAACTCTATAGAGAGTTCTTTGTTTTATTCAGAAGACTAGTCAAGTTTGAATCTGAGATCATTGTTCTCATCTTTCAACTCTTCAATAGTCTTTTGAATATCTTTAATTTGTTTTTCAAAAACTGATGTTTGATGCACCTCAGAGTTTGATTCTAACTTCTCTATGATCGGAACAGAATCTGAAGCATTCATCATGTTTGTAAAAATCTCTTCAGTCATCTTTTTTGAAAAATCATTTTTAATACTTTGATTCATGACATTTATGCACTCATCCGTCTTAATTTCTTTTGAGGATTCGGAAATGATTGATTTAGTTAGAGGAGCCTGATTCTCAACATCAGTTTATGATTCATATTCATCATACAGACATTGAGTTTCATGAATGTCTACTTCAGTATTTGTTGATTCTGTTGGTGAACATGTAGAAAACAATGATTGAAATTCAACAAATTCAGGTTTTCTAGTTTTATAACTTTTGTTTAATTCCTTATAAGAAAAACCAACAGATTTAAAACTTGAGACTGAATCAGCACAACTTGATGTATCATCATCAATCAATTCTTTTCCTTTAGAAGAAATGTTAGACATGAGAGTTTCAGATTTAATAAAAGTATCATGAATGCTCGGGATTTTCTTAGGTGTTGAGCCTAGTTTATCAAAATTATACAAGTTTTCTTCAAAACCTAATCCCGTTTTAGCATTATAAAAACAGACATCTTGGAGTTTATTTGTTAAGAAGTTCAATGTCTGCTCAGTTTGTCCTCTCTTAAGATTTAAATCCTCTAGCTGCTTTATCTTACAATAAGCCTCATTTCGCTCCTGAAAACAAGCTTCAAACTTGATTTTAAAATCACCTTTTTCAGAATTTAAATTAACAAGATCTTTTTCAAGCTCAACAATTTTGATTTTCAAAACTTCTTTTTGTTTCTTTAAAACGTCTTTTTCAGATTCTTTTTCCTCAACAACAACTTTCAATAATGCATTTTCGTCACGAAAATTCATCATTGATTGTCTTTCATTGTTAAGTTTGACCTTTAGATTTTCAAACTCTTTTTCCATGATTTTAATCTGAGCCATCAGAGAATGAACAAGTTCATAATTTGAAAGAGTACTTACCTCTGAATCACAATCAGACTGGTCAGAAGATGTTTCAACTTCATCATTCACCTTGGCCATCATACACACTTGAGTAAAATGTGCTGATTCTTCATCGGAGCTTTGATAAAACCAATTCTCTTCCTCAGCCATAAGCTCTTTTCCATCTTCAACCTTCTTTGCAATCAGTGATTTCTTTGTATAGTACTCTAAATTCTTAGTCCTCTTAAACTTGCACTCCTTTGTAAAATGACCAGGTTTACCACAATTGTAACACCTGTCGTATTTAGGCTCATCATTCTCTTCTTTCTTTTCTTCTCTTTTCTCAACTCTTTTCTCATCTTTCTTCTCATCTCGCTTTCCATCTTTCTTCTCAAACCTTGGCTTGTACTTGTCTGATCTATCTTTCTTGTATCCCTCATACTTTGACTTTGAAAATCTCTTCTTGCCAAAGCTTTTCTAAAACTGCTTTGTGATGAGGGCAAGATTATCAGCAAATCTTTGAATATCTTCATCAGAATGTGTCTCAGCTTCAGAGGAGGAATTATCAGAACTAGAGTCAGTCGGGTCTGTTAGAAAAGCTCTGGATTTCCTTGACTTGTATTTTGATGAAGAAACAGTCTTGGAACTTGATCCTTTCTTCTTTTCAGACAACAAGGCCAGTGAATCTTTAACAATCTTTTTCTCTTCACTAAGTTGCTTTACCTCGTCTTCATGTTGAAATAAAGTCGTAAAGATATCATTCACATCTTCTTGAGCCATGTCTTTTGTCATCTGAATATTTATAGCATAGCTTTTCCACTCAGGATTCAAGTTCTTAATGAACTTGTAATTTAATTTCAGACATTGTCTTGTTCATCCCATTTCTTCTCAAGTCATTCAGAATCACATTAAACCTTGTATATGTATCCAGAAGTGTTTCTCCTTCTTTAGCACGAAATCCTTCATATGCATTTATACTTTGGTTCAGTTTGGCTTGTCTAGACTTTTCAGTACCCTGGAATTGTCTTTCCAGCTCGTCCCACATTGCTTTAGCAGATTCCCTACTATCTAAACGGTTGTAGATGTCATTTGGGATTGCCATGGTGAGATAGATAAGGGCCTCTTCATCTATTTGGTGAAGCTCCTTCTCCCTCTCACTATAGTACTCATATGGTCTTGGCACATACCTAACTGGGATTTCAGGAGAAGTCTCAGTGGCCGCTTGTCCAGGTACTGTAACCACTGGCTGAACTGGACCATCAATTATGGACTTCATATAATCTATGTTCTTATGATTCAAGAACTGAATCATTCTCCTCTTCCACTGTGAATATTCCCCGATAGACAAGATCGGAGGTTTCGATTGAGAACCCATAGAAAGCAACTCTTTAAACATGATGAAAGATTTGAGTAATCGGCACAAACAAGAAAAATTAGCTAGTAATGATCTTTGAATCCAACAATTTGAGAAACACTTGAAAATTTTCAGAAAAAGAAATTTTTAAAAACTCCAAGTTCAGAATTCGCAAGCAGCACAAAACAAGAACAATTCGCAAAACAAAGTGTACTAGAATTCGTAAACTCTTCGAAATTCGCAAGACAAGGCTTAGAAATTCTCAAAGTCGGGAATTCGCAAGCTAGAGAGAACACAAGACAAGCAATTCGCAAAAAGCTTTATGCGAAAAGTTTACAATTCGCAGATCTCTCTTCTGTGAATTCTATCCTTAAACAAATTCTGAAAACACAATTCTGAAAACAATCAAGAATTCGTAACATAAATTCGTAAGATACAGAAACATGAATCCTTTACTAAGAAAATTTTTGCAATTATCACAAAAAAAATTCGTAACATATACGAATTCTTGACTTGGAAGAATTATTGAAAAAGCTTTGCGAAAACTTAAGAATTCGTAAACTAGAGTAATGCGAATTCTAGCTTTTCGCTTAAGACACAATAGCGAAAACCTCAGAATTCGTAACAGACTCAATTACGAAATCCTCAATTGAAACATTTTAAAAACTACACTTTTCGTAAGACTGACTTTTACGAATTCTAGCTTTTCGTAACAGAGAGATAAACGAATTCTGTACTTTAATGAATTTTCAAAAGATTATGCGAATTCTTCTAGATTTCGTTATATACACTGATGCGAATTCTTTACTTGATGAATTCAGAAATGATATCTTGCGAAATCTGATTGCGAAAACTATCAAACTAGCGAGTTCTTCATACGAATCATTTAGATCTTGCGAGTTCTTGGTTACTTAGTCCAAAAATTCGATTTTTTGTCCAGAAATCGATCCAGAACTCCAAATTCAAAGCTGTAATCTTCACATAATCAACAAGATTAATCCAAAGTACAATCCAATTCAATATATCAATCTAATTCACACAAATGAACACTCAATTCAATCAAACAGAGACCGATAACTCGTTCGACTAAAAACTAGCCAAAATCTCAAATTTTCGATTAGAAAATGTTTTTTTGTGAAAATCAATCCAATAGAAACTTATTAAAACATTAATCGATCACAAAACAGTGACCAATTTCATTAAACAAATACTTTTTATGCAAAAAAATCGATCAAGAACTCTTTGACAGAAAACGACTTTTCGTAAAACTCAAATTGTTAGATTTATGTGCTCTGATACCAATTGTGACCCAGAATTACTAGCATACAGTTTACATAACAGATTAAGAACACAATATTATTGATGAAATCATATGATTACAATGTGGTCATAGATCTAACAGTGTGCCACAGATTTCACGTATGTGTGTATATACAGTGTACGAGTTCTTACCAATCCAGCGTGTGTTCGTTCGTGTCTACAACTCTAACAAAGAACAGACTATTTATACTAAGTCAACTTGAGTTGACTTTACAACATAAACCCTCAAACTATTCAACAATTACAAAACAAACCCTTACTTTTAATCTTGAATACAATATTAATCTAACACCCGGTTTAGCGGGGAATCTGCGACCCCGATCGGGTCGGGTGATAGGGCGTACTTAACTTCACCCTCGTACCCAGTTATTTCTGAAATCCATCCCAAAATTTGGAAGTGAAACGGCTGTCTCGGTCGGATATGACTGATAACGGTACCCCATGTCTTGAGACGACTTCATCGATGTATAACTTGGCAAGTTTATCCATAGGCAACGTTTCCCACATCGCTAAGAAGTGGGCACTCTTTATCAACCGGTCCACCACTACCCAAATCGTATCATGCTCTTTCAGCGTCTTCGATAACTTGGTCATAAAGTCCATCGTGATATGCTCCTACTTCTACTTCGGGATCTCTAAGGACTGGAGGCTCCCGTAGGATCGTTGAGTATATGCTTTTACTTGTAGACAAGTCACGCATCTTTCCACGTAGTCCGTTGCATCCAACTTCATAACGGGCCACCAATATGTCAATTTCTAATCTTTGTACATCTTGATGCTACCCGGATGGATGGAATATTTGGATTTGTGCGCATCCTCTAGTAAAAATTCATGGTTTTCTCCGATCTTAGGCACCCAAATACGACCTTGGTATAGTTTCAAGACATGACTATCCTTGGTTAGAAATGATTATTGCTTCACCATTACTTCTCTCTTGAGGTTTTCTTCATGCAAGGCATCTCTTTGAGACGTCTTTATTTGATCAACTAAGTTGGGTACCAAGTCTATTCTTGCGAGTGTAGCCCGAATGCCACTACTATATTCCTTCCGGATCAAGGCGTCCGCTACTACATTCGCCTTACCCGGGTGGTAGAGTAGTTCACAATCATAGTCTTTTAGTAGTTCCAACCAACACCGCTGTCTCATGTTCAATTCCTTTTCATCAAACACGTACTTTAGGATTTTGTGGTCCGTGAATAGCGTACATTTTGTATCGTAAAGGTAGTATCGCTATAACTTCAAAGCGAATACCATGGCCGCTAGCTCCAAGCCGTAGGTTGGATAGTTCTTCTCATGTTCATTGAGTTGTCTTGAAGGTGATCACCTTGCCCCGTTGCATCAAAACACAACCCATACCCATTTTAGACGCATCTCTATAGACTACGAAGTCTTCAGATCCTTCCTGCAATGACAGGATTGGAGCTTTGCACATTTTTTTTTGAAGAGGGAAGACCTTCTCTTGAGAATATGTCCAAATGAACTTCACATTCTTTCGGGTTAAGTCCATCAAGGAGTAAGCAATTTTGGAGAAATCTTGAATAAACCTCCTATAGTAGCCCTTCAAACCCAAGAAACTTCGAATTTTGGATGGGCTTTTGGGTGGCTCCCAATTCATCATCGCTTCGATCTTGGACGGATCTACCTTTACTTCGTCGCAGTTGACTACATGGCCCAAGAATTGAACCTCTTCTAGCCAAAAGTCACACTTGGAGAATTTTGCATACAACTTCTCCCTTCTCAATACTTCTAAAATCTCTCGAAGGTGTTGTTCGTGTTGAGTCTCGTACTTGGAGTAGACAAGTATATCGTCGATGAACATGATCACCGACTTGTTGAGGAACGGTCGGCACACTCGGTTTATCAAATCCATGAACACCATCGGTGCATTTGTTAACCCGAATGGCAACACTAGGAATTCGTAATGACCATATCGTGTTCTAAAGGCTGACTTCGCCACATCCTCATCTTTTACTCTTAACTGATAGTACCCCGAATGAAGGTCGATCTTTGAGAAGCATCCCGCCCTTTGAAGTTGATCAAATAGATTGTCGATTCTTGGGAGTGGGTACTTGTTCTTCACGGTTACCTTGTTCAGTTCTCGATAATCTTTGCACATTCTCATCATGCCGTCCTTATTCTTCACGAATAAGACTGGAGCTCCCTAAGGTGACGAGCTCGGTCTCCAAATCTCTTCTCCAAGAGATCTTGAAATTACGACTTCATTTCTTGAATTTCAGATGGTGCCTTAAAGTATACTTATGCATTTGAGTCTGTTCAGTCATGACTATCCCCGATTGTCACTCCTTTGGGGGTACTTCTTTTTTTCCCTTTCAAAAAGAATGAAATACATAGGGGACCATGCTTTTGTTGTGGCATGCTCCTCAGATCTAATCGGTAAGGCGCTTTAGCGATCTGAGTAGCCCCCATAATTAATTCTATTCGGAACTCGACTTGTCGCTCGGGTGGTAACCCAGGAAAGTCATTAGAAAATACATCCGAGAATTCACAAACAACTTTAACGTCTTCAAGATTCTTTTTTTCCAACTTGGCATCCACCACATATGCCAAGTAAAAAGAACACACTTTCACCAAGCACTTGCGTGCCTTTTCCATGGAAATGACCACCACATCTCCTTTTCTTCTCTCCCCGACTATCAAGTCAAAACCACCGATGGACATTGGAAAGAGTTTTATCAGGAATTTCCTTCCATCGATCTCCAAAACACAACTGTCAAAGACTTCACTAACAAGGACTCGACTACCATTCTCTATTTCCACTACTAGAGCATCTTCTAATGTACTAGCAATCATAGGCATTCTTGACAAAAAGGAAATCGACACGAAGGAATAACTTGCACCCGAATCGAAAAGAACATGTGCAGATACAGAGTTAACAAGAAACCTACCCGACACCACATTTGTCAATACTTTCCCACCCTCAGATGTCATTTGAAAAGCTCTTCCTGGCACCCTTGGTGACTTCTCTTTCTTCCCGGGATTTCCTCCCGACTTGAGTTTTGTGCAGTCATTGAGGAAGTGGCCCTACTCCTTACACTCAAAGCAAATTAGCCCCTTCACCGGGAAGTCTCTTTGAGTATGGCCAAACTTCCCACACTTGTAACAAGAGTCGGGCTTTGAATGGCATGGTTCCAAATGCTTACTTTTTCACTTCGGAAACCACCAAGCCTCCCTCCTTGGGTCATTACTTCGGTTGTTGTAATTGTTGTTGTTGTTGAACATTCTTGGTCGCTTGAAGGATCCGAAATTTTCTTCCATTGTCTCTTTTCTTCCACCCCCACCTCCTCTTCCTTCTTTCGAGCATACACATCATCCATAAGTTTAGCTTCCTCAATGGTTTCATGGAGAGTGAATGCCTTGGAGTTTCAGACCATAACCATCATATCGGCCTGTAGGCCTTTAAGGTAAGCCTTTATCTTCTCTTTCTCATTTGGTACCACGGGCCCCACAAAGTCAAGTTTCTCAATGAAAAGATGGGTGTATTCTCTCACCGTCTTATTTCCATTTCTGAGGGCTCAGAACTCTTCCTTAATGAGGTCAATCGCCCGCTCATTACAGTATTCATCCATTATCTTGTTTTTTTTTAACATAACCCATGTTAGCTGGGCCAAAATGGTAGCATAAAGAGTGGACTTGGTAACATTCCGCCACCTGAGAGTAGGGCCTCTTAACATCTGAGAGTCGAACTTCACCTTTTGGCCCTCCTCGTATTTACTAGAGTCGAATGCTTGCTCGATCTCTTGGATCCAGTTCATGCAAGTGACCAGATCATCGGACCCCGAAAACTCTAGCAGTTTCTTACAAAGAAATGTCTTGTACGAACAAGTTTTTCCACCTCGCCTTGCGTCGGCAATCACGTATTCCTCGGTTCTAATCGCATTTTCGGTGCCCCGGGAACCCGCTACTATGTTCTCAGTAACAGTCTCATGCCTCCGAAGACTGGCATCCCTATCGTCCAACATCTTCAGAAAAGCCTCTTGTTGTTTCTCCATTGCAAAGGTAACCATCTGCATCACATCAGTCATCAACTTCGTCTGAGGGTTCATCTCTTGAATAACGTGGTTGGAGGAAGCCAAGGTTACCCTGGGTATGTGCTCTACCCTCCCCCCGGCCAATGGCGGTAACATTGGAGGAATAGCGTTCACGACTCTATCCAACTGATTCGGATTGGATACGCTTGCCTCTTGCCCATCTGCTTCGGTTGTCGGTCTACTCCACATGTTAACCATTTAAGACTGTCACACACGAGAAAGAGAGTAAGAGATTCTATCAAGAGATACAAAGAAACATACTATTACATTCATCAATCATCATAAGAATAGTAAGTCAAGCATGCTCACGTAACAACATATTCATAATAGCATTAGCTAAGTGAAATTATGAACATATCTTACACAAGAATTCTCGTCACCATCATTTCAATTTTCAATTAGTGCAATTTTGTCGACTCTAAATCTATCTTATCTTAGGAATTCTATCCAATCTCACCAATCGTTACTTAATAATTTAGCTTATGTCTAGGTATCTTACATTCATACCTAGTTCACTTAAACTATTGCTCTGATACCAACTTGTAACACCCCTAAAAACAGGAGTAATTTAAAACATGTATTTAACCGAACCAAGCACTACAAAATATATACCATCACCTAAAATGGGGAAATTATAAAAGCGCTTACAACAGAAATATGAATGATAAACGACAACCTATTAATCTAAACTAATCTAAGCTATATTAAAGACGGGTTTCGCTATCATCACCAAAAGAATATCATCTCCAAGTATCGCTTGCTATCAACCTCAAAAATGCCCAAGATGGCAAATGTACGCTCCAACTATTAAAACCCCTAAAAATAGAAGTAATTTAGAACATGTATTTAACCGAACCAACCACTACAAAATATATATCATCACCCAAAATGGGGAAATTGTAAAAGCATTTACATCACGAATATGAATGATAAACGACAGCCTGCTAATCTTAACTAATAAAAGCTAGATTAAGGACGGGTATCACAATCATCACCAAGAGAATATCATCTCCAAGTATCGCTTGCTATCAAAAGCTATCAACATCAAAAATTGTAACATCCTGATTTTTATCCTAATGGAGGAAAAATATTGAACTGGGTGAATCGGTAAATGAAGAACCAAATATAAAGTATGGCTATAGTGCCATGTAGTCGTGACATCTGTCACAATAGCACAAATGATATTAGAAGTGTGTTAGCCCCGGTTATAGTGTCATGCAATTGTGACATGTGTCACAATGGCACCGGCATTACCGAGTGTTCGGTCGGCCCAACGAATGTGCCATGAAATTATGGCAATGGCATGATAACTGGCATAATGGCATCAAATGTTCCAAGAGAGGGTCAATAAATGGTTGGGAAAATGGTTGAGGAACGGTCGGGAAACCGTCGAGAAAATGGTCGAGGAACGGTCGAAAAAACGGGCGAAAATGGCTCTCGGTACTTTTTGGGTGAAAGTGTTAAGCTAAAGTGACACTGGCACTTTATCCGGGAACTTTCGTAGAGAAAAATAGGCAAACGGTACAATATGGGTGAAAGTGACAGATAAAGTGACACTGTCACTTTCACTTGGCACTCTCGCGGTCGGGGTGCAGTGCATAAATTCAGCATCTATCTTCATTTGGTCATATCATTATCATTTCTTCTCCGTTTTTGGTGATTCAAATTGCTATGGTTTCGTATTTGAGAGATTTTCAAGGATAGATTATTAGTTTTGGGAATATCCAAGAGTATTTGGTGGTGGAGTGGAAGCAAAGATCAAAAGTTCATCATCATCACCTCCATCTTCAAGAAATTTGGGGTTTTCTAGGTTTTCACCAAAACCCAAGTGGTGAGTTGATCCTCCTAGTTTGTAAACTTTATTATGAGTCCTAAATTATCTATTGATGACTTCCTAGTGTTTATGTTTCTTAAATTTCGGTTTGGATGATTTTGAGAAAAGTTAGGTCAAATTAGGGTTTTTGGCCAAAATGGAGATTTTGATACAAGATGTTTGGGGAACGATTCTATATGGTTGAATATGAATATTTATGGTTGGAAATTTATGGATTTAGGTTTTTGGATGTTTTGGCTTGAGGATCCAAATTTCTTCAAATGAGCTCAAGTTGGGAAAAATCTAGATTTAGCCTAAATCTAGCAAGGTGAGTTCAAGTTGATTTGTGAAAACATTGTACATGCCAAAAATGTCCATTTTAAGGTGATTATATGTTTACATGATTTTTTATTAAAAGTTGGAATATTTGAAGAGTTTTACCTATTTGGGTTATTTGGTTTTATAAATCTTGTGAAATACCCACATTTGCGATTTTTAGGCATTTTGATAAATAAGTCATGAATGAATGTGTTTTAATAATTTATTCATAAACGAAGATTATTTGGGTCAAAATACACTTTAGTGTTTGTTGGAAATATGCATCATTTATGTAATGGGGTGTTTTGAAGGAACGAATGAGTGAGTCCTTTGATTTTGGTTATTCCCGACTTTGGGAACATTTTAGAATTGGTAAACCTTTTAGTTTTGGGCCGAAGGCCAATTGTGATTTGAGAGACAAAGATTTTTGGGAAAAGACGTATTTTGGTTTTGTAACCCTATTGGCTCATGTATTTTAGTCAATCGTTCATTATGCCATTTTGGGGATTGGTTTACACTCATATGGGTCTTTGGAACATTTGTTCCGTTTTGGTAGCTCGTTAAGGAGCCTTGGACGTATGGTGTACTTAGTTGCATCTTATTTGAGAGTTACATGTTTTGAATGTGTTAGTTCATTTATTTGAGTCATGTAACGTTTTAGACTGTAATGCATTGGATCCATAGGCATAAGAGTCAGTTTTAGTGGGATCAATATCCCCGTATTGTAACTTGAAATAGGCATGGGATCTTCTGACCACTAATTGCAACTTTCTTGTGAACGAGCTGAATTGGGGTGTTTTGGGAATTCCAAGGTATAGACCCAGGGGGTTTGAACTTGATGAGTGCATGAAAATTCCAAGGTACAGACCTAGAGGGGTTGAACTTGTTGATTATCCAAGCAATAAACATGGAGTTGTTGAGCTTGTTGGTTTGTTAGCTATAGACCCGGAAAGGTTGATGTTAACTAGTGTTTTATCCCTAAGTGATGCTCATATAACATGGATATGTGGCCTAACATTGTGTGCCCGCCACATTCGATGGAATTCGGGTCTCCCCTGTCACCGAAAGGTGTTATTTTGATGTTGAATTTTATTATCCATGTTTTCGGGGACGTTTTGTTTATATGGGTTTTTATCCATGGTTTATGAGTTGAATGTTATGTCAGAGTTTATCCGCAGTTCATAAATTAGGAGTCCACTTTCTATTCTCCTTTTGAGTGAGTTTTGGGTTGAAATTAATTTACGAAGGAACATTTTATTTTAGGGTCTTGGTCCTTAAAACAAGTTTGGTTTGGAAAACGTTTATTTTGGTGTCTCCTTCGTTTAAATTGCATATCATTGGAAAACGAGTCGTTTTCATGTTTGAAGCATATCATTTTGAAAGAATATGATTTCAATTGCATTCTTCCTTTTAACAATATATTTATTAATGTTGAAAACTCTTGAACTCACTAGGCGTTAGCCTAACCTTTTTATTTGTCGGCATGTGCAACAGGCTTCGTTGGGAATAATTCTAGTGACACTGTGAAGAGAGAAGTCCTAGTAGGGTGCCGAGAGGTGAGTAGCTTGGTGAAGTCTTCCGCTTTGGTTTTCTCTTTGAAGAGCAGCTTGTATTGGGGTTAAGTAGCACCCGACTTCGTTTTAGTCATTGTTCATTACTGGAGTTAAATTTATATTGAGGTTATTTATCAAATTTTATATTTGAGGCATATTGAATTTGACTTGTAGGAAGATGTGTTGTCTTTATTTGATGTTATATCGAAAATTTTCATGAGTTGCTCTTACAAAATTCGAGGGTGTTATAAAAATGCCCAAAATGGTAAATGTATGCTCCCCTCAAGCCTTGGAAGCCCATCCGCTTAAAAACCTGAATATACATGTCATTCAACAGAAAGTGTTAGGCTTTCGCCTAGTGAATTCAAAAAATTATAAAACTACATTAGAAAATATTTAATACCAAAGCATGGTATAGACAATAGTTTATTATTAGTTCAAGCCTCATTTACCCTTGGGAGGAAATACGATTTCACAAAGTAAAGGGGGAGAGTCGATTTACCATTGATAGTGACAGAACACAAAAGTAAGTCACATTACAATGTTATAGAGCTTCTATTATCGTACCATTAGTTATCGAGTTCAATCACCCACGGTCTATAATTCGAGTTCCCAATGAACTAAGAAAGACTCATTTGCTAGAAGTCAAGTACCATGGGTCACACGGTGTTAATCCCAATTTGAACAACAATTCAAGAACTAACTCCAAATCTTTATATATATATATATATATATATATATATATATATAGAGAGAGAGAGAGAGAGGGGGTGGTTCAGGAGAAAACCTCGAAAAAACAGAAAACTGAAGAACACTCTGGTAGCCCTTCATCTGGACGGGTATGCACTTGTGCATATAGGTAAACTATGTTGTTGTTTTTTTATGCACAAGTGCATTATGCACTTGTGCATATTACAAATTACTTGTATGCACAAGTGCATACCGTCCAGATGAAGGGCTACCAGAGTGTTCTTCAGTTTTCCATTTTTTTGAGGTTTTCCCTTGAACCTGGCCATATATATATATATATATATATATATATATATATATATATATATATATATATATATATATATATATATATATATATATATATATATACATATATATACATATGTATATATATGTATATATATATATATATATATGTATATATGTATATATATATATATAAAGTCGGAATTGTGACAAAAGTGAAAAGTTGGAAATACAAGTAACCATATAAAGGAAAATATATGACTTCAATGTTCATCCAAAATTTCATCCACTTTTGGATTAAATAGTTATTTTTATTTACTTGACAAAACATTTCATATAAGAGTTTAACATTTCATTTTCATTTTATATAAACCAATTTTATACGAAAGAATTTTTATATACAAAAAGGCAAAACTTTAAGATGATAACATGGCACCATGAGAATCAAGTATTAATCAAATTGCGAATTGTGGTGAATTGTTCATTATCCCACATTGGTGACAAATGTGAAAAGTTGGAATTACAAGTGATTATATAAAGGAAAATATATGACTTGAATGTTCATCCAAAATTTGATCCATTTTTGGGTTAAATAGTTATTTTTATTTACATGACAAAACATTTCATATAATAGTTTAACATTTCATTTTCATTTTATATAAACCAATTTTATAAGAGAGAATCTTTATATATAGAAAAGCAAAACCTTAAGATGATAACATGGCACCATGAGAATCAAGTATTAATCAAATGGTGAATTGTGGTTAATTTATTATTGCCCCACATTAGTGACAAAAGTGAAAATTTGAATGTGCAAATGACTATATAAAGGATAAGATATGGTTTGAATATTTATCTTTAGATATATAAAAGAAAATTCTTGGGGTATTGAGGTGGCACCATGAGGATTGAGTATTCTCAAATGGTGAATTGTGGTTGACTTGGAGTTGTCCGCATTTGTGAGAAGTTGAAAGATTGAAACAAAGTGATGTGTATAAGGAAGGTGGATGAGATGCATTATGTAAATTCATGTGGTTAAACTCATAGGGTTGTCTATCTTGGATGACCTTTTTTTTGCAAAAAAAAAAAAAATAGTTTGATTCAAGGGGTTATTTTATTTTGGATGATCATCTTTTGTAAAAAAAAAATTAGTAATCACTATCATCTTTATATCTTCTTTATATATATATAAAAGGAAAATCTTGGAGTATTGAGGTGGCACCATGAGAATTGAGTATTCTCAAATGATGAATTGTGATTGATTTAGAGTTGCCACACATTATTTAGAAGTTGAAAGATTGGAACAACGCGGTGGGTATAAGAAAGGTGGATGAGATGTATTGTGTAAATTCTTGTGTTCAATTCATAGAGTTGTCTATTTTGGATGACATTTTTTTTGCAAAAAGATTTTGTTTGATTCAACGGGTGTTACAACACCCCCCCTTAGACAAATTTCGTCCTCGGAATTTCCTGGTCAAAAAGGTCCGGGTACTTGGAACTCATCTCTGACTCCAACTCCCATGTTGCCTCTTGACCCTTGTGAATCTTCCACTGAACTTTAACTAGGTTGATTTCTTTTGTTCTTAAACGCTTAACCTTCCGGTCGATGATTGCCTCCGACTCTTCAACGAAATTCAATCTCTCGTCTACGCACACGTCCTGTAGTGGCACCACCATCTCAACATCCGCTAAATATTTTCTCAGATTTGGGACGTGGTACGTATTGTGAATACCCCTTAATTCTTCGGGTAATTCCAACTTGTACGCCACATCCCAATTCGCTCAATGATTTCAACGGGTCCAATGAAGCGTGGGCTTAACTTCCCTTTCTTCCCGAAACGGACCACTCCCTTCCAAGGCGATATTTTCAACATCACTTTATCGCCTATTGAAAATTATATATCCTTACGTCGCTTGTCCGCATAACTCTTTTGGCAATCCCTCGCCACCTTCAATCTTTCTCGCACTTGGACGATTTTATCTGCTGTCAGTTGCACTAACTTTGGTTCAGCCAGTTGCTTTTCCCCCCACCTCGTTCCAACATAAAGGTGTGCGACACTTTCTACCGTAAGGCATCTCATACGGGGAAACTTTGATGCTTACGTGATAACTGTTGTTATACGTGAGCTCAACTAAAGGGCGATTCTTGATAGAGCCGTCTATGATTGCACCCAACATTAATGACACAATATCGATCACTAATCCTTTGATGGTACACAATTCCACCGCACAAAGCACACATTAACCAGAATATCATCCACACCTAATCCTTTGGAATTCCATATATTTATATTTAACCATACACCATCCTTCGATCCATTGCCAAATTATTCCACTGTCAAGTTGAGTCAATCCTAAAGGCACAAAGCAGAACACCACTGAATCTAACAAAGCCCATAAATTTAATAATCACTTCAGTGTCCATTTCTTTACGTCATACAGCGACACAACCCCACGTAATATCCCAATTTACACAATATTAAACACAATACTCCCTGGAAATATACATCGCATTAATACTTACTCCCATCCCCAACATCGATTACTAATACTTTGATGATAACCAATTTATCCATACCGTGCACATCTCGACCGAAATATCATTTCCACCTATTCCTTTGCACATTTGCATAAATACTTAAGTACGTATACCTTCCACATGTTCAATGTCTGAATAGTCCGCCGAGGAGTTTAGCTCGCCCCATACACATAACTATATACCAGTGAACCCATTTATAACCCATAACTCTCCTAGTTTTATTCCGATTTCACTTGCTCTACAAGAGGAGCAATACCTTCTCACAATACAAGTTTAATTTGCCCGACATCAAACTCAATGCTCACTTAGAATGCTTATCACACTAATACTTCTCTTCTACGAAAACATAGATCACCCATTTTCAAAGAAAGGCTTACTAACGGTTGCAAATTTTAGACCCGACACACACGGATTAATAATTACCCATAACCATAACCATAAGCTTCCTCATATTCTTATGTGACATTCATATGCTCGCAAAGATGACCCTCTTATCCATACTCCACATTCTTCTGTTTCACCGGGCGGACTCCTCAGTTTCAGCTTACTCTCTTATGGCGACATACTAGCCTCATTTTCTCAACAAACGGATTTGATTTGACGACCGGGATCTACTTATCTCCAAGAATACTTCACATTCTCCGTCGAGCTTCAATACACAACAAGGCACTACAACCAAGTTCTTCATCTAAGCGGTCGCCATTTATCACCCAACCTTTTTTTATCTCAACAACATCAATAACACAACACTTATATCAAGCATACTTGTCACATTTGAATCTCTCTTCAAAGTTTCCAAACCAAGATTTACGCTTACCCTTGCCCCACATTACGACCCAAATTCATCATCCAACATAACGATAATCCATTATTACGTCACGGACTTACACATCTAACCTGGCATAAAATATCACCCACTTGATCATACCATTAACACTCTTGTCGCGATTCTCTTTATATAACCTATACATCTCTTCTTCTCACCAACATAACACAATTACACTTGAAATTATTGGGAGGCGAGACCAGGTCCTCACGATCATCCGCATACATAACCAAACTTGCCTTCATATACACCTACTCGCATGTAAGATCCAGTCTATCTCCCGGTTTCATCTCTTCTCCAATCTGAATGAATCATGTCTCCCAATTTTCCGATATAAACCATGCACTCACTTTGATGGTACTAATAACTTCATCCCTTTACGAATCGCTAAAACTTCACAGAGAAAACATCCCTCCAATAACCACTTTCCATTACTATAACGTTCCCACACAGTTACCCTACATCCTTATACACCTTCTCTGAATGTCCCACCATGTCTATGCACCCCATGGTGAATTCTTAAATTCCATTCCTCCGGAAACATCTTAAACAGTTGCTAACTATGATCAACACAGGAAAACGACAAGATGATGCTTCCATAATGACCCCAACCGCCAGAACTTCTAACGGAACTTATTTTGCCCAACGAATCACGTTCAACTTAACACTTCGCCGTCCCCACTTGAAAGAGGTTCATAGTTTACTTGGAGCGAGGTCTAACTTACGAAACTATTCCAATAACTCAGGCTCAATCCCTTTTCAGTTGTACTTCAAGTACGACAATACACTAATAACAGCATGCTGAAATTTTTTAGCAAGGCTCAATCTACCATAATATCGTTAATGCCAAAATCCCCTTTTTTCGACATTACCAATATTCCTATTTTCCTTAATAAATACCGGAATCATAAATCACCCATCACTGGCTTGACCGACACATTCCCTTCTCTCGGATCCTTTTTTTGTACTTCAATCCACTAACTTACACGACCTACTGAGTTCATAGCCTTCAGGCATGACATCTTGATAATTAAAAGTTATTTCTCATATTGAACATTCAAAAGACACAAAACTTGAAAACATTTTTAGGCACACATAACTAAAAACCCTCATAACTTCAAAGTCATGCACCACGATCCCGAGCATAATTCGCATGCAACTTTCGATAAAATACCACCTTGACCAAATAAACAAGGTCTTGACAATCGTGCTATAGAAATAAATCTTCCCTATACACTAGGAAAGTTTTCAACGAAACCGCTTGCCCGAATTAAAACAGTCGGTTCCCGTGTGTGGTTATAAGATATCAACGTGTCAAAACCCACTTTGGTTACACAACTTGCAGTCAAATATCTTCGTGATTTTCGCAATGAAGTTTAACTCAACATGAAGAAAATGATATAATTCACAAATCCATAAACTCAAAATTTTATTATGCAATGAAAAAATAGGTTTGTCTTTCTTCTTTAAACACACATTTGCGCTCGTCAATTTGTTTCCAAAAATATGAAATTGGATATGTATGCATCTACTTTTAATCTTGAATGAGTTCTCGAGATACCTTTACAGACACAAAACATGAATTCACTTGCAATTGAATGCTATTCACTCGATCAAGGTCAACTAATACACTTACCCAATTACCATGGTATCCAATCTTTGGCTAACGTTCACTTTCTCGTTCTAACAACAACTTGCAATTCAGTGTTTCACACCCTATATAACTGATTACCCCACCAAGTTCTCGCCTTAAGCCCTGATATATAATTCGTACGGTTTCAGTCTTTGACCCCTACAGGTCGATAACCAATCACATCTTCTCCTCATTAGGTTCTCCCAATAATTGAACTCAATCCCGATTGGGAAGTCATGAGGTTCCATATTTCTCCTAACCTTGAATTTAAACCTTTCAAAATCCTAAACCAAACCTTTTTCTCCTGTCCGAATAGTTCAACACACCAATTACCATCATGGGGACTTACTTGACACTGGAAGTTCCCTTTAATCAATCCTTCACCCATTTCGAACACATTAAGTTCTACCTTGGTCGGTCTATTATTGCTTTAAGTAATACTCTTTCTAGGGTTTATCATCAGTTTCACCACAAGTAACCTCACGCACCGCATCAAAACTATTACCAACAACGTAAGGATAGAACTTTATTCCTTTCCATCACCCCTTCATTGACTAACCCCTCAATAATACCCTTCTGAACGTGGCGAAGACTAAACTATCCCTACATAACCAACGTTCTATTGACTTCTACACATAGGGAGGTAATTCGAGCATGTACATGTACCTGTAAATTCACAATTACATTGGCCAAATATAATTCTAAATTTACCTTACATGTTAGTCCCCATATCTCAAAACACACGTTCCTATAGCGGTAACCCCTAGGACATCCTATTTCTCGGTTGTGTCCCATGTCCTACAGTTTAAGTTTAGGCCCAACCAGTCACCTAAAACCCTTAAACTATGGCTCTGATACCAATTGTAACGACCCAAAACCAACATCATAAAATAAAATTTAAATTCCCAAATTGGGTCTCGATACAGTCATACAAAAGAAATTTAAATTTGACATATTTCCTTAAGTGAGTTTCTATTACAACCGAGAACTCTAAAAGTGCTAACACCGCAGTAAGGCAACGACCTCCGCTTGAAATCTATCAACACTTCTCTTTCCCCTTTGTCGAACCTCCAACAAAGTCTTTACCTGAAAATGGGTTTTTAAGAAAATAGAAAGAAAACGAGGATTAGACCGAAAGGTCTAATGAATTCCCAACCTCGATCAGTTCAATCTTAAGATTTTCAAGCAAGTATAAAATTAAATCTCACAAAATTTCATAGCCATTAATTAGTCCACATCTCACATCAGTTAAACAAACACTTCAGAATTTCTCGTTCCCAGGGCCCCCAGTAGATCCCCATACGGCCCCCTAGTCGATGCCGCTTCCGCTGCGCAGGGAAACAAATTCCAAACTCGCGGTAAACCATCCTCGATGGTTATAAACCAACCATGGTGCCTTGAACGACCACTAAAACACTTTACATATAGGAAATGAAATATAAAAAAAATATCGCACATAATTGTTAACTAATTTAGTCGTATCAAAAGTTGCCAAAAGATTCCATGCCTTTCAATATTCTTGCGAGAATTCATCGAGATCACACCATTTCCAGTTTACAAGAGTTTTTTTTTTAATTTAAGGAACTCACCAATTGGGTTGAACTCCGCCCACACACGGATACTAGCTCCAAAATAACTGAATCCCTACATTTAAGTTTAATAATAGAATTAAAATCTCAAAGAGTGACTCCGTAAAGTTCCACAACTTCAAGTGATCACCGAAGTCCTAAACTGTTTTGGGCCGAAGCCCAGTTCTACTTTAGGCCGAAGCCAGGTTCGCATCTAGGGTTGGGGCGGTGCTCCCAAACTTATCGACTAACGGCGGCGGCGATTTGGGGTTCTAAACCCCTTATCGATTCCACCCAAAAAAAATTCCAACAACGCCTAGGCTTAACTAAGGAACAATCCAATCAACAAGAAAACTTTGAAATCACATCTGATTCTACCCTGATTTTTTCAGAATTGATTTCTACAACAGATTAATAAGGATTTCTAGCTTCATAAAAACTTCTCAGGTCCGATTAATCAACACTAGACAAGGTTTAGGGAAATGTTTACCTTCTAAAGAGACAATCGTTTTGTCTGATTTGCTTTCAAATATTTCCCCAAAACTTTGCTTCTTTCTATCCTTAGCTTGAGAAATCAGATTTCTTTCTCCTTTCTTTCTAGCGCCGCACAAGAAAACCCAGACTTACTAAAAATGAGAAAGCCTCATAGGGTTTTAGGTCTTTTAGGCACACCATTTACAAAGTGCCCCCTCCTACTTCCTTATTATTGTCCCTTGACTTATTTTAGAGTTAACATCGAGATAACGGGTGTTACAATAATTATATGGATTCTTGATTTTTGCACATTGTTGGCATTTTAACTGTTGGAGTATTTGGTTGGCCTTTATTGGCATTGGTTTGGCATATTTGGTTGCATTTGGGCGTCATGACCCCATAATTGTTTGAATCATTACGTCCGATGTTGGAACATTAGTTTTCCACATTGAGGCACAATTAGGCATCGGATGTGGTATAATTCCTACGTGCTATTATACGATATTGGATGAGGATCTTAACGTAAGGACCCTATGTGGTTGAAGTTGACTTTCCGTGGGTGTATGTTTATGGCTACCTAACCTAACATCCCTTGCGTGTATTTTATTATGTGTTTGGTTTTACTAACATGTTAAGTGGTTTACTTTTGTGTTCCATCACTTATGTTAGTAAGCGGGTCTCCCCCGTCAACCCAAGAGGTATTTGTATCCATGTAGAGTTTTACCTATAAATATTCTACCAGTTTCCTTTAATTATCGCATTTACAATTTTACTGAGTTTTCTTAATTTATATATGTTTGTTCTCACTAGACTTTAGCATAACATTTTTTCTTAAAATGACATGTATAACAGGTCATTCTAGCAGTGGGACTCCTCGGGTTTGAGTGGAGAGTCAAGAAGAGAAGTAGCATTTTTGGTGACACATAGAGGTGTACATTGGGTAAAGTAATAGTATATTTTTGGAAGCGAAAGGGCAACACCCGTTCTTAATCTTGACATAGTCGGTCTAGATTAGTAGGTTGTTGGGTTCATTTTCCTTGATTATTGTAATGTAAACGCCATACAATTATTCCCCTTTTTGGGTGATTTGTTTATGAAAGTCTTGTTTATTCCGCATTAAGACAGGTTTAAATTAATCCCATTTTTAGGGTGTTACATAATAAACAAGTATTTGAAGTACCATGTTAGGAAATGTGGTTGATGTTTTTAGAATATCTCATATCTTGTAAAGACATGCTTGCCCTTTTACACATATTTTATTTGAAAAGTCACTACTTGTCTTTTATATTTCACGCTTGTCAAACAAGTTAGCTTTGATCTGATTATATTTAATCAGATTAAATATCACAAAATCAAATTAATAATTAAACAGTTTAGTTATTAATTCTCCTTATTCATGTATACATTTTATATGTGACTTTATCACATTGGTAATGATTATAAATCTTATTTATAATTATAAATGAAGAATGGTATCTAGCAATACATCATCGTTACCTAAATGATAAAGTTTGGTGATTCAGCTAATCAACAAATTGTGTGATCATTATCAGTATACACATTTATATTCTTTTGTTCTCGATATCCAGATTGAACACGACGGAAATGTCATCCTTGCTATGTCTTATATTTAGTTTCTCGATTCCAGAATGTACTGATAAGACATATATCAATATCTTATACTGACTATCTAAGCATGCATGCAATTCCTCAGTACTCTCCAATCGAGGGGTCCATGGATATCACTCTTGTCATCTAATAAGAACAAATCCTATCTTGATCCATGCTAGTACTACTAAGTGATACATAACATACCCAACAATCATTTTGTCACCCAGTTATGAATATTAGAATTAGTTATCAAAATATACCATGACATAGAGCAAACTCTATGATCTCAAGTCAAAAGACTATGTGTACGATGATCACATAAGAAATGTCTATGACACTCATATGACATCCAATGAAACGTTTTCGTAGTGAGTCAAATCCAGTAAGCTAGATCCCATCTTGTACCCATATGTGGATCCTATATCTCCATATGAATGTTTGAATATTGTAGTCGTACCATATTAATTCAACCTAGACCCAAATTAATATTTAACTATTAACATTTTAGAATACAATATTCTAAGGTTATTATTATGTTTAGATATAATAATACATAAACATAGTAATCGGGCAACGCCTTTAATTTAATAAACATCATGACACAATGTCTAAATAGAATCATCTGATGATTGGATTTAAGGCATATATACTAAGAAATTATTCATATTCTCTACTATTGCGCATCAATAGAGTTAGACACATAAAATAAAAAAATTATCACGTATAATAACTAAAAACTTACATATAATGGAAAACAGTGAAGCTGAAACTGAAATGATGGTCTACAATTGGGGAAACTCAGATAGTTATGGGCCGTTAGGGAGTTTCTGACCATCTATAAAATTCTTCCTGATACCACAACCATTTTACTCTCAACCTATTATCAGTCGAGTCTAAGTTGTGTTGCTATGTTCATTGGCATAGGTTGCCACTTTTGTTGCATATTATGATGGTGTAAATGTTGGCCATGAATATTTAATTCGGCTTATGACATTGTTATAGATCATAACAACACGAGGTTGAGAGTTCCCCAAAACTTCGACTCTAGTTCATTGACTGCTGCTCCTTCCAAAAGTTAAGCATATGTACATAGAAAAACCTAAAAACACATAAATAGGAATTAAATTTTTCTAAAGAGAAAGTGATAGTAGATTTATAATGAGAAAACTATTTCTAGTTAGTATACAATTATGGAGAAATTCAGTTATCTGTTGTGTTTATGTCCTCAGTTGTCTCCGAGCGACGCAACTTTCGAAGATGTTGAGCTATCTCTGTTAGAAGTTTAGCTCCCGTTTCGCCCTTTTGGAGTGTCATTGCAGTATGCTTCAAGAATCCACTATCTGCTTCTAAGGCTCTTAACCTCTCCCTGATTAGAGAAACCTCTCTTTTAAGGGTTGCCTTATTTTCTTGAACTGTCAATCCACAATTAACCAATATTCATCATCTTTAAAGTATTTAGATAGATGCATTATCCACTTTAGCAGATAAAAAAATGAAACAAAAACATTTAAGTGAAAGAAGAACATATTTGTATTACCTATATCTTTATCTTCTTCATCCCATTCATCATCATTATAAGATGATTGGATGTGGTTTTCTAGATTCTTTAACATACTGTAAAGTTGATATTTTTCATTTTCAAAATCGAACAATGATTCCTCGTAGGTGTCCTTTTCGTTTTCTATGGATCTTCCAGAGTGGCTCTCACCATCTTCATCATGATTCTTTCCCAAAGGCCTTTCCAACTTGTCATGATCCCTTCCCGAAGGACTCTCGAACTCTTCATGATCCTTTTTCAAAGGGCTCCCTGACTCGTCATGAGCACTTCTCAAAGGGCTCCCCATCTCATCATGATCTTTTCCCAAAGGGCTCATGGTATCTTCATAATCCCTTTCCAAAGGACTACCTGAATCGACATAATCTCTTTCCAAAGGGCTCCTGGAATCAACATAATCCCTTTCTAAAGGGCTATCGGAATCGTCAAAATCTCTTCCCAAAGGGGTCCCAGACTCGGATTTCTCACCAAAAGACGATAAAGATTGAGATCTCCACTCCTGATAATATTCATCAGCATCAGCTTCACATTGGTCGCTACCTACTTTCCTAATTTCTCCATATCTCTCTCTATAACTCTCAAGTTCTGATTCCATAACCTTCACAAGTTCATCTCTCTTAGCTACCAACTCCTGAAGTATTTGAATAGCTTCTTGATCATACTCAGCTTGCTCTTCCATCATCCTTTGATACTGTAATGCCTCCATTTGGACGGCTGCCTTCTCAGCTTGTAACCGTGTGATCATTGCCATAGCGTTGTTAGCTGCAACAGCAGCAGCACTCCTTTCTTCCTCCAATTCCATAGTCAATGTTAGAAGATTCTTTCGGTCTATACGAGCTTGTTTCTTTAAGCAATGAAGACTTGAATCACCTTCTCCTGGAGATTCATCATTCATCTCCAACAACATATCAGTTTTTTCTAGTGATGTTTTCTTTGGAGTCTTGTTCGCCCATCTAGGACTAACTGCAGTTGATTCATTGAGTGGTATCCCAAAGAATTTGTTACTCTTTATCAAGTTTGGGGTTTTGCAAGACTCATCATTCATATCCTCAGAATCTGGAAACAAATGCATTGTTGCGTATTTCATGTCTTCTACACAAACATTCATTAGAAACTTACATTACAATTCAGATATGGTACTACAATCAAATCAACTTTATAGGACATAAAAATGTCTAAATGTCCTGATGACTTACAGTGTGTAGGACCACATAGTTATGCACCCTAAGTAAAAGTGTTGCGATAAGATGTTAGGACGTATTTAGGCATCCTAACAATTTCTTACGACACTTTTGAAATAAAAAATGTCATCTTAACTTTTTTGTAGGACACTTTTGAGAAGTGTATTATGAACACATCTTTTCTAGAATATTTGTTTTTATAACACCTTTGCAAATAATGTCATATAAAAAAAACTATAGAATGTTTTATTTCGAAATTGTCCAAAAAACCTTGTTAGGACGATTTTATCAACTTATCGTAACACATTTGGACGTACAAATGTTTAGTGCTATAAACTTAAGTCCCATAAACAGGTTTATTAAGACATTTAGAGATTGTACATCTTATAAAGTCGATTTTATTGTGCTTGCAAGTAAAAGTATAACTTACTTTTAGCATATGTGTTAAATCCGAAGTCGTACTCTGGCATATCTAGTTCTGTATCAGATACAAATCTGAGCTCTGTATATCGCGAATCATCAGTTTTCCATGCTATAGGCGTGAAACACGCTCTAGGAGAAATAGTTGATGCCATTGCCTTAGGAGAAGAAGCCGATGCTAGTGCTCTAGGAGAAGAAGTCGCTCCAAGAGCATGAAGGTTCGAAAAGCTTCTTGCAAAACCTTTAGAAGCAGCTCTTGTTTTCAAAGGCTCACCACAACACGAACACCTATTCAAATCAGGCATGTTGTCGTTATAGTCATTAGCCGTCTTCACAGGATTCAGAATTGTCTTCCTATCATCTTTCCTAAATACATTGTTGTCGTTTTGCCAACTCCCGAAAAGCGATTTGTTTGTGTTGCTATCGGATTCTCTCTCGGTTGCAAACGAAAGAAGACAACCCTCACACATGCTTTGAATATCGGAGAGTTTTCGGTGGACATGGCAATAAGCCAAGGAAGATATGTCTTTCTTGTGACATTCACATATGGAGTTATTGTAGTACGTATGTGGGTCCTTACCCACGAGCGCATGGTCCACACGTGTGCACAACACACACGGTGGTTCAAGCTCGAAGATATTGGCAAACGTACTCGAGATAAACGCAAGGAAACCATCAATATAAAGAGATGCTATTAATATCCATTCAAGAACAGCCCATAATAGGAAATGCGGGAATCCGCCCAGCTCTTCCACAACGAACATCTTGAACGATCGTTTAGATGATGCCATGGTTGAGATGATTGAAGAAATGAAGAGAGATCTACAGGATTTGATGGTTGTGAAACGACAGAGAAAGAGATGAAATGATCAAAAACGAAGAGATCATTATCCACCTCCTTCTCTCTCTAGAACTGTTTGAGGAGAGAAAGACAGAGATAGGTTCGTAGAATAACAAACAAGGTTTCAAGATTTTCTGCGTAATTTGGTGGAATTGTAGAGACATATTTTGCTTCCAAAAATAGAAGAGGTCTATTGTGTACCCTTTTTTGCCTGAATTAACGTTTCATCATGCACTTTTTCAACCACACCATAACCACACTTGACACCTCATGTTACACCACATAGAAGGTCCTTTTCTAAATGACAATTTGAATTATAATATTTTTATTCGATTTTAATTAGATAAACTAACAAAAATGACCGAGGTAAGACAAACGAATATGAGGAATAATTAATTGTGGGAGATAATTTTAATCATTTTCACTTTTATTGATTATTTATATAAAATTTTCAAATGTTGTATACTTTCATTTTTTATTAGTCTATGACTGATAACAAATATTAAAAGTTACATTGGAATAGTCCTAAGAGGTACAATGTTACAAGTTCGATCAATATCTTGTTGTTCCATTGTATTGGCCCAATATTTTTGCACTTCCTTAATTACCAGCTATGACATGTGAGTAATAAACCTAATAACATTAAAACACTATAATTTACACGAGAAATTTTGAATAAATAAGGAAGATGTAAAGCAAATGCTACAAAACGCATATTTGGCAAGCATAATGGTGCAAAAGGTCGACCACTCGCTACATTTTTCATGGAACCTTTTTGTATAGTAGTTTTAGGTTGTCTGTATGGCAAATCAAAACTTTGTGAGGTGCAAACAAGACTAAGGGGCTGTTTGGGTGGTTTTCCATTAAGTTATGTATGGATAAATTTATCTGTGTGGATTAATCTGTCTGTATAGATTTAGAAGGTTATAATTTGAGAGAGTTTTTTCATAGATGGAAGGAACGTGTTTTTTTAATAAGAATGACTGGTTTGGAAAAAACTTGGCTTTCTGCATAAAGCTCCATAAGCCACTTTCTATATCATTAAGCCACTACCAAACAATCATATATAGCTGACTGAATAAGCTGTAAGTCTCATTAAGCTCATTAAGCTGCAAACAAACAGGCCCTAATTTATTTATATCAAAACTCCGTTCTAAAAAATCACAGCAACTTTCGTTCTAAGACGTCTCAGGAAAATTGCAATAATTTTTCTCTTTTAAAAAAGGTCTCAAGCTAAAGTTATAATTTGCCATTATCATTACATTCTATCCATGTTATGAATGTTGGATTCTCTCTTTTTTCATTATTCAAAGAATTTTTCTAAAATGAAGTCAAACATCACAACTTTTTAACGATATAAATTTGCATGCATAAGAAAATTTAACAACGAAAATAGTTACATAGCGGTTTAACAAAGAAAAATGAAGTCCAACCTCCAAGAACGATGACTAAGTTGGCATGAGAATCAACATTGGAGTTCAAGTCCTTATGGTATGTATAAAAGAAGAAAATTTCAATGATTAACAACCATAAAACGAAGAGTAAATGTATCATATAAAACACATACCGATTAACAACTAAGCAAATTAATTCAAATGATCGTACCTTTAAGACATGATTGATCTTGAAAAAGATAAATTGATCCTTCAGTTTCTTTGACTTTTCTTACCACTTGATAACATTCTAACGTCTCATCTTCCATAGACCTTGAAATTGTACCAAAGAAGTTTTCTTTTTAGTACAAGCATCCAACCATGTTTTGCTACAATAAGATGGTAAACTAGATGTTTTCAGCTTTTGAGCTAGATGAACATGTATGCTACATAAGTTAATTATCAAAGGCATGTTAGCATTTTTCATAGTCAAATGTAAATCATGAAATGATTTTGACATCTTATTTCTCAATGACCAATGATTTCCATCGGGATCAACAATCATTGTTATTTAACTACAAGTCCATAAACAAATGCAAGGGGTCGAAGATAACTAACTAAAAAAGCAACTCTTAATCTCTTTTACTAATCAAAGTTAAGCATGAATTCCACTAAAAGATCTTACTTGGGATTCTGACCACCATATATAAGATAATCAAAATAAAAAATATTGTGCTACAAAGTACATGTTCGAAGCAATTCTCTATACGACTAAGTTATGTATAGTAATCTCAAAAGCTCAAGATACCAAATCATACAAAACAAAAACCACAAACAATTTCAGGGAATTGATGGATGTGGGAGGAGAAAAAGAGGTAGAATGTATTACAAAGTACCGTCTAAAAGGGTGCAATTCTATATATGTTTAAGAGTGTGAGTTGTATCGAACATTAAGCCAACAAAATTGAATAAATCCAGAAGGGATTAGATCTCTATACATGCAAAATGCAAGATATTGGGTTTTCTTAACAATACTTGGGAGCCCAAGAAGAGAAGCCTTCCAACTGTTATAATCCTCCTTTTCAACACCTAGAAAAAACTCATCGTTCTCCTAAAGTTACCATATAGGAACCATCCGTGTAAGTAAATAATTTCCATTTTCTTCCTTGTATTTGGTATGTCGAAAACGTAAATCAATAGGGGGATTCATTTTCTCAATTTCATACACCCATTTTATATATCAATCCAACACAAATCGTTTCAACATTATTGAATGGCCCATTACCAAATTGAACTTTGTTTGAAATGATCCATGAGTTCCTAAGATTACTTAAGATGGTGTAACTAAGTCTTTGAGATACATGTTGAAACACTCCGAGCTTGGCCTTTCGAGCAAACATCTAAAGTTCTCATAAAGATGTTCACTTTGACATATGGGTAGGGTGTTTTTTATTCAAGAGGAGAAAATATGAAAATACTGAATTGTACCCGTTTACAAAGGGGATTCATCTAAAGAGGGCGAAGCCATCAAGTGTATGAAAAGGGGATTCATCAAGTGTATGAAAATAGCCAACTGATCAATACTTGAGAGAATTGGAAATGAAATGAAATACTTGTAAACCACACATTTAAATGACATGAAATTACAATTCAATTCTTTTGTGATTTTATATCTGCCTTGTATTTATCTTTGAAAATGACACAAAACACCGACATTGTCTTGATACTTTTTTATTTGATTTCATTTATAAGTATTTGTAAATTAATAATAAAAATACAATAAGAATGGAATGATATTAATGAAATTAATAATAAATAATATTTGATGTAAAAGAAAATTGAAATTCCTTTGGATGATTGAGAATTTTGAGGAAATTCATGTCCCATGAATACAAGTATACAACAACCAATATGATTTGAACTTGACATATTGTTTGACCCGACCCGAAATAAAATTTGAACTTGACGATTGACCAATTTTCAAAGAAAGAAAGAAAGAAAGAACATATATCAGATCTATCAGACGGCTGATAATTACTACTGATTTCTTCCAACAAACAGCAGCCCAAATCGCAAGAACCCTTGAAACCTCTACACACGGGCGCCAAAAACCTCCAAAACATCATCACAAAAATACACATTATATATACACATACACACCCATCTCCTTATTATTACTATTACGATTAAGATACATCAATTAAATCTTGTATCTATTTTGTTACAACCCCCCCACACCTTCGATTTCGCGATTCATGGCTCTCGAGAATATTGTCAAAGAAGCATTGAACGCACTCTATCATCACCCAGACGACGCCGTTCGCTCTCAAGCCGATCAATGGCTTCAAAACTTCCAACGAACAATCGATGCTTGGCAGGTCTGTTTTAGCTACTTGATTGAGTTCAATGATTTCACTTCAATCTTTACATGTATGTTTTAATAATAATAATCAATTCGATGTTGAAGTCTTTTATCCAGTAGTAAATTATATTGAATCATTAATCTTTGTTGTTTTTAAATAATCATGTAGGTTGTGGTCATCTATCGAGAGTGAAGTGTAATAATTTTGCAAGTTTTTTTTATTGCTACCACTGTATTGATTTAGTTGTGAATAGGTTTGAAGTGGGAAAGATCCTGGATTAATTATCCAGCGTAAGTAATTAGGATTGTTAGAACTTGGCAGATATAACATAGAATGGGAAATTGCTAAAATGGTTTTAATTTTAGGTATGGATGCAATGGGGGATAATTGTTATAGTGTGCAGGTTAAAGGAAATAGGCTTTAGAACTTGGAAATTCCTTTTACAAGGAACTTAACATACAAGCTTCAAGCTTTAGTTAGGCGAAGGATCGTGTGAGAAGTTGAGTTAACGTTGAGAAGCGTGAGAAGTTGATCTGAACCGTTTGATCTCTTTTAATCTCAAGCTCTCCCATGAATTGCGGCTTACAAGTGAATTGATCTGGTGCATCTCGGTGCATCTCATCCTAATGTGCGTCCATTTCTCTTCCAACGGTCGATAACCACTTCTCACGCTTCTCACCGCTAACTCAACTTCTCACCGGAACCCAACCCGCTTTAGTTATCTCTTACTAACGAGTAATGAAGACCGAGATTAGTGTACAGATGAATAGACTTTTAGTTACATCAACCGCTTCGGATGCATATATTAGTTGGGGGTTTCTTGACCATCTATTTCTTGGTACGGTTTGATGAGGCACACATAAGGGGGGTGTAGCAAATTCTCAACACGTAAGGTTTTACCCATGAGGATGCAAGAGAACTCTTAGTTTAGTGAAGATGGTGGTTGACATAGAAATGAATGTAATACTGGTAAATGTTAGTGGGTGAACTTTGTACGCGATTTAGAGTATCTTGGCTATCCTATAATTGCTAGGCTTGATCTTGCTTTCCAGCAATGCGAGTTTATGTTGATACCTTTTTTTTATCTTAGGCTTTGCTCTTATGCACAATAAAGATGATTGTATAGGGATGAAGGCAGGTGAGTTCTTAGATGAATAGGGTCAATGGAGGTAGATGACACTTGTGTGTTAATTATTGTATAAAGGTGAGGCTCTTGTATTAAAAAGATTAGAAGACCTTTCAAGTAAAACAAGAAATGATAATTAGAAGCAGTGAAAGCATCAAAGATCAACATGAAATAAGTGATCTCATATGTGATCTGATGAAAATAATGGTCTAATAGTCAGTTTTTTTCTTTGATATATTCCAAAAGTTCACGTGGGAGAGTTGACTACAAGGGTCTAATGGGTATGTATATTTTGCTTTTTAACATGGAACACAAGCTTATAGCTTTAAGTTTTTCTGTTAAAAATAAGTTTGGGGGATTTTTGGGAAGGGTAATTGTATGTCCAGGTCCGAATACGATTGCTATATTAATACAGTGCTTACACCATTATCATTGTACCAACTGAGTTTAGACATATTAACTATTCTTTAGTAAAGAACTTTATAATTCGTATTCTCATTTTGAATACCACTACGTTATTCCTCATCATAACATTATAGAAATCTGTCCAACTTCTGTTTAGCCAAAAAGAAGTCTGGCTAACTTGTAAAGGTGAAGCACTAGTGTTGGTTTTGGTGTATAAGACTAATGATGAGTGATCGATGATTAAGCCACTTTCTGTTATGGTAGTGCACTAGTGCCACGTATAGCAAAAGCGACTTAGGGCCCTCATATTATATTTTCCATTCAGGCTGCTTTAAATATTTTGTAATGACGACACATGGCTGAGTAATAGACTAATAGTAATCATGAATGTAGTTGATTACTGAGAGTATATTCCAATAGTTGATTCAAGCATTCTTACTGCAAAGGCAAAGGGTGCACGCAAAGTAACTACATTAAGTTGTTGGTTAAAAGTTGGATATGGGTCCAATACTTCAAATTGACGATTAATGGGTGGCCTCTTGTGCTGCTCTAGATTTGATCTTTTTGTACCCAATGAGATACTCAGTGGG
This sequence comes from Arctium lappa, assembly GCA_023525745.1. Lineage (NCBI taxonomy): Eukaryota > Viridiplantae > Streptophyta > Magnoliopsida > Asterales > Asteraceae > Arctium > Arctium lappa. The sequence continues at coordinate 136,473,826 of CM042048.1, forward strand.
TGCACATTTGATTTTCTGAGATGCTTGTCCATTTAAATGTTTGTTGCTATCATCTAGATGGGGTTTTAATGGTGCTAAACTAACCAATTCTAAAACGCAACTTATTTTGTAAGACATGCATCTGTATAGTTTCTAATTACAATTTATTCTCGATATAATATCAAAAGGCAGTATTTTACCCCCAATATCTTCCAATCATGTAAAAGGGTAAACAGATGAAAGTAAGATTTTTAGATGTTTCAGTAAGTTAAATTATCATAGCAATTGAAGTGGTTCCAAATGTGTTTTGGGCTCCTGTCAGGGGTCTGAACCAATTTAGATCTGTCTTCAGCATGTAACAATTGATGTTATAGAAGAACTGCAAATTAATCAGTAAACGGAACCGTTTGAATAATGTAAGCTTTAGACCAGGTCAGGTTCCAATGGTGTTTGATCATTGGTGTCGGAATATTGTTTTGCTGGAAGGTTTAATTTTTGTTTTCATATCTGGGTTTTTAATTAATGTAAAATTTCTTATGCAAGTGCCTAATATTAGTTTATGGTAAAAAAGTTGGAATGATATTTCCTTGTTGACATGCATGTCTTTCTCTACTTTTCATTTATGGTCCTGAATGAACATTCAACTATCCGTTATGCTCTTAAGCTGGGATTTTTTTTCTTTATTGGGTGTGGATGGTAAGGCTGTTGTTGTGAACTTGTTCTTATCTGATTCTAATGTGTTTAGTAAAGTTAGATTAAAAAAGTTGACATTTTCTAAATTTTGTCTAGGTATCTGATAATTTGCTTCACGATGCTAGTAGCAATGTAGAGACTCAAATTTTCTGCTCACAGACTCTCAGAAGTAAGGTAATTTCATTTAACCTTCCTCACCTTTTAATCAAGCAAGGTATTTTTCTGTGTTATCTTCAAACTATATGATTCAGAACATGTGGTATGGCATTTAGAGTGTAGCTATGTGCTTCAAACTTTTATGGTAACTATTTATTTACATTGATCCATATATGGTGCTTCTTATTTCTGTTAATAGGTGCAGCGAGATTTTGAAGAATTGCCTTCTGAAGCATTCCGTTCACTTCGTGATTCATTAAATGTGAGTAAATACTTTTACCCTTCCATGCAGCTTGAGTTGATGCTTTAGATAACACTTTAACTGAAATGGGGAAATCGCCACTTTCATTTTTATGGTTGTTTGATTAGCAAGTCTTTTATTGGGGAATTGTTTTTTTTTTTTTTTTTTTGGGGGGGGGGGTCTTATGCCGCATGCTGAATTAAGCGAGGTACAAAATGTAGTATATCACCAACGATTTTTCTTTAGAGGTTAACACTTCTGTAGGATAATTCATGTTGGCTAATTTTGAATCTGACTTCTTTTTCATATTCATAGTCATCTAAACTTCGTCGCTTGGAAACAATTGTATGTAGTGAGCCTTTATGTTAATTGAATGTGGGGGTTTAACAGCTGGAGTTTTAACTGCAGAACTTATTGAAAACATTTCACAAGGGCCCACCAAAAGTTAGAACACAGGTACTGTCTACTGCTTCTTCTTAAATAAACACATGCACTGGTGTGCAGACTTGCAAACACAGAGTTTGTCAGTATGAAAAGGATTTTGTTCTAAGGTGACTTGTTATATAGATTAGCCTTGCTGTTGCTGCATTGGCTGTCCAAGTCCCTGCAGAAGATTGGGGAGATGGTGGCATAATGAATTGGCTCAGAGATGAGATGAATGCACATCCTGATATTGTACCAAGTTTCCTGGAGCTTCTTAGAGTCTTACCTGAGGTACATGCTGTTATCTATTTGTTCACATAAAAAAGTTTTCTTGTTGCCTTTCTCCACCAATATAAAAGATAGAGTTAGCACATTCCAGTATTCCGTTAATGGAGACTCTGGAGAGGAGTTTTATTCATTTGTCATTCTTTTTTGTAGAATGTGTAAGTCTCCTGATTCTTTTACAACCTCACAAGCTGTAATAGAGTTTAAAAGTTATGCTGTATTTATTATGACGCCACACCTTCAGTTTTCTTGCTTTCAGAAGCCACAAACATATCATAACCCGACCTTACTATCAGATGAGTTGAAAAACCCATGTCTTGTCTTAATTCTGACAACTAAAAGCTATAGCCTCTGAATGATATCAAAATGTATATACAGATAGGAGTTGGATCCAACAGCTCTAGCCCACATGTGAAATGATTGAACCAACCAGCATCACTATCAGTCTTTCAGGTCGAAGGCAAAATATTGAGAGTCTCATTTTACCTTGGTTACCTCACTTCACAGATCATAATAATAAATTCTTTCTCCAGTTTTAAAATTGAATTCTAAGTAATCTTTTATGAATGTTAGACTGTGCACATAACTTAGAAGTTTCACTTTCTTATGTTGGTTTCATGTGCCTGGGATCATGAGATAGGGCTGATGGCGAACATCTACATATTGTTTTCCATTTAATTTAGTACATGATATTGGTTGTGGAGTTGCTGATGTATATAGATACTATGTTCAAAACCAGGAAATCTTCAATTACAAGATAGCTGCTCGTCCTGACAGACGCCGCAAATTTGAAAATGAACTTGCCTCTACAATGGATGTTGCTCTTGGCATTTTGACTGCATGCTTAAACATCCCTGAACTGAAAGAGCAGGTGAGTTTTTCTTATCTGGTGGTTTTCTCTTGTACTCACATTATTCATCTTTTATGGGCTTAAAGTCATGATAGCTAGTGCTTGCTGTTATGCTTAAGTTTTTACCAACAAGGAATAAGTATCGATGCGGTAACTAGTTGGAATCTCTATTTTAGTCCTAATGAAGAAACCAGAGAAGAAGTGAAAGGAACAGCTTAGTTTTTCTTCTCTTCTCCTCATGTTTACCACTTCAATGTGTAGACGCCACCCTATGAGGCGCCCCCACCGCACCAGTCCCACGGTCATCATGGGGGAGGTAAATCAGCGCATGCATCCCATTGGCAGAGGAGCGGTGCCCACGCTTGAACCTAGGACCTCACACAATCACACATATGGATTACCACTTCAATGTGGTTCTCCTCGAAGTTTGTTTACTATTTGTGTCTTGCCAATGAATTGAAAAAGAAGGTTGCTGAATGAGTTTGTTTTAGCTTGTTTGAATGAGGTGCTGGCGTAAAGAACCTCTTTTAATCCTACAAATAAGAACTAAGCTTTTCATTTATAGAGTTCGATTTTATACCCTACTTGTTCTCTCTTACCATTCTTTTTCTAGTTTGTAATTGTACATGTGTACACTATATATATATAGATATGTATGCATATATGCAATTGTACATATATAGATATGCATATAGTGGTGGGTTCATACGAGAACATTATCTATTTAAGAAAACACGAGAACGGCCGATTACATACAAAATCATATATGATTCACGCGCAAAGTAGCCCGCGTCCATTTTTTTGGCCGTAATGCCGAATCATATATGATTTTGCAGATGATTTGCTGTTTTTTTGTTTTCTTAAATAGTTAGCGTTCTCGTTTGAACCTTCCTCTATGCATATATCTGCACATACACACATATATATACTTATATGTATGTATGTATGTGAGTGCACATATATACATAAGCATGTGTTTATTTGTCTATATACATGTGTATATTGGCAAAATAGATAAAGTTAGAAGTGTAATGCCAAAGTTAGAAGTGTAATGCCAAACTGATTAGCTAAGAGAAGCCCTAGAGTAAGGCTTTAGTCTCAGCCTCCATATTATTGCCCTGATATTTACATGTTTGCCTTTTCGATTGTGTCATCGTATTAAAGTTACAAAAATGATATTACTAGATAGTAATCCAATGTTTTTGAATAAAGCGATTTAGGAGGTTGTAAGCACTTGAATACTCCTTGATTGAGTTTTGACCCGTTCGATCAAAACATCATCACTGCAATTGGAATAGTCATTCCTGTTCGCCAAGAATCTCATTCCTATTCCCCTTCCCGTTACAGAACCAAGCGCACCCTTGATTTGTCACATACTTTTTGTGGTCAAACTTCTTTACTTTGTATTTCTTGATCTTGTTGGTTCCTAGTTTCCTACTCATCATAGTCTTACATTTATGTCTTTGTTATTCTTCGCAAGTAAATCACCTGATAGATCAAGTGGCATAGTCGAGGCGGAGTTTTTTTTTTCTTCTTTTTTTCATGTGGAATCAAGGGTGTGCTTGTCAATCGTCCCACTCTTAAACATTTTTTCTCTCTGCCAGAGCTCAGTGATGATATTTTAATCCTTATAATTGAGAACTCTTTAACTATTATGATCAAGATATGTCTGCATACTGACCATTTGGGTCAATTCTCAGTATACAGAAAAAAGGAACACAAATGTCTTCTGAGAATGGTAAAATGGTAACAGAATGTAGAATCCTACTGAAGAACCTTATGGAGTCTTGAAAACGAAAACCGGGCTCCTGCCTTGAAAAGTGTCCCTAAAATAGGAACAGAGAGAATTTAGAAAAACTGCTCTTGTTAAGTACATGGAAAGGGGAATTGCTGGATAGAATAACTTTTGGCATTTTGGAATAGTTTGATCACCTTATATAAAACCAAAATCTTAAAAAGTGAGCTATCTGTGCCACTGCAGCAACCTGATAACAATGATCTGATCTAATAGACAATAACTTGAAATCGAATTCCTTTCTTCCTTTAATCTGTTGTATTATGTATGTGGATTAAACTGCATATAAGGGGCAAAAGCACATGTATTCTTCATGCTGCTGACCTATGAGATAAATTTTTCTTCTCACTATTCGTATTTGTTCTGTGACCTTTTTATAAACTACATTCAGGCTCTGGAGGCTTTTGCATCTTGGCTTCGACTAAGACATAGGTATGTTTTCTTAATCTCCTATTTTCTTGGTGTCTCAGAGTTTCTTTATTGAATTACATCATGCTGCTGACTGTGTGTTCTCAATTCTCATTAAACGGTATAATTTTTTTGGTTGAATCTGTTGATCACTCCAGAACTTGACATTTATTGCTTACAGGATCCCTGCATCTATGCTTGCTACACATCCATTGGTGCTAACAGCACTCTCTAGCTTAACTTCTGATGTGCTTTCGGAGGCAGCCGTGAATGGTAAGATAGAATGACAGTTAATATTATTTGTTGGGATCAGTTATAATTTTTCTTTCACATCTCTTCTCGTTTCTAATACTCTTACTGTTAGATGATAATTTGAACAGTCGGCTTTTAGTAGCAACAACTTTGTAACCTCTCAAACCACCCACAGTTACAATTGCTTCTGAAAACTTGAGCTAATATTTTGGTTGCCATTTTGAATTTTAGGAATTTTGTGGGCTAAAAGTGGGTTGCTATTTCAAAGAAAGTAGGGACTAAAATGATCAATACATCGAAAGAAGTTTACCATTGGAGAATCTAGAATAGTATTGGAAAGGAGATCGAAAGACTGATCGAATTGCAACAGGGTGTGCATCAGGTTGGAACCGGACCGGACGGAAGCAAGCCATAACCGAAAATTAAAAAAATAATATAACTGAAAAACCAAACAGATCTAAACTGCTTGGTTGACCGAACTGTAAACTGGGCGTGTTTTAATTTGAAAATGCAAATCTAAAGTGGCATTTTTAGGTTTGAAAAATAAAAAACCCGGTTCGGTTCTGACTTTAATTGGACCAAACTGAGAACCGAATTTGAAAAAATCTTGAACCAAAATTCGGGTTTTTTAAAAAGTTCTAGATGGCTAGAACCGAACTCAACATAGCCGATTCTGGGACCGGTTTGGTTCTTTGGTCTTATTGGTTTGGAAGAGTGCACACCCCTAAATTGCATTAGAGAAAAGATATTTTTCTTTCATTCTCTCTCTCTCTCTATGTGTGTGTGTGTGAATATATATATATATATAGAGAGAGAGAGAGAGAGACTTTCTATCATGATTCCTAAACTAATGACTAATTTGGGACACCTCAAATTGAACGTGCATGAATTATCTGGGGTTAGAGGGATTTAATGGTTTTGTCATTTCATTGTTCTGAACAACAATTTTTCATGATTTTAAGTTTAGTTTATACACACACAACATCATAGCAGTTTATTTTTATATTTCATTCCAATTCATAGTTTCCTATTTGGCCTAATTTTATTTTTGATGTCAGAGCATATTGATCTCAGGACACTACAGTGCCGTAGTTATTTGTAGTTTCTCCCTCTCTCTCTCTCTCTCTCTCTCGTTTGTTTATTTGTGTCCTGTCTGCGGGGTAACAACAGAAGGCTAGATCAATAATCATCAGAGTGCTGTATATGTTGTTTGCTGTTCTTTTCATGCAATCTATTAGTTTTGAAATCTTAATATGACTCTGGGGAAGTTGTTGCAACTTATAGGCATTTACACACTGGTATATGACTCCCATTCTTTCATGGTCTTTCAACAGCAACAATGCACGATACCTTATAAAATCATAAAAATATTTTCATGGTGTTGATTGTTTCATATATCTATCTTTAGAACAGCTCCTGTGCATTAGATACATATGCTGCTATCCCCCAACTGGACTCCTTTTAAACCGTTCTCTAATAGTGACAAGAATTTTATGTGTTTGTTAGGTTGATAATTGCACTTGTTTCGAATGTAATGTTGTTCACTTTTGCCTATTTGCAGTAATTTCTGAATTGATACATTACACGTCTGCAAGAAACTTGGAGGGATTTTCAGTTCAGATGCCTTTAATTCAAGCTATTGTGCCACAAGTTATGAATCTAAAGCCACAACTTAGAGATTCTTCGAAGGTATTGAAGAGGATTATATTGCCAAACTCTTGGCCTGCCACATCCTTCCAGTTTTATATATGATACATGTTGATTGATCTAGCGAGAAGTGTGTTACTTCTTTACGATATAAACAAAGAGATACATGAATTAATGATGGGATGACGTATAATAAACTGGTAAATTTGTTTTATAATGTTAAGAGAAGCCCTTTAAGGAACTAATGCCAAGAATAATAACCATTATTATATTAGGATACGGTAGGATGGATTATCTCTCCTTTTTCTTTTAAAACAATAAGTTGTGTTGATTATTTGTTTCAAATATACTACAGTTCCACATGTCGGTAGAAAAGCAATTACGAAAAAGGGAGAGACAGCAATGCTACATATGGACAGCGCATGATATTTTAGAAAGAGAAATTTGCACCATGTAGAATCTTTGTGCTTGTCATCCCAATTTCTAGGTGGCATGCAAGGATTCAACTATTTTGATACTTGTGAAAGACAGCTTCTCAAACCTTTCAAAAAACTAGGGTCTGTGAATTGATGCTTCTGATTTTCATGACTATCACGGTTTAGAGATCATCTCCCTAGACATTATTTTGCTGCTATTCGTTATTCCTATCACAACGTCAGTTATTAGTTTTTCTGAGTTAAACATTCCTTCTCTTTCTCTCTTCTGCCCAAGGAAATTATTTAAATGGGTATGGGTGAACATGAACAAATTGTCTTCTTCAGGAAGTGATTTTCTACTACTTTTTTGTTTTGTTTTCAGGATGAGGAAGATGTTAAGGCCATCGCACGATTATTTGCGGATATGGGTGATTCCTATGTTGAATTGATTGCAACTGGTATGATACTTGCCCATTGGTTAGGTCTTTGCAATGTGCAATGTTCGTTACAGAAATTATTAATTAATTTTCTACTTATTTTGATCTGGTATCTTAACTGATGTCAAAAATCAAGTACAGGTTCAGATGAATCAATGTTGATTGTTCATGCCCTACTGGAAGTTGCTGCACATCCAGAATATGATATTGCTTCCATGACATTTAACTTCTGGCACAATCTTCAGATTTGCTTGATCGAGAGGTGAGTCCTTTTCAAGTTCTCACTTCTTTTATAGTTTTATTTATAAAACGAAAGCGTTGGTACGATAATTATTATTTTGCAGAGAATCCTATGTATCACTTGGTAATGAATCACTAATTGAAGCGGAGAGAAATAGGCGGGTGCAGGTTTTCCGTTCATCATATGAAACACTTGTATCCTTGGTGAGTTACTGGAGTAGATCTTGTTCATGATGTATAAGGTTCCAACTTACGTTTACACAACCAATAGAGTAGAGTTTGGTTTTACTAGTCTTCATTTTCAGGAAATTTCATCTTTCTATTTTTGCAACTATAGAAGTGCAATATGTATTTTTTGAGCGGATATCATTGGCATAGTACCTGCTTGCTCGAAGACATTAAAAGCTTATAACCAGATCATTTTTTTGTTGCTTACAGGTCAGTTGCAAAGTTCAGTATCCTCAGGATTACTCAGAACTTTCAAAAGAGGACCAGAAGGATTTCAAACAGACAAGATATGGTATTCAGTTGCCTTCTACTGATTTTATGCATCTTCTAACATGTCTAACATGGTTCTAGCTGAACATGATTGGACAGAAGCATCTGCTGCTAAATGTATTCCTCTGTTTAGGGTGACCCTTTTCTTGCTTTGGCTGATAGCAGCCTACATAGCCATGCATGATTTGGTGATCTCATCAGTTTGTTGCCAATTTCGTGCTTTCTGCATTTTTTATGCATTTGAATTAGGAGTACCATGTTTAAAACTATAGTTTCACACTTATTAGTTTTCTTGTTATTCCAAGCTATCAAACTTATTATTTGATAACGTTATACTGTATCACATATCCATAATCCATGCCTACACATTTGAGTTAAATCGTGCTCTTATTGAATTTAATAAATGATGGTGCCAGCTTCTGGTTGTTGGCAAAAGGCCCTGCTGAAAATTAGATATGACAAACATGTCATTGATCTTTTCTTTTGTGGTTATTGATAATTCTGGGTATGACATCTGGCTTCTAAACACAGAAATGTACTGCATGGTATGTGATATCATAAGGCTTCCAATCAATAACTTGTTTAAGTTATTTTATGAGGATCAAATGTTATATTAATATTAGAACTAGTAAGCTTTATGAATGATAGACCAAAATGCTCATATAAGTTCCGATTTGTTGAAGGTAAAAATTGCTGACAAGTAAATAATGGCTGGTTGATGCTTTTGATCCTCTTTGGCAATAAAGAGAATTTTAGAACAAACCATCTGCAGGAGGCATACTAAGACTTGGACATAAAGAACACATTTTCTGGGATTCTTCATTACCTGGTGGTGGTGATGATCCTTGACAACGTGCTTGGTTCTCTTGTATGTATCTATGCTGAAGTTGGAAGTAGATTCTTTGATTTCTTGCCGATGCAATCATTAACCACTGGTGCTGGCATAAACATCATTGGAGATGCTATTGGTTTATGAAGCCTTTTTATCAGCTGGAAGGATCATTTATGGTGGTCCATAATGCATGAGATGTTTTTTTTTGAGAGTTGCAAATTTCTAGCTGCCGTGCCTGTGCCAACTTTGGACTTGATGTTTGCTTAAACCCAGCCATTTCTTTTGGAATTGAGGGTGATTAGGTTGACACAGACGGTCTGGATTAGACGAATGTGTGTGATGTAGGAGCACGATAGAAGCTCCTTGAGAAAAGGAGCCTTCAATGCGTTGATCATAAATGTGGGTTCATCTAAGTTATGCCCCAGTCATTTATTTTGTTGTTGGTATGACATCATAAATAGAGAAGGCGGTCCTTTAATATTCTTATTGGAATATGCCACCTCTTTGTTTGCTAATTGCATTTAATTTGTTCGCTCTCTAAGGTCCTTTATCTTAAATTTGATTTGAAGACCAAATTGTCAAACATATGAAACATAAAAAACTGGCCACTCATGTCTGTTAATTAAATTCATATAGTCATGATATTCCATCCTAATACTTTTTTTTTTTGCATTTGAACTTTATTCATGTATGTGAGATGCTTCTTGGCATAAGCATAAATGGGCTCTTTTCCTATTTTTCTGTCATATTATCATTTATAATACATGCTAACATCTTTTAATATTGTTGTATATTTGCAGTTCGTTTAACTTTTTATCTTTTCAGATTGTCTAAATGATTTTTCAAAGAACGCTAACATTGTGGTCTTTATCATTCTTGCATGCGCTTTTACTTTCTGATTTGTATCCTTAAAGCACTTATTGTGTCGTACTAACACCTTATTTGATTTGTAGCTGTCGCGGATGTCTTAATTGATGCGGCATTAGTTTTAGGAGGTGAACCAACACTTAAGATTCTGTACATGAAGCTTGTTGAGGTACAAGATTATCTTATTTCATTATGTTAAATGTTCATGTTAACATATCTTATATTCATTCTCTCTTCAGTATGCTTAGGGTTCATTGATTGAATTGAAATACTATGAGAAAAACCCATTCTCATATTTTCATTGAATAAACTGTAGTACGAACCCTATATATACCTCTTCTAAATCTAACCACTAATTCCTTAATATTAAGGGAATAGAATAACAATAAAATAAGATAAACTAAATAGAAGAAAAGATTCTTAAAAACTATATGAATTATTTCAACACTCCCCTGCAAGTTGAGTTGTACATGTTGCACAACCCTTGCTTGGGAGCCTTAATTAGAATATTTGCAATCTGCGTCTGAGTAGGATTGATGCTCTGTTATATGATCCCGTTCATCGTCTGCGAGTATCCATATAGTATTCAACTCTAGCTGGTGATAAATAAAGCATATCTATGTCGTTTTGGATCTCTTAGAAATTTTATAAAACGGACTTTCCAGAGACCCACAACGACCAACCCTCACAAGAATTGCTACGGGTCCAATAAGACCAACATTTAGGTGCCGTTTGTTTTGTAAGAGGTCTAAAGTCTGAAGTCTTATTTTAGTTATGATTAATAAGAGGTGGTGTGTAAAAAGGTCTGAATGATTCAGACTTAAGAGCTATTAAGAGGTTTTTAAAAAAAAACAAACAACCCCTTATTCTTTCGGATGCTTCAATTGGGCAAATACAACCATAGTGACTAGGATGAATAGCTCATACTGGGAAAGTAGCAGTTTATGCGGTCAATCCCCTCGGGCCCAAATAACTCAGTATTCTCCCGTGAACTATTTGTGTCGATGGATTAGTTTGATCCAAAACTTGAGATGATGGATGTAAATGAAAAAAAGCTTTATAAGTGCCGTCAATGGAGTTGAATTTACCAAGTTTGGAGGAGTTGGTATCCAATTATGCTCAAGTGTTGCATACATGTTTCCTCGAGCCATATTTTCTAAACGTATCAATGCCAATTCAAAGTGCTAAGATACGAATAGATTATTTTTTAAATGATTCATACCATCAAGTGTGCCCATCCCAAAATTTTATTCGAATCTACCGATGTGTGGCTGCCAATTTATCTCGCGTTAACAAAAATGTGTTGTTCTAGGGTATATCAAGGCCAAAGCCAATCTCCAATTCATATTTTGTTACCAATCACCTCTTTGTTGGAAGATTTGTTTGGTAAATTCTTAGATATGGATTCGGAAAATACTGGATCTCTCTCTACACAAGCAAATTGTTGATAAAACTCCAAAATAGCATTTTCTTTTGACCCGTTTTTTTATCATTTATAAAAGACAATAATAGTTCATGATAACAAACATTCTCTAGAATTTCTTTTATATTCAAACCCATAGCTGATAATAGAACTAGAATAGATAGTTTTTGTTGCCTACTCACACAAACCCGTATTAGAATAGATAGTTTTTGTTGCCTACTCACACAAACCCGTATCCTTGCTTTTCTATCAATCTTTAATTCTAATCTTTCTCCCCAGTCTGATGTTATGGTGCTGCTATAGATAGAAATTCCGTTTTTCTTCAATTCTAACCATTTATTATAAAAGCTCTAAGAGAAGTCATGAGAGGGATCACTCTATCAAAATCGTTTTGTTCTTGGATGTACCTACACCTATCGTTTTCCCAAATTAGTCTCGTGTGTACATATAGTTTAGAAAAATATGTGAGTGATTCATACTTTATGAGGGTTCTACCGGTTGATATCTTTCCAAAAATACTTGATAGTAAATTTATTGATTTGTACCTTCAATTTTGGGAACTTAGATGGTTCTTTTGTTGAACCTTGAACAATAAACCTACAAATTTGTTATATCACATTTTGATTAAATCCAAGTATTGTGGGCAATGCGTCTATCCCGGGTTATTTTGAAGTTGGCGGTGATTAATAGTCATTCTTACCCAATTTCCAAAAAAACAAGTAAATTCCATTTTGGATGGCTCGTTATCCATTAAATCAAATCCTTTAGATCTAACAATGATGAAACTTCAATACTGTGAGTCTTTGACTGGAATCTATGAGATAGGTGTATTAAAAATTTCACTTAAATTGGCATTTTTAAGGGATGTGAATGGGGATGGAATAGATAAACCAGTCCTAGAAAGATAATTCTCCCACTTAGGCTTACTATGTTTTGGGATCTTTTAGAATATCAAAATTGATTCAGTTTCTTATATTATAATGTATAACCATTATTGATATCCTAATCTTCTACAATGTTGAATACCAGAAAACCATTTGAATTTGTATTTATTAAACGTTAAACACATGCAAAAATTCCTAAACATGTCCGGTCAAATCTGTCTTTTTGCCTTTTTAATGCTCTCATGTCCCTTTCTGTGGTCAATTGACAGTCTGACTTAGGGCGGAATATAATTACGCTTACCAAAACAATCTTTTGCTTAATCATTGCAAATCCGATCATAAAATCCTTGATAAGGAAAGAAGAAAGAAGGTTCTCGGACATCTTTTTTCCGTTTGATTCAGAAATTTGATTTCATTGGTATTTCCTGTCTCTCTCTTCCAAATTTCAAGAGAGTTTGATTACCATTAACCCCAGAATAGTTAACGAGTCTTTCGCTTTGATCCTATTCATCTCCTAAGGGGGCCGCCGCTCTGCACCTATCCGATTTTGTGTTTTCTTTATGATGACCCTTGGCCCCTATGGTCCAGTGGTTCCACGACTTCTCTCTATCATGGAAGCAACAAGGGTTCAAATCCCTCTCGGGTCAAAACAGATTCATGTTGTTGTCCCCGAATACTTTTGTTGAAGTCCCATTTTCTTTTGATTTTAGTACTTATTACAGATTGGTTTTGAAAAGAGGTAGAGGCAGGATCCACTAATGTATTTGCCTAAAATGAGAAAAAAAAAATCAAACGGGAGCTAAATTGATTATGCCAAAGAGTACTTTCTTTAAAGTGAGAATGGTAAACTAAAAGCTGCTGCCTTCTCTTTTCTATAAGCTTTAATTTCTTCATGGAGGTGAAAGACCGTAAAGAAGTTTGGTTGTTGCTGGGTAAACAAATTGAAATCCTTTACTCTACGAGCCCCCTCCACCTGTCCTTGTTGAAAGTGACTGAGGATAAAGTAGATGTTTATGCGATACGTCCTTCAGTATTTGGTTCCTATAAAATAACCACTTATTTTATGCATCTTTTCTACTGTTAGCTGTCCTCTTTCCGTAAATAAAAGGGATGATCAAACGTGCACTGCTTTTAATTGAATTCCCTTGTTTAGCATTGGGGATACTTGTTAGTTTAGAAGGGAAGAAGAAGACCCACTAATCTATGGAAAACTGGCGGTTTTTACAAAGGCTATGAAGGGAAAGAAAGTTAAAGATGCTTTTCAGAAGAAAGTGGGAACCTGAAGTGTAACATTATTAAATGGATAAGGGGGCATCTGAATTGAAATGTGCAGGAGATTTAAGTTTACATATTGAGTTATATTTAGTTCTGAATGTGTTACTGTACAATTTTCAGGCTCTAAGTGGGCACCAAAATGGTGATATGATGGATTGGCGACCTTCAGAGGCTGCACTATATTGCATCAGGGCCATATCAGATCTTGTTCCCTTCACCGAAGCAGAAGTTATGCCCCAGGTAGAGTTAGAGCTACAATGTGATTACTTCTTTGGCCTGATGTTGTCTTTTACCTCTTTAATATAATTGAATCACATTAGATATTGTACCCCAACTGATGATCGGAAAATATCTTGGTTGTGCAATATTTTGATTGCTCAATGTATATATATCCGGGTTTTCTTTGCTGTACATTTGTTTGCACGGAGTGTATGTCTAACTTTTGCATGTTTCATTTTTCCTTGTTTGTTTGGTGTCGACAGATTATGTCATTGCTTCCGAAACTTCCTCATCAATCACTATTACTTCAGACAGGTTATATACATTATTTATTTCATAACAGAATGCCATTTTTAGTTCCTCGTGCCACCTTTTAAAAGGAACCAAAAGATGAGTGTTATAACTCTTGGTGGTTTTTGTTAGCCTCGAAACCCTCTTCGTCTGAACACCTTGAAGACATCTGAAGTATACTACTTAACATAGCCTCAATTCTTTATCTTTTTCTTTTGGTTCCAGTTTGCTTGACTGTAGGAGCTTATTCTAAATGGCTTGATGCTGCACAAAGTGGACTCTCGTTTTTGCCTTCAGTCATTGATATTCTTGTCAGTGGAATGAGTATGTCTGAAGATTCTGCAGCAGCTGCTGCCTTGGCTTTCAGACACATCTGTGATGGTATACTCTGTTCACTAGTGTAATATTGTTCTTTCCCGTTTTTACTATACATCATTAGGAATGTTTGTCTACCATCTTTTATCTTATAGCAGGTATACTTCTACTCTTAATTGCTTGTTCCAGTACATCACAGATCGATAAATGTTGCTACACTGGTCAATCCATGATAGTCACTTTTCATTCTGTTTTAAACTTTTCTAGTTTCACGGTTTAATGGAAATGGTAATCGGATGCCTTTTAAGGTAAATGTTTTTTGTAAGTGGACTGAGAAAGAAATCGAAGTAGCAGGCTGCATTTGGAGAGTGTCCGTATGAATTTGTGTGGATCCTGCTGCCTCTTTTCTGTCGATGTCTACCTTCACATCCCTTTGAAAGAAGTTCATATGTACTCGAACAAGTAGTCCAACTTTACACATTAAATAGTTGGTGCTAACCAATATACACATGAAGTCTCTATCCTAAAACACCGAAAGACACTGCATTCTTCCAACATGGAATTAGGATCGAGCTATCAATGTCTATTACAACTGTCCCCCTAAGATTATCTATAAGTATTGGTCTCAACTTTGTTATATAAACATCTCAGAGATGGATGTTTCAGTTTTGATATTGCTTCCTTGTGACATTTTTTTACTTGAAAAAGTACTAGCTATCAACTTGCTTTATATTTGAAGTACTGCATTGTAACATCCTGATTCTGTCCTAATTGGAGATAACAAAGATTCATCACTATTATTTTAGACTGTGGGAAAAAGCTTCGTGGATCTCTAGATGGTCTTTTCCAAATATACCAAAGGGCAATGACTGGGGAAGATTCTTTTAAAGTCGCGGCTCAAGATTCTTTGCATCTTGTTGAAGCCTTAAGGTACCACTACAATCCTGCAAAAGCTTAATCACTTGCGTGGGAAATTCTCATAAATCTTTTGTTGCAGTATAGTTATCACAGAGCTTCCTCCAGACCAGGCTAAGAAAGCCCTTGAGGCACTTTGCATACCTGCTGTTGCACCGTTACAGGTTTGTCTAATCTTGGAATAAATGAACAGAGAGAACAGTACTTATGCCATACTGACTTGCATGTCTCAAGCAGGAAGTGATTAATCAGGGTCCTCTGGTATTAGGTCAAAAACCAGCTCGTGAAATCACTGTTCATATTGATCGACTTGCAAATATATTTAGGTACACAAACGATTTCTGTGCTCCAGTTGCTGATTTATGTTTATTCAGGAGTTCTAATATTTCAGAATAATGAATCATGTGCAGATATGTAAATAATCCAGAAGCTGTCGCTGATGCAATTCAAAGACTTTGGCCACTTTTCAAAGCCATCTTTGATACGTAAGTATTTGTCCCCATGTGGATGGCTTACTTTCACCATGTTTTGAATGGTGGGTCATTTTTCTGATCCCAAAATACAAATTATGAATGCTGATGCAGCCGTGCTTGGGATATGCGGACAATGGAATCACTCTGCCGAGCCTGTAAACATGCTGTGAGTTCAAGCCTATAGGATTTTTTAAGTACTACTTGTTGCCTTGCTAATGATTTGCATAATTACTTGTTTTGAAGGTGAGAACATCTAAGAGGTTTATGGGAGTTACAATTGGAGCTATGCTCGAGGAGATACAAGGGTTATACAAACAACACCACCAACCATGTTTCTTATATCTCTCTAGTGAAGTTATGAAGGTATGGTTTTACCCTCAAAAGTTTCAACCCTGATCAACAAAAGAGAAATAATTGGAAGATTATGGTGCAGATATTTGGGTCTGATCCTTCTTGTGCGGACTACTTAAAAGTGTTGATCGAATCTCTATTTAGCAATACAGCGTGTTTGCTTACAAAAATTCAGGTATGACTTCAGCTGCTATAATACTTACCTTCCCCTCATCTTGAATTATTTCTTTTTGTTGGTTTAATAATAAGCATCGAATCTTTAGGACTTCACTTCCAGGCCAGATATAGCAGATGATTGTTTTTTGTTGGCATCAAGATGCATTCGATATTGCCCGCATTTGCTTTTCCCATCTCTAGTATTCCCATCATTGGTTGAATGCTCCATGATTGGAATCACAGTGCAGCACAGGTTAATCCCTCTCTCGCCATCATTCTTTCATTTATTTTTAGCTTTTTACGACGTGTTTTAAGTTCCACCAGATTGAAACACTTGGTGTTGTATTCGCTTAAAGAAAGTATTAAAACATCAAATATAGCAGATGCTACAAATATAATTGTTACTAGCCCTCTTTAATGGAGTTCAACAAAAGAATTTTCTTCTCATCAGCCGCTGCTTCTTTTGCTTCAAAAATTAATTGCCATGTACATTGTACCACATTACAATAATTAATGAAATTTCTGTTTTTACTTGAGAATATTCTTGTCACATAGCTTCTAATTTAACTGAAAATTAAATTAAGTTTTGAATACGGACATATTATGGTTATGCTGAGAGGGGTTAAGCTTAGGCATGTATCCAATTGGTCACGTCTTTGTACAAAATATAAGGGTTTTAACCGACTGATTGATGCCATTTTGCCAAAAAAAAGTCGTACTTAATTGACAAGCGCGTTATGTAATCTCTCCTATCCTGGATTTCCATCTTTGTCCTATGAAATTTATTACAATAAATTGTTCGTGTGGCTGCTGCTTAACTGGATGATGAGATAAATAACAAGTCTTGTTTGATCCATGCAGGGAGGCGTCAAATTCTATCCTAAGTTTCTTATCGGATATATTTGATCTGGGAAAATCTAGTCAGGGACAGCAATTCATTTCTATCAGGGATAGTGTTATTGTCCCTCGAGGTGCCAGCATTACTAGAATCTTGGTTGCTGCTTCAACCGGGGCTCTCCCAAGTTCAAGATTAGAAACGGTAAGACTTCCCACACACTTGCATGCAGAATCAGTGCACATAGATCCCTTCATTTACGCATAAAACCTGACCAAACTAACCTAGTATGTCCCATCCGGAGGTGGGATGTACGCACACTTGACCTTTATCCCGAAGAGTAGTGTGTGTTTTCGTGAAGATCACCTGGCTTATGCAAAGTGTGTGAATAGAAATGATAAAAGCTTGCTAACTTGAAAAAAAGGAAGGCAGTGCTAAAAGTTGAAAACGTCTCAGAAATAAGAAACAACATTCACAAAAATCATAACCAACGTAGGAAGAGACCTAGACACCTAGTCTAACCCTTCATCTACACATAGATGTTGCAAAATCTCTCCTAAATGTATATATGTTCGGTCTGTGAAATGGGTCGTTTTATAACAGGTGGCATATGCTCTGCTAGCACTATCACGAGCATATGGAGCAAAAGCTCTAGAATGGGCCAAGGAGAGTGTGTCTTTGATTCCAGTTTCTGCTGCCACAGACATGGAAAAATCAAGATTTTTACAGGCATTGTCGGATGCAGCATCGGGTGCAGATATCAAAGGCTTAACAGTTCCAATTGAAGAGCTGTCAGAGGTTTGCCGACGCAATCGCACGGTCCAAGAGATTGTTCAAGAAGCTTTGAGGCCACTTGAGTTGAATCTGGTCTATGTATCATAGTATAATAATATCATGGGAATGGGAAAGGCCATTTTTTGTGCCTGATCTTGGTTTGATTACTTCAATTTTTAAGGGTTTATAGGGGATGGTGGGTGGTGTGGTGTATAATTGTTGTAATTTGTGATTAAGATTTGCAGGAAAAGCTGTGTTGGAATTGTTTTCCCTAAAATTTTGGTTGAGGCTGTATTACTTTCAATTTTCTCATGTATTCCATCCCTTTTGAGATTTATGAAAATGAACCCATTTATCTTTTGAGAGTGCAGTTGGTTTAGATGAAATTTGAGAACATGAATATGTGATCCCTATTGGGTGACTGAAAGGTAGTTCAGCATGTCATATATCATATGATAGTACTAGCATATATCGAAATATGATTTTTCTCTAAGACGTGAATGACTCAAACATGATCACTAGTAATAATCCTGTTGATCGATATGCTAAACCGTTGAATTACAAAACTTTATTGTTAAAATAATGATGATATATTGCTCAATATCACCATATGTTTATAATTATAAACATGAATTATAATTATTATCGATTCAACAATTGATATGTTGAATTATTTTATTTAATTAAATTCTCGTCTCTCCTATCATTTGTGTAAGACTAGAAGCGTACTCATGCAATGCAGCGAGATAAATCACGATTTTAATGTTCAATTTTATTTTTTTATCGATTTACGGTACGATTTTAGATGGTTTTAAGAAAATGATTATGTTTTTGTTTTTATAAATTTGTTTTAGGCTTAATAATATAATGTTTTTTATATAAAAGAATGAAGTATTTTATTAGAATTCAATGATTATCTTATATATTTTAATGACATTTAGAAAAAATAACCAATTACATATTTAATAATATAATTAAAACAAAATTATATGAAAATATTTACATAAAAAAAAAGAAGACCCTGCACACTGCAGTAGCAATATTGTACCTTATATTTTAAGAGACTTTTAAAATCTTGTATAAAATAATGATACAAGTTTTTATTCGTACTTTTTACTTTATAATATAGTATAGATAATAATTGAAGATATGAAATATTGAGCCCATTTTATATTAGGGCATCCAAAAATTGACGGGCAAGTCCACCTAAAGTAGAGCGGACTCGCTCGTCTTTGTAAGTTGTGTTCGTTTGTCTTAGGCGTCGGCACGACCCACCATCTCAATACGATCATCGATGGGTCGCCTCTCACCCTGACAGGACGGGTTAATTCTTTTCCTTTCCCCATACATCCTTCATTTATTCTCCCCCAATGATTCCATCCATATATCACCGCCCGATGTGGGACACCTGATGTTTTTGGTCATTCCTACTTCTTCATCTTCAACTTATAATCCCAGCCCTAATTCCCTAAACTCCCCATCTCCAAATCCGAACCTTATACTTCCAGAAAAGAAGAAGAAGAAGAAGATCTGCGATGGATATGAAGTTGATATATAAAGTGGATTATTATAAGATTGGGCCTGGGGATTTTCAAATAATTAGGGTAATTCCCTTCCTTATTCTTTTCAGGTACTTGCTTTTTAATGTTCTTATTTTTAATCTTTCTCATTATGCCACATTTGGATTCAGTGATTGTTTTTATTAAATTATAAAGCTTTTAATTACCAAGGGAATGGATGTTTGAGTCAAGTATTCATGACAGTTGCAATCAATAACTTCAATAGGTTTTACTAATAATTGAAAACTCTCATGGGATTTCCATCAATAACTTCAATAGGTTTTGCCATTAAATATTCATGGGATTGCCATATGTTGTGGATTTCCCCCCATCTCATTACAAAGGTATTTGTCACTGTACATGTAAGCTTTGCTATAATTGAAAACTTGAAGCTCCATGTAGTGTGTTCCTGTTCTTCTATCCCCATTCATGATGTAACGTAGATCAACTAAAAATTTACTTTAAATCTTTAATACAAGGACATATTGGTTATGTGATTAGTAGTTTAATGCCATTTGAATGAGTGAATAGTCAAATGCTGCACTTAGTGGGATAGAGGGTGTCCAATCTGTAAAGACTATATTAATTATATAAAGAGTATCCATGTTAATTGCATATTATGAACTATGAAAGTATGATGATTCATTGGTGCTTCTAATGGAGTGCGGAGTACTTCCTACCTTTTTTATTGCCTTCCTATGTGGTTTCTTGAGAATTTATGCAATCCTGGAATCTTTCTTAAACATTAATAATAGCAAGTTGAAGAAATACATGTATTGGTCATAAGGTCATGCCCTTCAAGTTCATAAGATCAGGTAACCAAGATCACACCCTTCAAGTTTCACGGATTTGCTCATGAGGAATTATTTTTTGTTGGTGTTAGGTGTCTCCATGGTTAGATAGGTGGGAGAAGGATGATGATTTAATCACACAAAAGGAAAAGCTTAAAGGGGAATTTTGGGTGATGCAAACTCTACCTACCAACCGTAGAAATGCTAGTTTACAAATCTAGGTTTTGGTTTTTGTGTATGAAAGAGTGTATAGGATGATTCTTTGGGTACATAAAGTTTACGAGTCTAGTTTCTCGGTTTTTGAGTATGAGAAAGAGTACACGATGATTCTTTGGTGTGCACAAATAAGTGTGTGAGAGAGAAAGAGAAGCATGATAAATTAAACTATCAGTATAATATTGATAGGGAGCTGAATGGGGTAGAATCATCATATGCTTGAAGGAACCCAAGATGGTTGATAGAATATTTATGTAATAAATTGTCTACTTACATGATTTTATATGCACTTGTAGTTGTCTTGAACCCTTTGAATTGAGCTCCTGTGAAATCTATATGCTTTCACCCAAGGAACAAATTTGCCTTTACTAATCAAGATGAACCAGATACAACAAAATATGATGTCGATATTTGTTTCTGTCAGTATATTTGAGAATCAAGAAACTAGGTATTAGACATTTTGAGAATCAAGAAACTAGGTATTGGACATAACAGGATAACGCAAACCATACCTTATATAAAAATTAGACATCCGGGACAAAAGGACACAACGTGGACATTGATACTAAGCACGAGTTTTGTTGATTGGCTAAATTACCTAACTTTATCATTGGAGAAACGATGATGTTGCTAGATGTTGCTCTTTGTTTATAATTATAAATATGATATGTAATTTATTGGCAACATGATAAAGTCCGAATGAGTTGCAAACATAGAGTGTAATGAAATAAGGAGATCATATAATTAAAATGTTTAATTATTAGTATCTTATCTATACTACCTTATAAAGCAAAATTTTCAAAAGTCTTAAAAGACAACCTCTAAAGCATAAAGTACTAAACTTTCAAACACGAAAGTGTTATATGTCTTAAAGACAACATATAAAACATAAATTACTACCTTTTAAAGCACAAAATCTTAAAATCTCTTAATTACAAATTTTTATTCATAAGATACAAGTGATTAAAGCATTTCCTTTTTAGTTTTTAAATTATCAGCATGGATCCAGGCAATTACGCTTCCTTCCTCTCCCAAGATATCGATTCCTGCTCCCAAGATATCGATTCCTCTCCCAAGGCGACGATTCCTGCTCATTCTTCTCCCTTTTCAAACATGGTGTCTACATAACTGGCTTTCTTCATCTCTAGCCTTTCTCCATGACTATGGATACGGATACAGAGCTTCAAAGGGGAACCATTCATATGGAATTATGGTAACGGATTTTTATGGAATTATGGTAACGGAGCTTCAACTGGTAACCGTTCTTATTTCTCATAGTTTTTTTCAATAACATCTATTTCGGTTTATAGTAGTGGTTTTTCGATAACATCAATTTGGGTTTCCTAATAGTGTGATGAAGTTAGGGTTTAGATTACCTTGTGAAGGTCTACTTTTTGAATTGCTTATCATGTGTTTGTTGAAACTTGAAAGTCCACAAAGAAAGTATTCGATTTTAGTTTGAAAATCCAGCTGTTTGACTTAATTGGTTATACATTTGATGGTACTTGTACCGTGATATGACCATTTACTCTCGGCTTGTTTGTTCTTCTAAACGAAGTCGTTCAAACAAAATTCAAGGTTTTGACAAGTTCACAGGTTCATAGTCTTCTTCAACACTATCTTCTTCTGTTGTTCAAAAGATTTTCCAATAATGATGAACTGCTGAGAGATACTTTGAGACTTTCAAAGAAGCTTTCTTTTTTCAGTCTTCGTTATTTATGTGTGTGTGTTTTTTTTTCCTGACTCCTTTGCAGTGATGTATATAATAAAATTTCAAAGGAATTCACACCGATTTTGGTTCACTTTTTGCCTTTTAACGATTGGCTTTGGTGGATTTTGACAGGTTGAGCCTAAGGTTATGTTGTGACTTGAAGCTCTGTTATCCTGTGTCTAGATAATTTTACTGGCCTTCCATTCCTATTTGTGGTATTAATCATCATTGCTATGTGATTCAATGGCAACCAATTTTTATTCCTTTTTTCAAAATATCTTTGTTGCAGGCTCACAAATCATGGGGTTTACATTTCCATGACTTGTATTCATGTTAAAAAACGTATTCTATGTATGCAAAGCATTGTTGCTGTTTGCTGAAAAATATGTTCTATCTAACACCCGACCTCCAATATTTGAACCGTGAAACTGTTACGTTCATGGTATTCAAAAGGGTAATAGGGATTCAAAAATGGAGTTTATAAAATTTTGACTTTGTTTTTTGAAACAAGCCTATAATCATTGACATATATTGACTTTGTTTTTTGACATGTTTAGAATGGTAACGGGGCGGGTTCGGGGCGAGTTTGTCGTCCCCCATCCCCGAAACTGAAATGCATCCCCGTCCTCGCCCCGTTCCCCGTTGGGTTTTTATTCGAGGCGCCCCGTCGGGGATTTTTTATGCCCCGTCCCCGACCCGATGGGGAATCCTCGATCCCCGACCCGAACCCGAACATTGGGAAAAAAAATCCAAGAATAAAAATGGCTGGAAAATCATGTCGAAATGCGATGTAAATTAAAATTGTTGCTCCAAACACAATCCAAAAATCTAAATTAAAATTGTTGCTTCAAACACAATCCAAAGCGGAGTCCAAATACAATCTAAAATCAAGTTTGTTAACACTTAACAGTTAACACAACCAAATATAAACTTGTTCCTACGAAGACACAAACAAAATACTTCATCACATCAACTCATCCAAAGACGTCGTGCCACTTTTTTTAGTACCTCCCTACATTAAGAAATCAATCAATAAATCAACCAAATTAAAAGAGCAATGTTACCAAGATGGTATTTTTACAAATGTTATTACCTCTTCCACGTCCTCATCATATTCAATGGAGCGACAATATGCCTCGGTCTCTTCCGAACAAGTTTCTATATTAAAACAAATAACACAAATATATTATTCATGAATAAAAATAACATATGAGATACAATATAGCGTCAACTCGAATCTCATTCAACAACCAACTTTGAGCACACATTAAAAGCCTCCAAAGTTTTTGGATGAAGCCGACTTCGGTGAGGGCTTATTAATCTTCCACTTGTGCTAAACGCGGACTATGAGGCAACGGTGGAAACTGGAATTGCCAATATATCTTTTGCCATCCTTTGAAGTGTCAGATACTTACCCCCATTTGTCTACCACCAAAGCAACAAATCGAGATCTATGTCCTTAGGCAAAAGCTTCTCTTTCAAGTAGTTATCCAACTCCGCCATATCACTCGAGTCATCATTCTCGCTAGCAAGTACTTCAATGTCAGATAGAAATTTTTTGA
Source organism: Arctium lappa (assembly GCA_023525745.1). NCBI lineage: Eukaryota > Viridiplantae > Streptophyta > Magnoliopsida > Asterales > Asteraceae > Arctium > Arctium lappa. Next base: position 136,497,595 of record CM042048.1, read on the forward strand.
ATCCACCACGATACTCAGTTGACAACCCCAAACTGAAAGAAGAACCAAAACCACCACCTATAGTTTAATGTGAAAATAAATCAAATATTAGCAATGTTTTATTTATCATATAAACAAAAAGTACAAACCAATATGATAATACCTTCATAGTAGCTTGTTGCACGTGAGTTGGTAGATTCATATTCTTTAAAGAAAGTTCGGACAAACCCCTCAAGAGTTTTAAACTCATTCTTTGCCTTTTCAGGTCCATATAAGGCGTGCATAAGCAACTCTACAAATTTTAACTTGTATCGTGGATCTGAAACCGCCGCCATCCCCATGATCCCATGAATTATGGACCAATATTTATCAAACTTGAAAATCATTTTATGCTCCATCAAACTAATCTCATCAATTGAAGACTTCGCCCATTCACGTATAGAAAAACTAATCTCACATATCAAAGGGAAAAAGACATTAGCTGTCGGATACTTGTTACCGGAAAACAAAAGAGTTGCCTCAAAGAAGAAGAAGAAGAAGAGGCTGCCATTGCGGATCTAGTTTATTGAGTTAAACTGAACCGCTCTGATACCACTTGTTGGTCCCAAATAGCAGTAAGTAAATAAGAAAAGTATTGTAGAAGGGGGGGTTGAATACAATACACACAGTTTTTCACTTAATTTAATTCTTATTGATTTGAAATCAAGAATTACACATAGAAAACTTTGATTGTTGCGGAAGAGAACATATGAGATATGTTCAAACAATCTTACACATAGAGAATGAAGAACAATTGTAAAACACTTAGAAAACAATTGAACTTCGTAGAGAGAAAGTTGCCAAGCACTTAGAGAACTTGAAGGTAGTAGAGCTGGGTTATCTTGCATGTTGAAACATCCATCATAATTATAGTGCCTCATGCATTTAATGCATGAGACACCTGTTGAGCAAGGGATGGACACAGGTCTTCTGCATGGTACAAGATGTACCTTTTGTCTTGAGGTGTTTTGGCTTGAAGTGTTGACCTGCAGAGAGGATGGTAGAGACCTTTCCTTAAAATGGTGTAGTAGACAAAACTTACTTTATCTGATCTTCAGATGAGGTCCACGTCAATGCAAGATATCACAAATATACTTTGTCAGAAAAGTATAATGTGAAGAGAGAAATCTTCAAGCCTTGAAGATTAAGAAGTCTTTGGTTGCCGAAGAGATCTTCGGGCTCCTGAAGACTGAGAGGTCTTCGGCTCCTAAGACTGAGAGGTTTTCGGCTCCTAAGACTGAGAGGTCTTCGGCTCCTAAGACTAAGAAGTCTTCGGCTTCTGAAGATTGAGAAATCTTCGGCTTCCGAAGATGTCTTCGGCCTAAGACGTCTTCGACCGAAGAGGTCTTCAGCCGAAGAGGTCTTCGGCTCTTGAAGACTGAGATCGGCACCATCCTGGCCAATGGTGTTGATCAAGTGGGCATACTTGGCTTTAGGCTGAGGAGTCTATCTTCAATCCGCTTTGAAAGATATTCTCCTTCTTTGTCTTCTTCGGTTGATCTTCGACTTCACCGAACACTTGTATAGAAACCAAGCTGCTAAAAGAACCTCAAACATATTCTAAGTAGGATGATATAAGATGGAAGATCAAGAGGTCATCTTCAAATCTTCAGATGACCCAACAGTGTCCTCCGCGATTGTGCCAAGGGCACAATCGCGAGGCACTCAAAACAGTCCAAAACTCAACCGAAAACGATAACGAGCACAAGGTTTGAACGATTAAAGATGGTAAATTAATATATGACATTTTAACATAATTCATGATCATAAAATGCTCAAAGACACATATTCACACCTAAGCGAAATTAATGCGTTAAGGGAGACAAAATACTTACCTTATGAATTTACGGGTGTTACAGATAAACCCTTGGAACCAAATGCAAACCTCAACAAATAATATTCACATTTTGATAAATGTTAAGAAAACATTTCAATGTATCAAAATAAACTCTTTTGGCATGTACATAGTTTTCACAAAGCAACTTGAACTCATCTTGCTAGATTTAGGTTAAATCTAGATTTTACCTCAACTTGAGCTCATTTGAAGAAATTTGAATCCACAAGCATATCCTTCCAAAAACCTAGATCCACAAGTTTCCAATCATAAACATTCATATTCAACCATTTAAAAACGTTCCCCAAACAACTTATCTCAAAATACCCATTTTAGCCCAAAACCCTAATTTGACCTAACTTCTCCAAAATCATCAAGTTCAAAATTTAAGAAACCAAACACTAGGGGATCACCAATGGGGCATTTACAACTCATAATAAGGTTTAGGAATGGAGAGGATAAACTTACCATTTAGGTTTTGGTGAAAACCTAGAAATCCCTAAAATGGAGCTTGAGGTTGAAGATGAAGATGAAGATCCTTGCTATCAAGCTTCCATCCTTGCACTTGGTAGAGTATTAATACTTCACAATTTGGGGATTTGAGGATTTAGAACCCCAAAAACACCATAGATGAAGAAGGTGGGTCTTGGGATAGTTTTGGAAGAGTTGGGGAGAAAGTGAGAGGTGAAGAATGAGAAAAAGAAGCTAAAACCCACAATTTACAGCAGTCACCATGCGACATTGCCAGACGACTATGCCCAGGGCAATGTCTCCAACTTTCCCCAGGCCACTGTTTCCCCCGTGCGACTTTGCCTGGTGCGACTATGACTCGTCATAGTCGCTGGGCATTGTAGTCGGGCCCGTACCAAGCTCTGAAATTTGACTTTTTCAACACCAAGACCCTCGAAACTCCCAGGGACTTTAAATAATGCTTTTCCAACAAAAAACCCACCATTTACAAGTTACAAAAACGTCCGGGTGGTCTTTACTTACCGAAAACTACTGGTGTTACAACATGGGCCAGGCCTGATTTCAAATATCCATACAAATAGTAAAATCCAAGTAAAATAACTAAGAGTTCATTCAAAACTTGTTTTCCAAAATTGTTCATCTACCAAGAACACCCAATACTCAAATAGTCATGAAATAGGAATATTTTTGTAATAAACTCACGGAAGTATGTTCAATACCCAAAAATAAGATCATTTTGACATGTCTATATAGTTTTGTAAAGCAACTAAAACTCACATTGCTAGATTTATATCAATTCTATGTTTTTACCCCAAACTTGAGTTTCCTTTGGTGAAAATTTGAATGCACTAGCAAAACTTCCAAAACTTAGATCCAACACTCCTATGATCTATTTCACCTCCATAGACCCAACACTTAAAGCTAAATGGAAATGAGAGAAGAGGGAATGAAGAACACATCCAACCTAGCTTTAAAATTGAGAGTGATGAGAATATTACTCATATCAAATACTCTTGAATCCACCAAGAACCTTTAATCCTCTTCAATCTCTTCTTGAAAAGCTTCAAAAACCGAGTCTCTAGGCTCAAGAATCACCAAAATCAGATAATAGATGAAGGAGTTATGGCAAAAATGAAGAAAACCCAAAAAAAAAATCGGATTTATGCAGTCACAGCCTCCCACACGACCTTGTCCGCAACCCTAGGTTGAATGACAGGTTGCCTGCGACCCCGCGTCCCACTTCCAGCATCCAGTGGGTTACGTGACCTGGGCGGCGACCTAGGTCGCGCACCAGGTCGCTTAGGCCTGTTTTTTTTCCGCTTTTTCTCTAATTTCAACCCCAATTAGAACCCTAACTTTTCTAATATTAATTTCTTCTAAAACCCTTATAGTTTACCATCTTAAATACTCCTCGGTAGTGATTTATTACAATTAGAAACCTGAAATTTCGCGTGTGTTACATTATGGTTTGTAACGTTTTCATGGTTTGCATTTGGTTTGTCCTCTCTCTATATTTTATATATATATATATATATATATATATAGGGTCGGGTTCAAATGAAAACCGATTTTCGGTTGTAAACCAGAGGACAAAGGAGAGTGTGTCATGTTTCCACACCTTCATGGGTCATTCATGTATTATTCATGGTGAATAATGTATCATTCATGGAGAATAATACATGGATCATGATTTCGTGTATTATTCACTATGAATGTTGTATTATTTATCATGAATAGTTCATGAACGTTCAACTTCGTTATTCATACTAAATGTGGACATCAGGGAACACTTGTTATGCTCCCCTAGTCTCCTTTGTCCATCGATTCACAACCGAAAAGTGGTTTTCAATTGAAATTTTTTTTGTCTCTCTCTCTCTATATATAAAATACAATATTTGCTTTAACATGTAATTCGATAAAAAGGAAGTTTGATACTTTTAATTAATGTTTAAAATACTCGTAATTTAAACAACACAAAGAAAAACTAATTAATCAAAATCAAAATATTAATATTAATATTAGAAACTCAAAAAAATCCAAAGTAATCTGAAATATAAATATAGTATCATAAGAAATTTAAAATTGGGAAAAATTCTATAAAAAATCAACAAAATTTTCTATTTTAAATGATCAAGTTCATTAATTTTTTTAATGAAATATCATTAAAATTTCTAATTTTAAATTATTAATTTTTTGAACAATTATTTTTGAATACAAATCATTGAATTTTTTATAAATTGGTTACTTATATCATTTTACCCAAAAAAACTACCTGCAACCTGTAAAGAATGATTTAAATTAAAAAGAACCAAAATCAGTTTTATCGTTCTCAAACATTATGTCATTTCAAACACCTCGCATCCAACATCATCACTCCCCCTCGTCGCCCCATCGTTGTCCACTTTCTATCACCTTCGTTGGTCCAAACCATCGGTCTCCCTTGTTTTGACCAATTTCTTTTGTTTTTCGTTTCATCATCTTATTTAATCTGCTTATATGTACTCCATTAAATTGTTGTAAAAAAAAGAAATTCAAAAGATAAAAAAGAGTGAGATCAATGACAGGGCCAACAATGATGATGAGTCTTATGGAGTACGGAGGACGATGAGGTTGCACGTGAGAGCATTGTCGTTAGGTGCAATGAATTTGAATGACATGAGGTATGTGGTAAAACTGATTTAAGTTTATTTTTTCTAAATCTTCTTAGTCGCTTATTGATAGCGGAAAATCGTATAGGTTCACAAAGTGGTCACCTGTGTTGCCACAGTAGCGGTGCAAGTGCTCATCGGACACTATGATCACTATTAAGTAATAAAGTGGTGAAGTACCAATATTGTTTCCACAGGGACTAGTCAACTAATAATCAGAGACATTCATGAACTTCTAGTGCTTGTTTGAGTTTTGGGAGCAATATCAATATTTGTGAGTTTTAAGTTATGCTAATTAACGATTAAAGTAATCAAATATTTAAAAGAGATGATGTGGGTACAAGCATTAACTAAGACATATGTAGTAACATTATGGTCAGAAACAAATGACACAAAACATCTATAAAAATCCCTTTCTCTCGAAAGTGAATTTCCACAGAGAGTGGCCACTTGTACCCACAAAGTTGTCACTATTGCCGACTCAAGACTTTCCGATTTAACTAAGTAAACCTCTAAGGATTTCAGTTCCACCGGTATGGATATAGATGCCCAAATCTCTTTGTGACACCTATATCGACTGACATTTTAAACCTTAGTTGGAATCATGCAAAAACCTGTATCTCTACGTGGTTATGAAAGACTCTCTCAAATCTTCTTGCATCACTCAAGTCGTATTTCCGAATCCTCCCATCTCTGGGTCTAAGATCTAATATTAACACTTATAAGTGATCGACTTGTCTGTGTTGAGTTGAATTTCCGACTCAAGTGACCAAGTCTAAGAGTTAGCAAGTAGCAACGGCGGAAACACCCAAGTGTTGCCTACTAGTCTTAGTCTTGGCTCATACCCACACCCAAATGGGTGTTTAGTTCATGATAAAAGTAAAAAACATGGAAGAAGAAGAAAGATACATAAACATAACTTGCATAAACGAAAGTAGAAAGCTACCACCACTTATGTCGCCATAGTGGTGATGCTGTTACAAGAAATTAAAATTACAAGAAAATTAAATGCAACTACAACTAAGAACTTAATGAGAGAATGGGAAATAAATGTTAAGCTCCAGATATGAGATATTTCTCTTGGAATTGATGATCTCCAATGGTGCCCCAAAGTCTCCTTATATAGTGCTTTTGTAGAGAAAAGGGGTGATGTGACAAATCCTAAAAATCTACTTTAAGGAAGAGTGTTGAAGTTTCATTTGACTTCCAAACTTTGTCTTTTTTCTTGATTATTCCTATGAAAGCTCATGTTCTCCTTTCTTCTATTTCAAAAAGCACATTACCATAAATGTCCAAGGCTTATCCAAAACTTCCAGCCCACGGTCGCCACTGTGGTGACCAGAGTGGCCACTTTGTTGCACAAAAAGTTAGAAAAAACGAATTTTTGCATCTTTGAAACTTCATCACCATATTGTAACATATTAAACCAAATGAAGGAAAAAGAGGGCAAAATAGGCAAAATGTAGTGAAAATAAATGAGAAAAGAGAGGCAATAACTCTCAAGAATCGAGAGTTATCACTATCACTTATACGTAATTTTTTGGGTTAAAATGATATAGGTGACCAATTTCTAAAAGTTTGATGATTTATTTATTAGAAAAGATTATTCTTTAATAATTCAAAATTAAGAAATCTAATGATCTATTTATTAAAACTAGAATTTAATGCAATGATTAACATATATTTGTTTCATGTACAATGTGTTTGTTTCACATGTATTCGGTTCACAATGTAAACATTTTTGGCGCGGTTGTGAAACAAAAAATACATGTAAAAGAGTTTCATATTATGAATCAAATACATGTGAAACAAATATATGTTAATTATACATTAAATATTATATTTAAATGGAAAAAAATCATGTAAAACAAAATCTAAAGGTAAAAGTTTTTATAAATCTTATAAATTTTGGAGTTTTTAAATAATTAAATCCCTGTTGACCAATTTTAATTGATTTAATTTACCATCATAAAAAAATCAAATCATAATATATGTCGATCAAATAACACCCTTCTATGGTTGCAATTTCAATCCATATGTTGAATTGAAAAACATATGAATATAATAACTTTTACCAAAATTTTAATACATTAGAAGCGTACTCACGTAATGCAGCGAGATATATCACGATTTTAATGTTTCATTTTATTTTTTGTTTTTTTATCGATTTACAGTACAATTTTGGATGGTTTTGAGAAAGTGATAATGTTTTTTTTATTTTATAAATTTGTTTAATTTAGACTTAATAATATAATGTTTTTTATATAAAAAAAATATTTTGTTAGAATTCTATGATTATCTTATATATTTTAATGACATCTAGAAAAAATAACCAATTACATATTTAATAATATAATTAAAACAAATTTATAGTAATATAATATATTAATTAGTAGTGATACATGGAAATATCTGCATAAAAGAAATGTCTTGCACATACTAAATTGGTGGGTGTTAGAAGTCTACAGTAGTAATATGTATCTTGTGCTTTGATACTTGTAAATTAAGAGATTTTTAAAATCTTGCATAAAATGATGGTACCTTGTGCTTAATAATTTGTATTTAAGAGTTTTTTTCCGTGTTTTATAATATAATATAGATTGTGTTTTATACTTGTAAATTAAGAGATTTTTAAAATCTTGCATAAAATAATGGTACATTGTGCTTAATAATTTGTATTTAATAGTTTTTTATCCATGTTTTATAATATAGTATAAATAAATATAGATATAGATAAAAATTAAAGACGTAATCATCAAAAAAAAAAAAAAAATATTGAATATTTTTAAAGTTTTCCCTTCAAATTATTTCCTACTCACCGTCACCAATAATTGTTGCATGGTATTAAAAACTTAATTTTAATATAATTATTTTGGTTTTTTCTGATATTTAATAAATATCAAAATGATTCAAGAAAAAATATAGGAAAATCAGCACAAGTAGCCTAATTAGTAATTACTTAGCCATTTGCACCTCCTAGCCATTTTTTTCCCTTTTTACACATTTAGTCTTAGGTTTGCGATGGATCTGCATGATTGATCTGCCGTGTGTAAGTAGGGTTTGCTCCTGTGATGCCACGTGTCGAGAATTGCGGATTGTGAAGGTGGGTCACCCGCCCCATTGCGGACCTGCCACAATCCGTGATATTTTGTCATTTAGTGAATAAGGGGGTGTTTTGGATTGCTTATTTGAAGTGTTTTTTAGCTTATTGCGATTTGACATCGGAGATAAGCACTTTTAAGTGTTTGGATGGAGAAAAATGAAAAGAGCTTATAGTGGTGTCAAACCGTTGAAAAACTGTTTTTGATAAGTCATTTTGTTCTAACTTATCAACTTATTTGAAAAGTGTTTATTATTTTTTTGGTTATTTTGTATGTATAAGCAATCTCAAACACTTTTAAATAACAACTTATTAGCTAATTACGTTTTGGTACCACAATAAGCTAATCCAAACACTTTTTTAAAAACTCCGGTTTGACACCGTATAAGTTAATAAACACTTTTCAAAATAAACATAAGTTGTTTTAAATAAGCAATCTTAAACACCGCTAAATTGCGGACTTACAGGTCCGCCATTACTGATCTAGGATTAAAATTGTAAAATTAAGAAAGAAATGACTAAGAAATGCAATCAATTGTGTAGTTAGACGATTTGTGCCAATTTATTACTAATATTAATTGGAACTTGGAAGACTCTGTTATCTAAAAAAGCTACGATCTCTCCTTCCCTCTCCCGTCTCTGTTCTATATTTTCTTTCAGATTTTTACCCACAAATCCAATCTTCCAAATTTTGCATCTTCATCTTCTTCACTTCATCATCGATATCGTTTTTTGGATCTGTAAGAAATCTTTGCGTTTATAAAATGTAACCCCCAAGTGGAAATACTCCGCCTTGAATCATTTCTTGGCAGATTCTCGCTCTAAAACCACCTCCCCAACAATTATGAACTTCAAAATGGCATCAAAGAACAACACCCTACACTCCATTTTAGCAACCAAGCTCCATAACCTCACTATTCCCCCATCATCCGCCGAACAAGATTTTGATTTTGCTGATGTTTTTGGTCCTACTTCTTCATCATCTTCAACCAACCCTAACCCTAACCCTAATCCTAATCCTAGTCCCAACACTAACCTTTTCATTGGAGACCCCCAAATCATCCACAATCGATCCCACTCCTTCATTGGGCCTTCCCCTCGTTACACCCTCTCCAAATCCCTCTCTCTTCACCATGATGACTTCCAACCCCATAGTTCAGGAGAAGAAGAAGAAGAAGAAGATGAAGACAATCTGATAGAAGAGGAAAAGGTTGAGGAAGAGGAGGGATATGAAGTTGAAGGGAAAGGTAAAGTGGATTATAAAATTGGGCCTGGGGATTTTGAGATAATGAGGGTAATTGGTAAAGGGTCTTTTGGGAAGGTATTTCAGGTGAGAAGGAAGGATAGTGGTGAAGGGGAGGGTGTGATTGGGGATGGGATATTTGCCATGAAAGTGATGAGGAAGGACACCATCATTAAAAATAATCATGTGGATTATATGAAAGCTGAAAGGGATATACTCACTAAAGTAGTTCATCCTTTCATCGTCCAGCTTCGATATTCTTTTCAGGTACTTGCTTTTAATGTTGTTACTTTGAGGGGTTTTCTTGAATCTTTCTCATTATAGCACATCTGGATTTAGTGGTTGTTTAAATTAAATTATGAAGCTTTTCATTATGAAGGGAAAAGATCCCTTTGCCATCAATACTTCAATAGGTTTTAGTTTAGGATAGCCATATGTTGGATTTGCCTTTTCAGAAAACTTTGCATGCAAATGACATATTCACCCCCATCTCAATTACAAAGGTATTTGTCATATAGTACATATAGGTCCCATAAGCTTTACTTTAATTGAAAACTTGAAGCTCAATAAAGTGTCTTCTTCTATCCCCATTCATGATGTAATGTAGAAGGACATATTGGTTATGTGATTAGTAGTGTAATGCCATTTGAATGAGTGAATAGTCAAATGCTGCACTTAGTGGGAAAGATGGTGTCCAACCTATAAAGACTATATTAATTATATAAAGAGTATCCATGTTAATTGCATATTATGAATTACTAAAGTATGATATTTCATTGGTGCTTCTAATGGAGTGTGGAGTACTTCCTACCTAGTTTTTGTTGCCTTCCTATGTGGTCTTATGCAATCCTGGAATCTTTCGTAAATGTTTATAGAAAGTTGAAGAAATAAATGTATTGGTCATAAGATCATGCCCTTCAAGTTCATAAGATCAGGTAACCAAGATCACACCCTTCAAGTTTCATGGATTGCGATGAGGAATTCTTTTTTGTTGGTCTTAGGGGTTGTTTGGTTGGCTTTCCATTAATTCCTGTATGGATAAAGCTTTCTTTGCAAATTAATCTGTTTGTATAGATCGAGATTTTTTGTTTGTTTGGTAGGGTTTTCTCATAGATGGAAGGAGCGCGTTTTTTAATTCGGAGGTGCAGGTTTGGAAAAAACCTTGGTTTTCTGCATCCCCCCCCCCCCCCCCAAGAAGCTTATTGAATAAGCCACTTTCTATATCATTAAGCCACTACCAAACAGTCATATATATATATATATATATATATATAACCGACCGAATAAGTTCATTAAGCTCATTAAGCTGCTAACAAACAGACCCTTAGGTATCTCCAAGGTTAGCAAACATAGGTAGGAGAAGGTTGATGATGCTTTGATCCCACAAAAGGAAAAGCTTAAAGGGGCATCTTAGGTGATGCAAACTCTACCTACCAACCATAGAAATGCTAGTTTACAAATCTAGTTTATGGTTTTTGAGTATGGAAGAGTGTGCAGGATGATTCTTTGGGTACATAAAGTTTACGAGTCTAGTTTCTAGGTTTTATCGAGTATGAAAGAGAGTACACAATGATTCTTTGGTGTGCACAAATAAGTTTGTGTGTGTGTGTGTGTGTGTGTGAGAGAGAGAGAGAGAGAGAGAGAGAGAGAAGCAGGATAAATTAAACTATCGGTATAATATTGATATGGAGCTGCAAGGGGTAGAATCATCATATGCTTGAAGGAACCAAAGATGGTTGATAGAATATTTTTTGTAATAATTTGTCTACTTACATGAGTTTGTATACACTTGTAGTTGTCTTGAACCCTTTGAATTGAGCTCATGTGAAATCTATATGCTTTCACCCAAGCACCTAAGGAACAGAATTGCCTTTACTATTCAAGATAAACCATATACAACAAAACATGATATACCAAAACACCCTAAACTCTTGGAAGTGAGGAAAATTAATTTGAATATACTCCCTATGAACTAGAATACCCTATAACAAATACATACAAGCCCGCAAATTAATGCAACTTCAGGATGGCTATTCTTTGATTTCTATCTTTCTCTATCTTCTTAATGACTGAACAGAGGATATGCACCAAAAAGTGAACATGATAGAAGAAGTATTGAAACATATGGTGACTGGCATAAATGGACTTTGCAGCACGCTTGAAGATCAATATGAAGAGCTGCTTCTAATATTTAAAACACACAGTTCCATGGTGCACGTAAAACCCCAGAACTTGAGTCATTAAAGGGACAGACTAGTTCTACTCAATCGAACTTAGTAAACCAAACCAAACGAACCAGTATGTCCTGCCTAGAGATGGTGTCGGTGGTAAGATGTACACAGGCCTGACCTCTACCCCGAAGAGTAGAGCGACTGCTTCTGTGAAGACCCCCGGCTTGAGAAAAGTATGAGAAAGAGAGAAATAAAGGCATTCGATCAGACTTGGTAGTTAGTAGTTGTGAATCACAAATAACCAACATATTGTCAGGTTCCTAATCATAATTAAGAAACTTGTGTTTTGATCCTAAATGCTCAACACTTGTGCCTAGCATGCTTTATAAGCACCATGAAAGCTGTATCTGTATAGACACAGGGTCCGTAATGGCCTTTAACTCGAGATAAATTGTTACAGTTTCTGTGTTCAGATTTAGTTTCATTTTCGTCTCTTGTTAATTATATATTTTGTGATGCATTCTTACAGACAAAAACCAAGTTGTATTTGATCCTGGATTTTATTAATGGAGGCCATCTTTTTTTTCACCTATACCGACAAGGGATCTTCAGGTACATGCTTGTTACCCTGTGGATGCTTTTTATCGTGATGTATGCTTATGTTTTTTAATTCTTGTTCTCGGGTATGTCTTTGGGTAGTGAGGATCAAGCAAGGGTTTATACTGCTGAGATGGTATCTGCTGTTTCACATCTTCACCAGAGCGGGATCGTGCATCGAGATCTTAAACCTGAAAACATACTCATGGATGCAGATGGGCATGTAATTGCCATGCCCACAAACTCGATAGCGTTTGAGAATATTTTTCGCACCTTTTCAGTTGCTTGGTTCCTAAACAAGTAGTTGTTATCCATTCCAGGTTATGCTGACGGATTTTGGTCTGGCAAAGGAAATTGATGAATCAAGCCGATCGAATTCAATGTGTGGGACCACTGAATACATGGCGCCGGAAATATTACTGGCTAAAGGTCACAATAAGAATGCAGATTGGTGGAGCGTTGGGATTCTTTTGTACGAAATGTTAACTGGGAAGGTAAATTACACGTTGAACAATGATTTTTTTAATTTATAATATCTCATCTTGTATTTTTAGATCACATTTCCGAGTGGGATATACTTGGATTGTTTGGTTCAGTTTATTTGGATTCTAATCGAATGTAAGTTTATCATCAGCCGCCGTTCACTCATTCCAACAGAAAGAAACTTCAGGAGAAGATCATCAATGAAAAAGTGAAGCTGTTACCACGCTTAAGCGGTGAAGCCCACTCTTTGCTCAAAGGGGTAAGTTGATGAAGCTTTTGCCATGGACTTGACCTTAATCGCTTGAGAAGTAATTCGATATTATATATGTTTTTCAGTTGTTGCAAAAAGATCCGTTAGCAAGGTTGGGCAGTGGTCCGAGGGGTGGTGATGATGTAAAAGGTCATAAATGGTTTAAAACGATTAACTGGAAGAAATTGGAGAGCAGAGGGTTGGAACCGAAGTTCAAGCCAGATGTGAGCGGTGAAGAGTGTACTGAAAATTTCGACAAGTGTTGGACTGCAATGCCGCTAGATGACTCGCCTGCGCCTACACCAACGGCAGGTGAGCATTTCCATGGTTACACTTATGTGGCACCTAACCCTTGGCTTTCATCTCCTTGATAAATGAAGATGTAAATCTGCTCCAAATAATACTCTTTCCCCATTTATATTATTGTTTCTTTCTATGAGTAGCATTTATTTGTTGAAGAATAAAGTAGATTGTGAGCTTTTTTGGATCTGTAATACAACTTCACTTGGATTCTTAAACAAGTTTAGATCACAAGAGATCAAACCCCACATCCTATCTTGTACACAATCTCTTCTTTAATGCATCTTTGGCACCTATGTATCGGAGTGTCTTTTGTGTGTTTCCGTTACTTTTTCGTGCGTGCACACACACACACACGGATCAAAAGAGAAAGGTGGTCAAATTGAGAGAAGGCGAGAAAGTTCCAAGGTGATACAAACTTGTTGTGTTGTCCGGCCGTAGAGCGGGCGACCTTTTCTGTGACCCTTCCTTTTGGACATGTTATTTCACATGTGATCTTGAAACTTCTTGCCTTCTTTTGAACTAGTGATTATAGACTTGGGATATATATATATATATATATATATATATATATATATATATAGGAAGGATCATGCTAGAAGTTAAACATTTTGCGAGAAGGCAAGAAGTGTGATATCATATATGATTACACGGCCTGTGGATGTGTTAAATTATTTATGATTAAACGTCTATATATTGCCAATGTAACATGTGTTTTATCATATATGATTAAACTTGTGCATCATATATGATAACACACTTCTCGGCTTCTCGCAAAATGTTTAGCTTCTCGTTTGTGTAATTCTTTGAGAATGAATTGCCTTCTCTCATTCATCAAAACCGAATAAATAGAGGATGTACAGCAGAAAATAAGGAAACCCCTAAACTAAATATGGAACAAATAATTACAATAAAATACATTTAATTTACAAGATATTAACCGAAATATATATAAGGCAAATGGCAAATATTTCGGCTAATACTCCCCCGCAGTTGAATCTGTAGCTGGGCGGATAGTGAGGTTGGAGCGAAAGCGGTTGAAAAGGTGTCGTGGCAAACCCTTTGTAAAAATATCGGCATATTGATAGTCAGCGGGGACATGTAGCACACGTAAAGAACCCAGACGCACTTTTTTGCGAACAAAGTGGATGTCAATTTCAACATGTTTTGTGCGTTGGTGTTGCACCGGGTTTTTGGTGAGGTAAACGGCTGAAATGTTGTCGCAATAGATGATCGTGGCCTGGCGTAGTGGAAGATGAAGCTCAAGAAGAAGATTGCGAAGCCATGTGGTTTCAGCCGTTGCATTTGCGACTCCTTTGTATTCGGCTTCGGCGCTTGATCGGGAAATGGTAGGTTGTCTTTTAGACGACCATGAGACGAGGTTGTCACCGAGAAACACACAGTAACCGGATGTGGAGCGCCGAGAGTCGGGGCACCCCCCCCCCCCCCCAGCCCGCGTCTGAGTAAGCGATCAGGTTGGTAGACTTGGAGGGTGAAATATGAAGTCCGTGACTACTGGTGCCCTTAAGGTATCGTAGGATGCGCTTAAGGAAGTTGAAGTGTGGCTCCTGCGGGGAGTGCATAAATAGGCAAACCTGTTGAACTGCGTAGGCGATGTCGGGGCGGGTGAAGGTTAATTATTGGAGGGCCCCGACTAGGCTACGGTAAAGAGAAGAATCAGGCAAGGGGTTGCCTGCGTTTGCGCTGAGCTTAGAAGTGGTATCAACAGGAGTAGTGGACGGTTTGCAATCTTGCATTTTGGCTCGATTGAGGATGTCAAGCACATATTGCTCTTGAGTTAAAAACAATCCGTCGTTCTTACGGTGAACCTGAATACCGAGGAAGTGGTGAATAGGGCCAAGGTCGGACATTGCAAACTCTTGAGATAATAAATCGATGAAATACCGAAGAGTGGTGGTGTCTGAGGCGGTCAAAATGATGTCGTCCACATAGAGAAGTAGATAAGCCATTTTGGTGCCACGTTGAAAAACGAAGAGAGAGGTGTCACTATCAAGGTCGCAAAACGATGATACCATGCCCGCGGGGCTTGTTTGAGCCCATATAAGGATTTGCGCAAGCGACATACTTACTTGAGGTTGGTGGAGTCTACGAATCCGGGTGGTTGAAACATATAAACGGTTTCTTGGAGATCCCCGTGCAAGAAGGCGTTCTTTACATCTAGCTGATGGATTGGCCATGATCGTGAAACGACTAGACTGAGAACGGTGCGGATCGTGGCCGGTTTCACGACGGGACTAAAAGTTTCGTCACAATCAACTCCGACCTGTTGACATTTACCATTAATTATCAATCGTGCTTTGTATCGCGCAAGGGTCCCGTTGGCGTGAAATTTGTGCCGGTAAATCCACATGCAACGTATAACATGAGCATCAGGTGGACGTGGCACAAGTTCCCATGTATTGTTATCCATTAAAGCCTTGTATTCGTCAGTCATAGCACGGGACCAATTTGGATCAGTTCGGGCATGGTTATGGGACTTGGGAATGGGGGAGACGGTGGTGGTTGGGTTGGTGGTGGTGGTGTGTAGGTTAAGCGGTTGCTTAGGTTTTGTGATACCATCTCGCAAGCGAGTGGTCATAGGATGTAAGGAGGCTGGTGGTGGAGGGGTTGGGGGTGGTTGTTGGTTTCGACGAGAGTAAGTGAGAGGATAGTAGGTAGGGGCTGGAGAGAGGGGCTGGGAGATAGGACCGGTGCTGGGGCCGGCTGGTGGTGATTGGGTTGAGGTGGCGGAGGGAAGGGGGCAACAGCGGTGGTGGCAGATGTGGGTGGGGGGGCAGCGGTGGTGGCGGATGCGGGGGCTGTGGGTGGTGTATGTAGGGGTGGGGGTGTGGGATGGAAAAGTAGCGGGTTAGGGTCGGAGTCATGAAATGGGTGCGTGGTAGGTTTGTGGTTGAGGTTGGCGAAAGGGAATGTGGATTCGTCAAACGTGACGTGCCGGGAGAGGAGGATCTTGCCCGTAGAGAGGTCAAGGCATCGATAGCCACGATATTGAGGTGGGTAACCAAGGAAAACACAGGCCGTGGACCGGGGGGCTAATTTGTGTGGTTTAGTGGCATTGAGGTTGGGATAACATGCACACCCAAATATGTGAAGGTGGTCATAAGTAGGGTGTTTGAGATAGAGGGCAGAGGTGGGGGTTCGGTTATGAAGTAATTTGGTAGGTAAAATATTATGAAGGTAGGTAGCGGTATGGAGAGCATCAACCCAAAAGGAGGGTGGTAGAGATGCATGAGTGAGGAGGGATAACATGAGTTCGTTTAGGCGACGAATCATGCGTTCGGCGGTACCATTTTGCTGGGAAGTATGTGGGCATGAGAACTGGATATGGAGACCGGTAGTGGATGCAAAGGAATGGAATTGGTGGTTGTCGAATTCACCACCTTTATCGCACTGAAATGTTTTGAGGGTTGTGGTAAACTGTGTTTGAATAAATTTGTGGAAGTTTTTAATTTTGTCAAACGTTTCAGATTTGAATTTTAGGGGAAAAACCCATGTGAAGTGGGTGAAGTCATCGATTATGATGAGGTAATATTTAAAACCAGTATTGCTTGAGTATTGCTTGGGATGGGAGAAGTCCACAAGTCAGCGTGAACAAGATCAAATGGTCTCAAAGTGGTGGAAGTTGAGTCTTTGAATGGTAAGCGTTTGTGTTTGGCAATTTGACATGATTGACAGACAAAAGATTTATCAATTTTATTGCAAGAAATGTGTTTATTAAAATTGAGGAAATCCATTACATAATGTCCCGGATGTCCTAGTCTAAAGTGCCAAACTAGCGAGCTAGAAGAAACAGAAAAAGATAAAGCAGGAGCGGTAGGGTGGCCGGTGAAAGGGTAGAGGTCATCGAAGCTATCGTGCCTCGTCAGGTGCTTCCCAGTCTTGAGTTCCTTAACAGAAAAACCAGATGGGTCAAATTCAACTGAAACGGAGTTATCACGACAAAATTTACGTACGGACACAAGGTTTTTGACAACATTAGGTGTGTGTAGAACGTCTTTAAGGTGTATAGGTTTGGAGGGGTGGGGTAATATGGCGTGTCCTGATCCAAGAACTGGTACCTGATTACCATTACCAACAAACACAGATTTAATAGATGACCCACAAGGGGTAGAAAGTTTACCTGCGTCTGCAGTGAGATGAGTGGTAGCACCCGAGTCCATGTACCACTGGTCATCATTAGGATCTAGAGTCATAGTTGAAAAGGCAGTCTCAAGTTCAGATGGTTCCAACGGGTTAACTTCCGCGAGATTGGCTTGTGGTTGTCGGTTGGATTGCGTAGACGGACCAGCAAGAGGGGTGGCCCAAGGAGCAGCCCAGCCGCTTTGGGTTGGATACGGACATGGGGGCGGTGATGTCCACCAAGGGGCAGCCCAATACGGTGGTGGGTAGGCGGGCCAGGGAGGTCGCTGTTGGCCGGAGAGTGGGCCGCGGCGGCTATTCGGGTGCGAGTTTGTCGATCGTCCAGGCGGCTGGTTGGTCGATCGGTTTTGAGATCCGGATGGAAAGGATCGGCGATTAGGTTGGCGGTGCGGTGGTTGACGGCCGCGATTTGCAGGCGTGTCGCGTCGCGGCGGTGGGTTAGACGATGGGTCATGGTCTACGGTGGCGGCAACTTCTATCGGTGAGTGAGCGTCCCGAGCGTGTTGGCGTTGGTTCTCAAGTTGAAGCATGGAACAAGTCGTGTCCCATGTAGGTAGGGTTTGGTTGATGTAGGCTGCAACGGTATCGAACTCGGAAGGCAGGCCGCGAACAAGTTGTAACACGAGGCGGTTGGTCGTGACGGGGCATTCCACATCTTCAAGTTGGCTGGCCAGATCTTTGAGACGCTAGCAGTAGGCTTCAAGAGAGGTCGTGGCACGAAGGGTCAAGTTGTTAAATTCGTGTTCGAGAGCAGCAGCGCGAGAACCCTTGTTGTTGAGGAAGATTTCCTTGACTTTATGCCAGGCTTCAAAAGCGGTGGATTCGGGGTCAAGAACTCTAGCAAGGAGATCGTCGGAGAGTGTCCCATAAATCCATTGAAGGACAATGGCATCGATTTCTGACCAGGCTTCGTAGGCCGGATCAGTTTTCGCTGGAGGAGTTGTGCCATCGATGTGGTCAACGACCTTGTAGCCTCGAGCATGAAGTTTGAACAATCGCACCCACGACGAGTATGTGACCTTGGTACCATCGAGGATCTGCACCTTGTTTTGAATATTCGTGACTATGTAGACTGGGTGGAGTGATTTGGAAGGGTTGGCGTCGGACTTGTCGGCCATGGTGATTTGGAGAAAACGGCACAACCGTGGCTATGGAAAAAAAAATCGGTATTGAGCCTTGGCTCTGATACCATGTAATTCTTTGAGAATGAATTGTCTTCTCTCATTCATCAAAACCGAATAAATAGAGGATGTACAGCAGAAAATAAGGAAACCCCTAAACTAAATATGGAACAAATAATTACAATAAAATACATTTAATTTACAAGATATTAACCGAAATATATATAAGGCAAATGGCAAATATTTCGGCTAATAGTTTGAACCTGATATATATATATATATACATATATATAGGGGTAGGTTCAAACGAGAAGTTAAGCATTTTGAGGGAAGACGAGAAGTATGATATCATATATGATACACAAACTTAATAATATATGATCAAACACACGTTACATTGACAATATATAAACACTTAATCATATATGACATCGAGACTTCTCGCATTCTCGTAAAATGTTTAACTTGTCGCATGATCTTTCCTATATATATATATATATAGAGAGAGAGAGAGAGAGAGAAGATTTTTGGTGAAAAGTGGTAAAAGTACCCTTATATTTCGTGTGAATGGTAAACATGACCTAAATATGTACCTTGACTAGTTTTTATGAATATGGTCAACTCTACACACCTCCACATAATATAAGAGTATCTTCACAATATATTATTTGAATGTTCCATTATCTTCTGTGAATGTTAAAATTTTCACACTTCTAACGAAAATTGACATTTTTAAAGGAACCCAAATTATATATGTGTGTGTAAAATGTTGCGAGGTGGATGTGAGTTGTGGAGTCTTTTGAACTACTTAAGGGTTAAGGAAAGGAAAAAGGTGTTTTAAGAGTCTCTCTCTCTCTCTCTCTCCCTCTCTCTCTCTTATCTTTAAACCTTTTTCTGTAATAAAAAAGTGTAAAGAATGAAAAAGGTTGTTTTGTAGATCATGTACTCAATTCCAATTCCAATTCCAATTCCTAAATAAAGTATTCAATATTTTGGGCTGCAATAAAGCATACTTCACTTCAAGGGTTATTATGCAACTCATTTTATATGATTGTAACTTATGTAATCTTTCTATTCATCACTTATTTTATTTTCAACATTTTTCTTTTTTTCTTAATTACATAAAATGAGTGGTGAATAAAGGGGTTGCATTTGAGTGTCCCTCTACTTCACTTTCTAAACTCAGTGTAAATATATTGATATGGGTATTATAGATATTTAAACAAATAACAAGTCTTATGGGACAGAGGAAATTTACTTTTTCATAATTGAAATTGCAAAATCTAAAACAATACTTCAATGGTTAAAATGCAAAGTGAATGTGAAAATATTTTAGAGCGATTGATTTAGGCCATTTTCAATGGTTGTTTGTTTAATAATGAAACTACAAATACAAAGGTTTTTATATTCTTGGCAATCCTACAAATATATATATATATATATATATATATATACTAGGAATATACCCGCACGATGCAGCGGAATGTAAGTAAAGAACGAACAATTAATGCTATTTCCTTATATACATTTCATCAATAATCAACCATGACCTAAAAATCGCAACTTATGAAACCTAAAACCATAAAGATATTCAATAATTAGTTTATATTACAATTATTGACGAAAAAAATTATAATAATATTATTTATAATAAGAATGAAACGTATTTTACGATTATGTATTTTTAACGTGCTAACGGTGGAAAAAAAACGTATGGACAGAAAAACAAATTATTTCGTAGATATTCATGATATTTAATAGTACGGTTAAATTAAAAAATATTCAATATTTGGCTCGTTTTGAAGATATTGAGGAGACGCTTATAATGATATAATTTGTAGAAAAATGAACGTATTTTTTCATTGCATTTTTGTTAATATATAATTATTTGTGTTAATATGTGTAAAATGAAAAAAATAAGGGATATAAAGTAAATTAAATAAGTAATTATAAGAGTGGTAAATGTAATTGTACAAAAGTTTGTACAATAACCGTTTGTACAATAACCGTTTTAGTAGTATAGATAATTCGTATATATTCTGATATTTAATAGTATGGTTAAATTAAAAAATATTCAATATTGGGCTCGTTTTGAAGGTATTGACGAGACGATTATAATGGTATAATTTGTAAAAAAATGAACGTATTTTTTCATTGCATTTTTGTTCATATACGATTATTTGTGTTAATATGATAACGGTGTAAAATGTAAAATGAAAAAGTAAGGGATACAAAATAAATTAAATAAGTAATTGTAAGGGTGATAAATGTAACATTATAAGGGTAGTAAATGTTATTGTATAAAAGATTAAGGGTGATAAATGTAATTGTACAATAGTTTGTACAATAACCGTTTTAGAATTTTCATTATATAGTATAGATATATAGAGAGAGAGAGGGAGCTTCTTTTGTAAACTCATTTAATAACTATATAAACCAATCTAGGTTATCCATTATTTTGATCGACGATTAAGAAAATTTCCGAATTTAAATTTATTAAAAAAAATAGGGAAATGGTAGTTTGGGAATAAGTTTTAAATAATTTAAATTTTAAATTTAATAACTAATTTGAATTTATCTTATTTAATCATCTCCTTAATTTTCTCAATTATTTTCCCCTCTCTCCCTCTCTCTCATAAAATTCCAACGATCTCATACCTCCGAATTCTGACGATTTTCTCTCACGATCCATCATCTCCATCCAATTCTGGCTAACTTGCAAGGTGATCATTCTTTAAGAACAATACCTTTTGGATACAAATCCGCTTTACTTCTTTAGGTGTTTAGATGTATGTTTTTGATTTTTGAAAGTTGATTATTATGACTTGATGTTGTAAAATTAGTTTATTATGATTAAAAATATGAATAAAAATATACATTAACAATAATAATCAATTTTCTAATAATAATTTTTTCCGGTAAGAAATTTCACATCGTCTATAGAATGAATTTATAGGTAATAGATAAGTATAGGTTTAAGACATTGAAACATTTTTTTTTTGTTGTAAAGTGTGAAAATAAAAGGTTTGTTATTCCCTAAAGTTGTCTATTCTTATAGTTTATAAATTTTTAAAAACTAATTATTATTGTAATAATACAATAAATTTTAATCATATTTAATATATTAACTATTTATAAACTTTAAAAACTGGACAAAAAAATTTCAATACTATCCAACCCGTACTAAAACATCATTTTTAACTTAAACCAATCATCCCGCTCGCCAATTCCGTTCATTATGACACCTTTAACCTTACTCATCTTAGATGGGTGATTCTAACCGAACTTCAAATTTTTCTATTTGAACCCCCTATGTACACACACCATCAAGTTTCACTTTTTATATTTTTAAATCCCATAAGTAATATAAAGGAAATTCCAATAATAACACTCACTTAAAATATCTTATTTGAATCAGAATTTTCAATGGTCAGATATATTTGCACTCCATGTGAAGTTGCCTAGAGAACCTTAAGAAATGGTACGAGGAGTGGTTGAAGTCCTCAAAAGTTGGGCTTGACCCCCTCATTAATTTATGGGAATTCCATTCTTTTCTGCTTCCAAGATTCTATAACCTTTATCAAATTTTGAGTTGTTTTCGATACTTGAAAATGTTTAAATATTATAAGTTTTTATCATCTTATTTCCTAATAAAATAAGTGAAGATAATGCATATATTAAAAAAAAGTTAATGGAAAAGATAGAGCTCATAGAGTTTGACTCTATTATGATTGGTGAAATCTAAAAGCAAATTAGGATGTAGATCATCAATTCATCATAGTGTGGTCAAACTTTAAACTAGCATAAAGAAGAATGATATTGAAATCAAAAGCATAAAAACAATTGTTTTGATTACTTTCTATTATCTTTTACCTTTTAAGTTAAGTTATCTCTTGTTCGATAATTGATATCAGTGTTATATTAATCTTATAATGATAAAAGGGTATTTGTTATTAAGGTAAAAAAAAAGTCAAATATAAATCCATTGTGAACATCTTTACAATTGTAATAGATGAAAACTAAAGCAAACTCCGACTTAACTAACACTTGTCAAATTCGTTGTTAATCAAAGCAGTGTTAACTAAAAACGTCTTGTGTCAAATGGCTATAATTAACATGATTACAATATCAATACAAACATTTTAAGTTGTAAGGTTTCAATTATAGAGAAAACAAGACAAAAGAAAAACTACATTCTCATGAAAGTGATTTTATCTATTTAGTCTATCACAATAAATTCTCTATTTTGTAATGACAAAAACATACCGTTTTGAAATACTATACATTATTATTATTATTATTATTATTATAATAGTAAGAGCATCAAGGTAGAGATTTTGGAATGCTTTTATTTCAATAGCTTCTTTAAATTTGAATTAAAAAAAAAAGTTCATTTTTTTTATTTTCATTGTAAACATCTTCAACTAACAGACTTCATTTTGATCGGCCCCTCCTATATGAGTGGTATACCAGTGAAGAAGGATTTAAAATATGATTAATGAGAAGGAGAAAGGGGTATAAAGTTTGTTAAAATTGGATTTAATTCTTTTTAAATTGACTTATTTTTCCTCTTTAATTTAAAAAAAAATATGAATAAATGGTTGGAGATGTTCTTTCATCAAAAATCTTTTAAAACTAGAACTATAAATGGAAGTGTAGCAATTGTCAATAGACAAATGGAACCAATCAAAATACAACAGTATTTGTATTTATATTATGCATAATATATCTAAATCGTTTTTGTCGTTTTCCAACACAGGGTTATGGTGGTGATATCAGCAAACCCACCAACATTAAAGTGAAAGAAAATGCACACCCACTAACATAAAGGGTCCTACTCCTACCACTCTCATCTTACCACCATTGAATGAGAACATAACCCCTACCCCATCCACCCAAATCTCTTATTTATTAGGGTAAAATGCGTGAAATAGCAACTTACTTTCATAAATTTCTTTATTATAGTATTATACTTTCAAATTATTTTTTATTAGAACATTGTACTTTGAAAATTTTACCCATTATAACATTAGGTAACCTTTTGATTTAGATGTACCCATTATACCAGGTTCTCATGCCACCTCATTGTCCACATAGGCTGTCCACATGTACTATATTGCTGACGTGTCATTTTTTATTACAACATTGTACTTTCAAAAAAAAATTATTATAACATCACCAGTTACTATTATAACATTGTACTATTACTTTTAATATTTTTGTTATTTAAACATTGTACATTTAACAAAAAATATAATTTCAGAAATTAAACATGTTTACAAAAGATCACTATTTTATGAATAAAATGTTCACAAAAGATCATTGGTGAACCATTATTATGTATTTGTTTTCAATATCTGACCTCGATTATTATGTTCTGATATCAAATAAATGTAGTGAAATGCAAACCCCAACTCTCTTTTCATTATCTTCATCCTCCACCACCTCCAGGTATCTCCCTTCTTCCCCATTTCACTTTCCACATGTTATTTTCTTTCTCATTTTTATCATCCAATTCTGTTTTGTTGGGAATTCGGGTGGTGTTGATTATGATTATAAATGAATTACACTTTTCATCACCGTCCATGGTTCACCAATGATCTTTTGTGAACATTTTTATTCATGAAATAGTGATCTTTTGTAAACATGTTTAGTTTCTGAAATTATATTTTTTGGTTAAATGTACAATGTCTAAATAACAAAAATATTAAAAGTAAAAGTACAATGTTATAATAGGAACCGGTGATGTTATAATAAAAAAATTTTGAAAGTACAATGTTGTAATAAAAAAATGACACGTCAACAATATAATACATGTGGACAACCTATGTGGACAATGAGGTGGCATGAGAACCTGGTATAATGGGTACATCTAAATCAAAAGGTTATCTAATGTTATAATGGGTAAATTTTTCAAAGTACAATGTCTTAATAAAAAATAATTTAAGAGTACATTGCTAGAATAAGAAAATTTATGTAAGTAGGTTGCTATTTCACGCATTTTGTCCTATTTATTATTATATACAAAAACACAAAAATGTCACAAAATTCATGAGAACTTAAGTATTATTATATATATTTATTTCATGATCGACAATCACAACCACAAGTGATTGGATATCCTCTCACTATGCTCTAGAGACCCATTTGATCAATCCCACCCCAGTAAACAAGATTGTCAGACTTCTATAATTGCAAGACAAATATGAGTGACACATGAACATGCATCTAATAAGTGGGTATGCATACAACAACAACAACAACAACAACAAACATAATCATAAGTTAAACAAATCCTGATCTGTACATAACAAAGGATTAAATTGAAGTGAAAAACTAATTACCAGCAGAATGACTTGTTTTTTGTTTTCCTTTTTTGTGATGTTTAACCAACACTGATTAGACCATCGCGATTGTTGAAGCCTGAGATCACCTGGAACGCAGAAGATTCCCTTAGATTGTTATTATACGACAAAGAGAGGTTGAGCGATAACGACAACGGGTCTATTTCGTGTTTCTGATTCAATTTAAGATCTGCCATTATCGATGGATTGGGTGTTGGAAGCAGGGGAATTGGGCGAACGAGTTGAGTTGATTCATTGTTGAGTTGATTGCCATTATTGAAAGTCCCGGTTTCCATTTGATTCTCCATCCATACTGGTGATGGAATTGGGATCGGAATCGGGCCAACTGTGGCTGGGAAGGCTGCCATTGGGAATCCACTTAGAGGAGATATATGCTGTGAAGACATCATAGGTGGTTGTGCAGGCTGAGTACTGTTATTATCTTCATGAACTTGATCTTCTTCCACTAGGATACCTGCAACCTAATCATCATTCAAGAACTTCTTAGTTGCTATTACTATTGATTCACAGATTGCATTATTCCTACTATAAAATAAGGCCAAACCAGAAATTAATTGACCACTCAACTTCTATGCATCCAAATTGCAAATTGGTGCATATGAGCCAGGTAGACCAAAAGAAGCAGTTGGTTTGTTAGACATAGATCTGTTATTTGATGATGCTCACCGAATCAGTAGTGATATCAAAGAGGCTGGATCTACGGCGGCGGCGATTGAGATTGCTACGGCGGAGGAAATATTTCTGAGCATGGCTTGCAACTTGTGTAGGGGTCCGTGTGGTCACATAGTTCCTTGAAATTCCCCTCCAGTCCCCTTTGCCTACTTTCTGTAGACCTAACAGAAACAGCTTGTGTTCTTCCTCCGTCCATGGAATCCCTGTCGTTTTTTATCAATTAAAATAAAATCAAAAGATTAATCTCATAATCATTGATTAATACAATTAATCAACAAAAAGTTTTGTGCAACACTTGTGGCCAATGAGGATAATCTCAGGGCTGCACGCTTTAGCAGCTGGGCCAAAGGCCCTAATTGTCAGGGATTAGGCCATAGGCCCAGGATACCTTTCAAAAAAAAAAACAAGAACAACGAATTAATTTCAATTTCAGACATGCAAAATCGAATTCCTTCCCTACCAAATATAATGAGCAGACGACGTCATCAACGAAATACTAGAAGTTAAACCTAATATGAGAAAGTACTAATCGATACAACCACTACAACAATCAAATTAATACGAAAACATATGCACAAACGAATACACAAAGGAATAAATCATTGATGTTAGAGATACTGAAGCGAGATCTAACCTCGTTTGCGCTCTCTTCCGCCATTGGACTGGTTACGGACGGCGTCGTCAGCGGAGGCGTAACCGGTATCGGCAGCAACGGCGGCAGAAGCCTCAAGGTTATTACTGTTACTAGACGAATCATGAGTCGCCGGTTGTACATACTGTGAGAGATCGTTCATACTCACACTCTTCCTCATCGGATCAACCTTGACTCTGACTCCGAACAACATGATCTCACCGGAGCCATGATCGGCGGCGGAGGAACACATACCAGAGTTCTGAGCGTTGGTCCAGCAGCTTGACTGTGATTCTGACATCATCTTTCCAAATCCAACACCAAATCTGATGAAAATTTTGTAGGTGAAATCGGAATAAATGATGGATGGGCAGGACGGCTGCTGGAATCCGATGGCCGTACAAACAGTTGGCTTCGTTTTGTTTATCGGAGAAAAAAGAGGGTTTGTAAATGGTAGGTGCAGGTGGTGTGTATAAAAAGCCAAAATGAAGGGTGGGTTCCATGTGGTCATAGTGTTGGAGTTTGTGTAGCTCGTACACGTGGCGATCTCTGGTTCGGTGCTTATTTGTCCGCCAATCACACTCCTTCCATATCAACTTACGCCAAAACTCAAAGTCAAACCAAGGTTTCTCCTACTCATTTTACCATTTTTTTTGTTTTTAAATCTTCAATAATTAGGGAGAAATTTATGTCGTTTAAAAAACCCATTATATCTGATGAATAATTTTATCTTTTTATTTAATAATATTTTTAATGTAATATGGTATAAGCTCATTTGATATATTAATTAATAACATTATCATTCATGAAATAATAATATCTAGATTAAATAATACATTAACAAGGCCTAAGATAATTATATCTAACTTTATAGATGAAACAAGGGTGTTGCTTTGTGCATCCTAATCTACATGACTAGGGTGCAATCAAGTTAAAAGGTTGTATTGTTTTTATAACCCTCCTCACAAACATGTTTTTTTATTATTTTTTAATGTTATTTACAATTTTGGTCCCTAAACTCATTTTATTGGTTTACTTTATACCTTTTGGTTTTATATTTTATATTTTACATTTTTTATTATATTAACACATATAAGCGTATATTAACTAATATACGTTAAAAAGTAATTTTTAATTTTAACAAGTTACACCATTATAATCGTCTTGTCAATACCTTCGAAATGAGTCCAATATTGAATATTTTTTGATTTTATTGTTATAAAAAGAAAAATACAAATTGTACAAAGTCCAAAATTAATTTTTAAAAACTAATCCGCTATATTTACAAAAGTTTTTTGAGTTAGTTTGAGTTGCTTATAGAATTCTAGACGTGACATATATATGTGTGTGTTTTGATTTTATAAATTTATAAAATTTGTAACTTTTGATTTTATTTTATTTTATAAATTTGTAACTTTTGATTTTCTTATAACTTTGTAAAATGTATTTTTCTTTTTGTAACAATTACATTTTATTATAACTTTATAAAATGTATTTTTCTTTTAAGGACCAATTCTGTAACAAACACCAAACATTAGGGACCAAATCTGTAATTTACTCTCGAACCCTTTAACAACGGTTCATTTTTATTTATTTTTAATTATAGTTACAATTTTGGTCATGAACTCTTTTTATTGATTTACTTTATACATTATGGTTTTATATTTTACATTTTATATTTTTATTATATTAACACATATAAGCATATATTAACTAATATACGTTTAAAAAATAATTTTTTTTTAACAAGTTACACCATTATAATCGTCTTCTCAATACATTCGAAATGAGTCCAATATTGAATATTTTTTATTTAATTGTTATAAAAAGAAAAATACAAATTGTACAAAGTCCAAAATTAATTTTTAAAAACTAATCCGCTATATTTACAAAAGTTTTTTGAGTTGGTTTGAGTTGCTTATAAAATTCTAGACGTGACATATATATGTGTGTGTTTTGATTTTATAAATTTATAAAATTTTTAACTTTTGATTTTATTTTATTTTATAAATTTGTAACTTTTGATTTTCTTATAACTTTGTAAAAATGTATTTTTCTTTTTGTAAGAATTATATTTTATTATAACTTTGTAAAATGTATTTTTCTTTTAGGGACCAATTCCGTAACAAACGCTAAAATAAAAGGGTAAAAAGTTAATTAAAAGACAAAATATGAATGCTACAAAAGAAGTCGACAACTCTCCTTTTCCTTTTACAAAGTTATAATTGTAGAAGAGCTTCATCAATCAAATGAAATTTTCTTAACTCCGGAGAACTGTGGTTGTCAAGTGCGTACGTGTTTTGGGTTACCGTGTGCGCACGAACTTGCGATATACGTCGGTGCAGGTATATTGTTGAAGCAAATTCTAGAAATCTTTCATCCATACATCACGAATATACAAGATGTAAGGGGTGATGAGAATTGTGGTTTCCGATCAATAGCTGTTTGTCTCGGGTATGGCGAAGACCAATGGCTCTATGTTCGTCATCAATTATTAGATGAGTTAACGAGTTCATATGAGGCATACTCTGGAGTTTTCTATGGAATCGATGAAATACTTACTTCGTTGTCTTTTTGGGAATCGCCAGCCCCAGAGCAACACTGGATGACTATGCCTGAGACAGGTATATTGATAGCCAATAGGTTTGGTGTGATCTTTCACCTTTTAACCATTGGAGGTTGTATGACTTGTTTTCATCTCTGGAAAGGTCCCGAAGAGTTTCAATATCATCGGGTCTTTACAATTTCACACATAAACATCAATCATTACGTGGTGGTCTAGTTAGAAGGAGAGTTCCCAGTGCCTCTCATTTCAGCATTATGTAGGGGTGTTCGCGGTCTGGTTTGGGCGGTTTAACCCCTCAAACCACAAGCCAAACCACAAATGGTAGTTTAGAAAATTTTCAAACCTAGCGGTTTGGTAGCAAGTGACCAAACCGGTCAAACCGGACCACAAAAAGGCGGTCTGGTCTAACCGGTTTAGGCGGTTTGGGCCTCTTTTGGGTTTTAAACCAAATTAACATAAACTCTATATCCAAAATAAAATTTCTATCAATATAACATTATTAAAAAAATAGTATTTCGAATTATAAAAAACATTTATATATTAAATTAAAAACAACATTGAACAAATTGGAAAAAAGTTAAACAAGTCCTACAATAATGGTTGAATTTTGGACAAATATTGAGAAATTCGAAGGACAATTTGGATTTTAGATTTAAATTTTTTATTTTTAACGAATCTTAGAACTTTGTTAATTAAAATAACATAATCAATGGAGAAAATTAAAACTAAAGAAATAATTATTCGACGAACTTTTTTTAATTGAGTCGTAAAAATTGAGCGTACAACATGAAAATTAAATATGATTAATATATGTGTATTTTTGACGGTCGGTTTGGTCTAGACCGCTCAAAAAAAGGGTCAAATCGCAGACCAGACCGAGCGGTTTGACTATTTCTCAGACCAGACCGGACCGCCAGAGCGCTCAAACCGCCAAAAACGGTCCGGTTTGACTTGGTTCGACCGGTTTGAGCGGTCCAACGGTTTTTTTGAACACCCCTAGCATTATGGATCCAGAACAAAATCCCGTCAGCAGCTGGATGACAAACCATATATATGTCACGTCTATAATTCTATAAGCAATTCAAACCAACTCAACAAGCTTTTGTCAATATAGAGGATTAGTTTTTAAAAATTAATTTTAGACTTTGTACAATTTGTATTTTTCTTCTTATAACAATTAAATAAAAAAATATTCAATATTGGACTCATTTCGAAGGTATTGAGAAGACGATTATAATGGTGTAACTTGTTAAAATTAAAAATTATTTTTTTAACGTATATTAGTTAATATAATAAAAATGTAAAATGTAAAATATAAAACCGAAAGGTATAAAGTAAATAAATAAAATGAGTTCAGTGACCAAAATTGTAAATATCATTTAAAAAATAAAAAAATCATTTTTGTGTGTTTGGTTCGGAAAACAAGGGAATAATTGGGGAAATCAATAGAATAATTAATGGTTTTCCTAGACTAGGGTGTGATTGGAAAAATAGATTAGGGTGTATTAAGTCTAGGGAAATTGACCCAAATGGGCCAATGGAGGGGTTGAATTGGCCTCCTAGCCATATCTCTACCGAATTTATTGAAATGTCCAAAAGGTCTCCATTTACTCCCAATGTCTCCATTTGCGCCCTTGGTCTCCATTTGCGTCCCTAGACACGTGTGCATGGAAAACGTGAATAAATAACAAACCAACCAATATACATGGAAAACCCTATTTCGTGCCAATAACAAAAGGGCATTGCTATTTGAAAATTGAAATTACCTTAAAAAAACATCATATGTCAAAATCAATCAATAATACATTATATTTTATTGTTATTATATATATATATATATATATATATATATATTATAAGTTATATTATACAACTATTATATATATTGTCTATTGGTTATATATACAAATATATTATATATAAATAATTCATATTAATTATTTTTATTCATATATGTATTAGATTCGCCCCCGTGTATTACACGAGATAATTTTAAAAAATTAAATCATGTCAAAAAACTTATCTTACAGATATGAATGATCATCGAAAGCACGATGCTATTTTTCCAAACTTTTTTTTCCTTCAGAGTTATTTTTTTTGCAACTGGTTACAAAATGTCCTTGTTTTAGGCAGTTTTCACAAAAGATGTTTTACAAAAAATTAATAAAAAATATGAATAAATATTAAGAATTTATAAAATAAAATTTATAATAGAACGTAAATAAAATTATGGAAAAATCCATTGTTAAAATATTAATAAAATAAAAATCACGTATCATAAATTATCAAATACTTCTTTATATACAACATTCTTTGTTCTATTGCTAATTATACTTTCATCATCTATAATTAATATTTTTAAAATTAAAATATCATAATGTCAAGAAAATAAAATTAAAAATGATATTTTATAAAACTTCATGATAAAAATCAAAATTCTTGTATAAAAATTTAAAGAGAATGAGGTTTTTTTATAAAAAAAACTCTTGAAGTAAAAATTGATATGAAATAGCCAAAAGAAATTAAGACAATTGAGTGATTATTTGTATCATATCTCATACTAATCACGACATATTAATTCGTATATATTTATGATATTTAATAATATAATTAAATCCAAAAATATTCAATATTAGACTCATTTCGAAAGTATTGACGAAACGATTAGAATGATATAATTTGTAAAAAAAATGTTTTTTAATACATTTTAGTTCATATACATTATTTATGTTTATATGATAAAGGTCTAAAATGAAAAAGAAAAAAAAAGTAAGAGATTAAAAGTAAACTACATACCTAATTATAAGGGTAGTAAATGCAAGGTATAAATTAAAAAAAATTGAATTAAAGAAAGATTTAAGGAGGAGTGAATGTGAATGTGCTAAATGAACTTACAATGTAAAATGCGTCCAGATACATGTTTAGACGGGAAAATAAAAAAATAAGCTCACCAGAAGGCGACACGTGTTTGAGATTTATTGATAAAAATAATAAAATCTAGTAAACATAAAAGTTTAATCTTATGCAACTGATCGTTATTTAATTAAAAAACCCAGATAAATGTAAAAGGATTTATTTTTAATCTCATAAAAGTACAATAAAAAATAATTAAATTATTTTGGTCTAAAATAACATCCAAGAAAACATGCATAAATAATAATAATAATCTAATATTGTAAAAGTATAATAACTAAAAAACAAAAAAAAAATTATTAAATTAGATATTTAGGGGTGTCATTAGCCTCCACATATTAAAACACAATCACCGAGAAAAGATAACTTACAATAATCATGTACATAGGCTTTAGTTTGTTGATTGAGAATTAAAATAGATACCAATTTAAAAAAAATAGTAATTAATTAGTTATTTAAAATGTTTTTTTTATAAGATGACCAAGCAATTAGGAAAGACAAATCATTTTTAGTCATGAAATAATAAATTCTAACATTGTTTGTTTTTTTTACTTTCCAGCACTTAATTACTTATTATCACCTTTTCAGTCAGACATTTTTTTAAATGAGACCCTTCGTTTTTTTTAATTCAAACCCACTTATCACTTGTAACACCCGAAATTTTGATACGTACGATCATGTTATAAGCCTAGTTAAAGTCAAAATGTACTAAGTAGAATTATCGTGTGGAATAACGACTCGTTGGACGAAAAACCCGAAGAATTGGACCCTCGAGGCAAACCATGCGACTATGACGTGCGACAGTGCCAGAGGGCACAATAGCTTGTCAATGTCGCAGGGCAAGGAAGACTCTCAGTACACTTACCGCGACAATGCCCGACAACAATGCCATTGGGCAAAGTCGCAGGGCAAAGTCGTCGAGCTTGGACAATTCGCGGTACCACTGGCACGACTATGCCAGCGATAGTGATAGTGTCACTGTCGCCGGACAATGTCGCCTACGAGCCCAAATCGAATATAAATGTCCAGATCGATTTTCAAGAGCCTTTATCACCAAAATCAGTTCAGATACGATTTCTCCTCACTGTGCAGGCGATTTTCCTTCTCCTCTCATCACTCCTCATTTATTGCAACATTTATGTTCACCAAGAAACATTAAAGGGTGTCCTAGGGTTTTGCTATGTAACACCCTGTTTTTTTATCCCAATTGAAGAAGAGTATTGAATTGGGTGAATCGGTAAAGGAAGAACCACATATGGAGTGCGACTATAGTGTCATGTGGTTGTGACATTTGTCACAATAGCACCAACGATACTGAGAGTATGGTCGTCTCGGCTATAGTGCCATGTGATTGTGACACTTGTCAAAATAGCATCAATGGTACTAAGAGTATGGTCGTCTCGGCTATAGTGACTTGTAGTTGTGACATCTGTCACAATAGCACCAATGATACTGAAAATGTGGTAGTCCTGACTATAGTGCCATGAAATTGTGACATATGTAACAATAGCAACGGAGATTACCAAGTTGCTAGTCGTCCCAACGAATGTGCCATGTATTTATGACAATGGTGTAACACCCATAATTTTTGGTTAAGTACTATTTCAAGTTAGTGTGGAAATCGATCTTTTGAGAGAAATAGAGGAATGAGATTTTGGGATTAAATTATAGATTTTGTTGTCTTGCTAGATGAGGAATTCAATTACGAGACCAACAGTTTATTTCGGAACAAAATCAGAGCTAAAACAAATAAGTTATGGCCAAAACAGTGTTCGGTGCATGCTTGGCTATAGTGCCAGCGATTGTGACACTATCACTATAGCATGTCACAATCACTGAAGGCCAAAAACTCTCGGTACATACTGAGCGATTGTGCCCACGGTTGTGACATTGTCACTATAGCCTGGCACAATCGCATGGAGGTACCAGTGTGCATAAAGTCGCGATTTTCAGCCTCATTCTTCATTTCTTCATATCTCTCTCATTTTTACTGAGTTTTTGGTGATTCAAAGTGCCATGGTTTCGTATTTGAGTGCTTTTCAAGGATAGATTGTTAGTTTCGGAAGATCCAAGTGTATTGGGTGGTGGAGTGGAGGCTAAGATCAAGAGCTCATCATCATCGCCTCCATCTTCAAGAAATTTAAGGTTATCTAGGTTTTCACCAAAACCTAAGTGGTTAGTTCATCCTCCTAGTTTCTAAACTTTATTATGATTTATAAATGCTCCATTGATGATTCCCTAGTGTTCATGTTTCTACAATTTCAATTTGGAAGAGTATGAGAAAAGTTAGGTCAAATTAGGGTTTTGGCCAAAATGGGGATTTTGATATAAAATGTTTTGGGGAACGATTTTAAATGGTTGAATATCAATATTTATGGTTGGAAACTTGTGCATATAGGTTTTTGGAAGGATTTCCTTGTGGATTCAAGTTTCTTCAAGGAAGCTTAAGTTGGGGTAAAATCTAGATTTAGCTTAAATCTAGCAAGGTGAGTTCAAGTTGATTTGTGAAAACGTTGTACATGTCAAAAATGTCTATTTTGAGGTGATTATGTGTTTACATGATTTTTATTAAAAGTTGGAATATTTTAAGTGTAACACCTGTGTTTTAGTAAGTTCCCTTGAACGCATAAGTATATATATATATATATATATATGTGTGTGTGTGTGTGTGTGTGTGTGTGTGTGTGTGTGTGTGTATTTATATGTATATTTAATTAGGCAAAGAAATTCATATGTTAGCATGTCCGCTTACGTTCTTAGTTGAGGTTAGCTAGAAGATCCGTTTTGGACTCGCGATATGATCCCTTAAACCACTCTCGCATAAATCGAATTAAAGGGACAGGTTTAGAAGTCAAAACAACAAATTTCAGAGACCTGAACCACCGGTACGACAATGCCCGGCGATTGTGACACATGTCACTATCGCCAAAGGGCAAAGTCGCAAGGGATTAAGACGTCCCGATACATCTCGGGTGACAGTGCCCAGCGACTATGCCCGTCGCGGCTATGGGGACGTGGGCGATAGTGCCCCACGACTGTGCCAAGGGCACAGTCGCCCTGTCACAGTTGTCGAAGTCCTTCAGTGTCTAAAAGTCAGCCCTAGTCGAATTTATTCTCATTTTTTACTTGGGAGATGGTAGTTGGACGCTTTTTCTCTGCAATTAAAGTGAGGCTTCCAACCCTAGTTGTAATACCCCGAAAACTTCGACCGAAAGGAAAACAGAAAAGCATCAGCAGTGAAAATTCAAATTCGACTCAAATTCAATAGCTAATTCCCAAGCTCGAGCTCGAACACGAACTCGTTTCAAGATCGAATCAAGCTTGAACTCGAATCAAGCTCGAATTTGTTTAATGCATTACAATATCAAAAGTTCGAAACCAGTAATTAATCTACAACATCTCATTACAAGAATCTTATGTATAATACAACAAATATCCAAGATGATAACTATAAACGAAGAATCTTAAGTAACTTCCATTAAATTCATATGCAAATGAGGAGAAAAAGAAGATATATTGCAATATCGAGTCACCGGCGTCTTAAATGGGTGTGAGAGAGAAAGAGGTCGTCGGTTCGTCTCCGGCTTCTGAAAACGACGATGTGAGAGGCTGAGATCCAGAGGTCGTCACTTGTCGACTCGTGAAAGGTAGAGAGATAGAAGCCGTCAAGTCGTCACTGACTCGCCGTAGTCTTACCGGCGTATGAAAACAGAAGTCAGTCGTCGCTAGTTGTTGGTTTCTAACAGAGAAGGAGAGGGGGCGATTGGGAATTTGGAAACTAGGGTTTTCAAAAGTAAAAAGTAAAGATAAAGATGTGGTTTTGTTTTTTCTTTTCTTTTCTTTTTTCTGATTTATAAATTATAATTATGTTTTCAAATATTAAAAAACCTTCTTTTTATTTTAAGGATTTCTTTTATTTTTATTTTTTTATTTATTATCTTATTATATTAAATTAATTATTATTAAAAAATTTATATTATATTTTATAAATTATAATATAAAATTAATTATATATAAAAAAATACATTCGAGTATCTCACGAGTTTATCAAGTCGAGTATCAGGTAGCTCGACTCGACTCGTTAATATATCGAGTCGAGCTCGAGTTCGAGTCGAGTCTATTCAAGTCGAGTGTTAACCGAGTTTTGACCGAGTCGATCTCAAATAGCTCGTGAGTTGTCTCGTCTCATTTACATCCATGTTCTTATCGAATGATGTTGGGAGAATTTAATTCCCAAATGTACCAAGAAATAGGCATGGGTCAAGATGGGTAATAGTTGTGGACTTCAAAGTCGGGCAACGACCAACGATCATTAATTGTAATTTCTTGTGTTGAGTGAAATCTAGAATTAATGGCATTACCATTAGTTCGTAGTGTGGCTCTTTAACATGAGGGGGACCTACTTTGTGTTCCGTCACCCACATGGAAAATCGGGTTTGCCCGTTATCGCAAGATGTATGTGTACGTATTAAAGTTGGGTAACAAAAGGAGTCCATATTTTCCGAAATTTGCACTTATTGTATTATTTGTAAAATTGATTGATCTCATTAGGCGTTAGCCTAATACTTATTCTTATTTGTGACATGTATAGCAGGTCCTAAGAATAGTGGGCCGTCAAGCTCGTGAGTAAGGTGCTATTTGCCGGTAATGGCGACTTTTGGGAGCACATACTTTTGAGGAGGAGTCAATTGGAGATTTTGGGATTAGAACCTCTTTTCGGTGATCTTAGCGACACCCGTTCATAATCTAGATTATACTAGTCTAGATTAAATTCTCCCAACATTGGTTGTCAACCCAAATCCCAAAACAATAAAATCATTTGAACTCCATGACTCCAAATATCTATCGTCCCAAAAATGCCTCAAGCACCCACGCTCATCACTCAAACCTTCGGCAACCCACCGCTAAGGGAACCTGTTATACACATCATTTGAGAAAAAGTGTTAGGCTTAACGCCTAGTGAGAACAAACAATTTATATCGATAATTTGAATATGATTTAAAAGTAAATAGACGACTTTCAAATGGAATGACTTAAGGTATAAAAACTACATTTATATAAGAACCTTTCGGTCCAAAACATCTTACGATGACGGGGGAGACCCGGTTTCCAAGGATTGTGGCGGAACACAAAAGTAGGCCATTACCCGAGTTGTGAGATCAATATTTGGACCCATGGCCACGAACAACGTCGGCTCGTACTCAGATGTGGGGGAGGGAACCCGAGGATCCAAGTCATACTCATTCACTAGGATTACATTTACGGCCCATGGCTAGTAACCGGTCCTACATAACCATACCATTAATGCACATGATCAACAGAAGAAGATTTTCTTGACATAATATCCTTACATAAATTCACTTTTATCACATTAAAACCCCAAAGTGGAGTAGTTAGGGTTTATTTCCACAACTCATATAATATGTCTTCAAAACCATGTTTTCTCAATGTTCCACAATATTCTAAAACTAAACCGTCACCATTTCTAGGTTACCAACACATTCCAACTAGAATTCCCATTTTAGGAAACCCTAGTTTTCATACAAATGGTTTTCTTCATTTGTTTGGCTCAAGAATGGTTTTGAATGATGTATAAGTGATATCCCAAGTAAGTTTTTCAACATTAACATTCTAAAACATGGTTAGAACCTCAAAATCTCCAAAAGTCACTTTTAGGTTAAAATTTTGAAATCAATGAAATGTAAACATGGAGATGATAAGAGGTTCAAAAGTCTAGTTTTGATGTGTATAAGGTTCAAAATAGGTTGATGTACTTACAATGTGGGTTTTATCAAAACCCTAGCAAACTCTAGAGTGGAGGAGATGATACTAACACTTGAAGTTGAAGATCCCACACAAGGAATGCTTAAGACCACCTAACCAAGAATCATAAATGCATTATGAGTGAGGTAGCTAGAAGAGTTAATGAAGAGATATGAAGGAGGGTTGGGTCTTACCAAAATTCTGCAGAGAAAACGACCATGAGATTTCCAAAAATCAGTAAAAATGGGAATAAAATAGCTATTGAACTTTTTATACCCAAACTCCCGTCGACGATAGTGACACACGATAGTGACATCTGTCACTATCGCCGAGCATAATCGCCCCGAATGTACCGAGAGTCGGTACCTTCCCTACGATAGTGCCAAGCGATAGTAACAGGTGTCACAATTGCGAGGCACACTCGCCAAACATGTACCGAAGGTCCTTGAGGCCCCACGACTATGCCACCGCGACTGTGACCATGTCACTATCGTCGGGCACTATCATCGAGCTCCTCCTCGGTCTACGGAATTCGATTTTTCAGCCGCGACACCTCTAAATTGAACCATTAAACGAAGGTAAACTTTAACAAGGATTTAAACCCAAAATAGAGAATCTTGGAAGAGAGCATGAACGAAGTGACTTACCGAAAAATCTGGGTGTTACAATCCTCCCCAACTTGGGAATGATTTCGTCCCCGAAATCCTAACTAATTGAAAGATGAGGATATCTTCGCTACATGTCTTCCTCGGCTTCCCATGTCATGTTTGATGCGTCCATTGCACTTTGACCATCGTGACCTCCTTTGTAACGCAATTTCTTGGACTTCATTTCTAGGATAGCGTCGGGTTCCTCCACATACCGGTTACCCTCGTCCACTCTGATCTCGGAA
Organism: Arctium lappa; assembly: GCA_023525745.1. Lineage (NCBI taxonomy): Eukaryota > Viridiplantae > Streptophyta > Magnoliopsida > Asterales > Asteraceae > Arctium > Arctium lappa. Next base: position 136,535,794 of record CM042048.1, read on the forward strand.
AGAGGAATGTCGCTTTCCTCTTCCGCCAAACACTTCCGAAGGTAACAAATATGAAATGAGTTGTGGATTCTGCTTATTTCCGATGGAAGTTCTAGTTGATAGGCTTGCAAACCCATACGCTTAAGTACTGTGAACGGTCCAAGGAAACGGGGACTCAACTTCCCGTGCTTTCCGAACCAAATAACGCCCTTCCAAGGTGACACCTTGAGCATCACCCGGTCACACACTTGAAACTCCATCGGTTGCCTCTTCTTATCGACATAGCTTTTTTGCCGATATTGAGTCGCTTTCAACCGTTTTCGAATACCCTTTGCTTTATCGGCTGTTTCTTGTACGATTTTGGGTCCGGCAAATTGCTTCTCACCCGCCTTAAGCCAACATACAGGGGTTTTGCACTTTCGTTCGTACAAAGCCTCAAACGGTGCCATTCCAATACCCGAATGGTAGCTATTATTGTAAGCGAACTCCACCAAAGGTAGGTGAAAGTCCCAACTACCCCCAAAGTCAATAACGCAAGACCTTAGCATGTCTTCTTGCGTCTGGATCGTCCTCTCACTTTGGATGTCGGTTTGAGGATGGTAAGTCGTACTCAACTTCACTCGAGTACCAAGATCCTTCTACAAGCCATCCCAAAAGTTCGAAGTTGTCAGGATCGAATTCTCAACAAGAATAAATTCTCAGAAACTAATATCAAAGAAGTTGCAGAATAACACTTTGATATACAATGAAATAGTAAACAAAACAGTATATGATCAACAACTTGTAAACTTGTATTGAATGCTTGAAGTTACAAGATTAAACACACAACCTCAATATTGATGAACAGGCTCACCAATACGAATTCTACTTCTCTAGAATTAGGATTTATGCATTGAGGTTGATTCTCTCTAAAACTTAGAATGAATAATAAAATTCTAAACTATTCTATCAAATTTGTACATATACTAAATAAAAGATAATTACAATAAATAAAATATCTTCAGTATATCTTCAATGAATATCTTCAGCTTTCCATGTTTATCTTTAACCACAATCTCTTCATCATTATCTTCACATTATCTCTGAAGCAGCATTAACTTGGTCTTAGCAGCATTAACTACTAAGCAGCACTAACCACTAGCAGTACTAACTAGCTAAGCAGTACTAACTTTGTTCAAGTAGCACTAACTTTGACTAGCAGTATTAATTTTACTAGCAGTAGTAATACTCAGCAATATTAACTTTGAAGTCTTCTAGGAGTAGTAATTCTGAACTAGCAGCATTAACCATACTTGAGCTTTTCTTCAGTTCCCAACAATCTCCCCCTAACTTGACTTTTAAGAAGAGAAGTCAAGTTCTTCAGATCTGATTCTTCAAGATGCTTTCAACACTTCAGGTTCAGTTTCCCAAATTTGGATCTAGGCCCAAACTTTGATTTACAATTCTTCTTACCACAATTTTAGCCATCTCTGAATCCTTTGTGCATACCAGTGTAGCTTTAAGCATCCCTTCTAGCTTCTCCTTGCTATGCTCATAAATTTTGTCTACCAGGTAGTATTCATGATAACAATTGTCAATAGTAATCATGTATACCCCACAGTTTTCAAAAAGTATCCATTTATCAATCTTCTTGAATATAAACTCATGATGATGATCTTTAATCCTATAAGCCACTCTTTCTGGATCAAACATCATGCACAAGTATTCCATTGCAATCTTGAGAAGATTCTCTTCAGTACCTTTCAACACAGGCTCATAGAGTTTTATCCCCACTTTGTATAATTCTTCTATATCAGCTCTTGAACAACTTCTGACAACTCTCCCCCATGTTGAATATGCTTCAAATGAACCATCAGCTCTTTTGATTCTGAAGAAATCCTTTCCATTATCTCTTAGAATGTCCCAGAAGGTAATCTCAGGAGCTTTCATGGAGATTGGAACAGCCTTCATAGGTTCTACTATGGTCATATACAAATCCATACTCTCAATAGTTTGCTTATTGGACTGCTCTGGACTTTGCACAGGTTCTGTTGGAGGTGTGACTGAAGGTTCTGCTTCCTTTTCAGTTTCTTCCACCCTTGGCCTTTTCAACTGCCTTTTTGAAGCAATTGACTTCACTCTCTTTCCAGACTTGGCTTCTATACCAACACCCTCATGTTCTTCCTTCTTCTATTCAGCTTTGTCTTTTGAGGGTGTGGTCTCCTCAGGGAATGGTTGTTGGATGTTGAGATCATGTCTCTCTTTCATCCTTCTTTCTGCTTCTTCCCTTTGAGAGGAATCCCCTTGGAGCTTTGCCATTTCCTTCCTGTAGAGCTCCTCAACTTGACTGTATGCCATGTTGGTGAACATCTCCCCCTTGACTCCAATTGCACCTTTCAGGAAATTTATCATCTTTCTTCTTTCCTGATTGGCCAAAAAGGTCTTGGAGGGTTGTCTTTTCTGCTTCATTACTGGCATTCTCTGCTTAGACACTTTCACAGAGCTTTTCTTGGCTTCAGTTTCTGCTTTTAAACTTTCTTGATACTCAGCATTTAGTTTTCTGGCCATTATCTTTGCAAGCTCTCTATCTGTTTCTGTTTGAATTTGTTCCTCCTTTTCCATTTGCTCTTGAAGCTGCTTTGCCATCTCCTCATCCATTTCAATCTGACTCCTCTTCTTTGAAGGTTGTTCAGGTTCAACCATCTTTCCTTTTCCTTTTGTATCCTTCAAACCTGCCTCACTTCTTTCTTTTCTCTTCTTTTGAAGTCCTCCTTCATTGATGACCACTCCCTTGGCCTTTTGAGTAGCCTTAGGAGTGTCATTCTTTGTTTTTACTAGAGTTTCTGCTATTTCCAATTCTTCTACAGAAAGCCCTGTTACTGCTGCTTCTTTAACCTCAGCAGCATTAACAGTTTCTGCTGCTTGGGCAAATTCTGTTTCTTTCTCTATTTCAGCTTCTATCTCCCCCTCAACATCAAATCCCATCTCAGATTTACTTTCCTTCTCTGTTTCATTCTCTTGAGTCTCCCCCTTGTTGGAAGCATCTTGAGCTCTTGCCCTCTTCTTTAACACAAATTGCTTTCTTCTCCTTTTCTGTACCAATCTTGTCACCAATTTCTTCAGTTTGGTGATCTGTACTTGTTGAGACAGAATGACCAGTTTCAGCTCTTCAATGTCTTTCCCCTGCTTGATGACATCCATGTTTATGTTGCCCATTGTTTCCATCAATTCATTGTAGTAATATATGTCCTCACCTTCTCCAGGAGTGTTACCCCCTTTTGAAGAATCATGGGATCTTTTAGTAGTGGAAGCCTTCTGCCTAGCAGAAGCACTATCCACCCCCTTGGTTTCTTGGCACCGGGGACCTTTGAATGATTGCTCATTCAAAGTTGCCATGGGGAAGGTCTTAGAGATGTTACCACTATCCTTCTCTGTGCTAGCAGAAGTAGTGGCAGCCTTCTCACCCATATGCTCTTCCATCTCCTTAGAGAGCACCTCCTGAGGGTTGGGAGACACCCTGTTGGTTTCCCTTTGGATATTCTCTAAAGGAGAATTCTCCCTTAGAGGGCTTAAAGGCTGAGTGGGTGAAGGTACAAGAAGGGAAGGAGCCTTCTTTACCTGTTTTCTTTGATAAGTTTGGGTGATTGGTGAAGTTGGTTTGTCAAGAAGAGACCGAGGAATTGATTTAGAGTGGGAAGGTTGGGATTGGCTAGCAGTGGGTTGGTCTAATGGGGGCCTTGACCCTGCTACCATACCTTCATTAGTTTGGGACACCACCATCATTATAGAGAACAATGGGGTGTCTACTCCTTCCGAGTCCCCAGCAGATCTTCTCATATTTGAGAAAACCTTGCCTTTAGGGGGTTTTGGTACATATATCCCATCAAAATGAGGAATATCCGTCAATTCGTGGGTGATAACTGCTTGAACAAACCTGGGGTACATATAAAAGCTCTTTTTGTTTCCCAAGTTTGAGACAAGATCATTGAAAATCATTTGGGAAAAATTATACTTTCTGGCAGTGGCTAAGCATACCAGAGCATAAGCAATGGTGCTACTGAACTCACTCCATCCAGTAGTCTTTTTAGATATACAATGCATAAGGGTATGGACAAAGAAACGCCATTGAGGTGAAAATTTTGCTTTTAAGAACTTGAACACACCCATTGGGCCTCCATACCCCATTCTTGAAAGAGTAGAAAATAGTTCATCATTAGAGATAGAAGTTATACCAGAGGCATCGTCTAGACGTAGACTGATGCGAATTACCTCTTCAGTAACTGTCAATGGCTTGCCACATATCGTCGTCTTGATCATTTGCACACCATCCTCAGTAACAATGGTGGCATGTGCCCAAAATTGCTTTTGATGCTCGATATAGATTGATGGAGACACTGTCAGTGCATAGGCGATATGGCTAGTTTTCAGAAAATCCACTATCTGATGAAATCCTGCAGCTTGCTTTGGCTTTTGGAGCATCGCGATTTCATTGTGCTCGTCAATGAATGCCATTGATGCCATTGATCTTTGAGAGTTCTTGACTGAAAACTTGATTCTTGAGAGAGAGAGAGTTTAGAGCGCAAGAGAATAGTATGCAAAGAGTCGTTATGAACTTTTAGGCGGGCAAAGAGTATTTATGGTATTCGGGACATAAGCAGTATTAACCTATAGCAGTATTAACTAAAAAGCAGTATTAACGGCGAGCAGTATTAACTGAAAACAGTATTAACCACTAGCAGTATTAACTGACTAGCAGTATTAACTGAGAGCAGTATTAACCACTAGCAGCATTAATAACAGAAGTACTAACTAGAAGTATTAACTGTTTTCTTCTAGCAGCATTAACTAGAAGTATTAATCACAGAAGTACCAACTAGAAGTATTAATCACAGAAGTACTAACTAGAAGTATTAACTACCTTTCAGTATTAGCAACCTGAAACACTTTTTCACTTTTCTTACCTTCTGCTGGATCAAAAGTAACATGTCCTCCATCAAATCTTTTAAAGAATTTGAAGGCAGTCCATGTTCCTTGTTATGTGCCAAGAGCAACCATTATCTTCATTCCAAATGCTCTTTCTCTTGAGCTTTTGATTGCCCTGCACACTTGATAAATCATTTAGTCTTTGATGGAACCTAAGCCAAAGTGGTCTTGGGTTGTCCTTTCTCATTTATATAATCTGTCAGTTTAGTCTGGATGAGTTGTTTAGGAATCTCATGGCTGGAATACTTTGTCAAGATTATAGGCTTTGCAACATTAATACTAGTAGAAGCACTATCCTTGTTAGCAGTAGTATTGGTTGCAGCAGCACTATTTCTGTTAGCAGTACTATCTGGGATAGCAGTACTAACAGGTTTCTTTACAATTGGAACCCAAACTTGAACAAAGTTGTTTGCTTTCTTTGTCTTTAAGTTACTCCTTTGTTTATTTGAAGTATTTTTCTTAGTTTTAGCAAACTTGTTTTGAGCAAGAGACTTTTTAGGTGCTCTGTTCTCAGCCATTTGATTCCTTCCTTGCTTCCTATAACCAAAGGAGTTTTGAGTTTGTCTTTGAAAATTAACTCTTTGGTTGATAGGATTGAAATAACAGTATTTGGCAACATGATTAAGCTTTCCACAGATAAAACAAGGTTTTGGTCTATTGATTTTACTCAGATTAATCCCTTGTTTTTGTGCCCATTGATTATTCCAATTTCTCTGATTTCCCCTTGGTTTATCATGTTTTTGGGGCTCAGATTTATTGCAAGAACACTGTTTGCAAGGGACAGGATTCACAACTGTTGTCTGTTTGTAGTGGACCTTACCAGAATTTCCCTCTGTCTTTTCTATGTCCTTAGATTTGACCCAAGTCTTTCCACATCCCTCATTGGTGATAATGTGATTTTCTAGAGGAATCTCACCACCTACAGTGTTATCCTTACTCTTATCATTAGAGTTCTCTTCTTCAGAGTTTGTTTCAACCACCACTTTGTCTAATGGATCTACCTTAGTGGCTTCATCAGACAATTCCTTCCTATTCTTGGTCTCTAGCAAGTCTGATATAGGAGGGATGTAATTGTTGTTGTATGGTGGTGGTGTGGTGTTATAGCCTATTCCTCTTCTAAGTTTGTCATGGATTTGAGTTTGGAGCAAAGAGTCCATTGCTTTAGAAGCATTGGAAAATTTCTCAATATCCAGCTTGGCTTTCTCAAACTCACTCTTTATCTTCTCATTCTCCTCTTTAGACTTTTTCAGCTGAAGTTCTAGGTCATTCTTCTCCCACTTCCAGTAATTTGTATCATAAGAATGTTGAAGTTCATTGGCTTGGAAAACTTTGATCTGTTCCTCAAAACTCTCAACAATTCTTACATAGTCTTTTATATCTCTCTCTAATCTTTTAAGGTCATCATTCATTGTCTGGTTGTGATCCCTGTACCTTTTAACAGTTTCCATACAAGTTTTAGGGCAAAGATTAGACATTACCTCTGTGGGGATTTCTGTGCTTGAAAAATCTGAAACTTTAGCCATTGATGATTTCTGATTTCAAGGAAGAATGATGATTGCAGGTTTCTGAGAATACTTGCTCTGATACCACTTGTCAGGATCGAATTCTCAACAAGAATAAATTCTCAGAAACTAATATCAAAGAAGTTGCGGAATAACACTTTGATATACAATGAAACAGTAAACAAAACAGTATATGATCGACAACTTGTAAACTTGTATTGAATGCTTGAAGTTATAAGATTAAACACACAACCTCAATATTGATGAACAGGCTCACCAATACGAATTCTACTTCTCTAGAATTAGGATATATGCCTTGAGGTTGATTCTCTCTAAAACTTAGAATGAATAATAAAATTCTAAACTATTCTATCAAATCTGTACATATACTAAATAAAAGATAATTACAATAAATAAAATATCTTCAGTATATCTTCAGCTTTCCATGTTTATCTTTAACCACGATCTCTTCATCATTATCTTCACATTATCTCTGAAGCAGCATTAACTTGGTCTTAGCAGCATTAACTACTAAGCAGCACTAACCACTAGCAGTACTAACTAGCTAAGCAGTACTAACTTTGTTCAAGCAGCACTAACTTTGACTAGCAGTATTAATTCTACTAGCAGTAGTAATACTCAACAGTATTAACTTTGAAGTATTCTAGCAGAAGTAATTCTGAATTAGCAGCATTAACCATACTTGAGCTTTTCTTCAGTTCCCAACAGAAGTGAACCGACTATCGCGATCCTACATGATAGACAAGGGCACTCCATGCCTCGAAACCACCTCATCGATGTAAAGCTTTGCCAACTTGTCCATCGGTAGTGTCTCGCGCATCGCCAGGAAGTGAGCGCTCTTGGTCAACCGATCAACTATTACCCATATGGTATCGTGACCTCGAAGAGTTTTGGGCAACTTAGTCACGAAGTCCATGGTAATGTGCTCCCATTTCCACTCGGGGATTTCCAATGATTGAATACTCCCATATGGCCGTTGATGCTAGGCTTTCACTTGTAAGCACGTCACACAACGCTCCATGTAACGTACCACATCAAGTTTCATTACCGGCCACCAGTAGTGCAGCTTCAAGTCCTGATACATCTTTGTACTCCCCGGATGGATGGAGTATTTGGACTTATGGGCATCCTCGAGAAGAAGTTCCTAATTGCCTCTAACTTTGGGTACCCATACACAACTGTTGAACAATTTCACTCCACGACTATCTTCCGTTAAGAGTAAACGTTGCTTTGACATAACTTCTTCTTTGAGATTCTCCTCCAACAAGGCTTCTACTTGTGATGCCTTGATTTTCTCAATAAGGCTTGACACTAGCTCGATTCTCGAAAGGGTATCCCGAATGCTTCCACTATAGTCCTTCTGACTTAACGCATCGGCCACCACGTTCGCCTTACCAGGGTGGTAAAGCAACTCGCAATCATAATCTTTAAGTAACTCGATCCACCGTCTTTGCCTCATGTTCAACTATTTTTTATCAAAGACATACTTCAAACTCTTATGATCCGTGTAGAGTGTACATTTCGTGCCATAGAGGTAATGCCGCCAAAGCTTCAAGGCAAAAACTACGGCCGCCAACTCCAAATCATGGGTAGGGTAATTCTTCTCGTGAACCTTGAGTTGCCTTAAGGCGTAAGCGATCACGTTGCATCTTTGCATCAGTATGCAACCCAAACCCATCTTTGAAGAGTCGCTATAAACCCCGAAGTCTTTCGACCCTTCGGGTAGCGACAAAATTGGAGCCTCACACAACTTCTTTTGTAAAGTTCGGAACACCGTCTCTTGTGTTTCGGTCCAAACGAACTTCACATTCTTCCGAGTCAAAGCCGTCAAGGAAGAGGCGATCTTGGAGAAGTCTTGAATAAATCTCCGGTAATAGGCCGCCAAGCCCAAGAAACTTCGGATCTCGGACGGACTCTTGGGAGGTTCCCAATTCATCATGGCTTCAATTTTGGAGGGTTCCACCTTTACTCCGTCTTGAGTGACAGCGTGACCCAAGAATTGAACCTCTCCAAGCCAACAGTCGCACTTGGAAATTTTGGCGTACAAGTTCTCCTTCCTCAACACTTCTAAAACTTCACGAAGGTGTTGTTCGTGATTTGACTCATCCTTGGAGTATACGAGTATGTCATCAATGAACACAATGACCGACTTGTCGAGGAATGGTCGGCACACTCTATTCATCAAATCCATGAATACCGCCGACGCGTTAGTTAGACCAAACAACATCACAAGAAATTTGTCATGGCCGTAACGCGTTATAAAGGTCGTCTTCGGGATGTCCTCTCCTCTCCCCTTCACTTGATGATATTTTTAACGCAAGTCGATTTTCGAGAAACAACCCGCCCCTTAGAGTTGATCGAACAAGTCGTCGATCCTCGGAAGCGGATACTTGTTCTTCACCGTTGCCTTATTCAGTTCACGGTAATCGATACACATTCTCATTGTGTCGTCCTTCTTTTTGACAAATAAGACCGGAGCTCCCCAAGGTGACGAGCTCGGTCTTATAAAACCTCACGTAAACAAGCACGCTCACGTAAAAATCTTCATAATAACGTTAGCTAAGTGAAATTATGAACATATGATACGTAAGAATTCTCGTTACCGTCACCACAACGCTCGATTAACATAATTTTTTTCGACTCTAAGACCACCTCATCTTAGAAATTCTATCCAATCTCACAAATCATTACTTAATAATCTCAGCTTAAGTCTAGACATCTTACATTCATACCTAGTTCACTTAAACTAGAGCTCTGATACCAACTTGTAACACCCTAGAATTTATAGTAATTTAGAATTCGAAAATTTGGCAATATAAAATTTATAAATGGAGTAAACCACCCAAATGGGTAAATGTAATATAGCGTTTACAAAACCCGTAGATGAATATAACAATCGACAACAAACTAATCTAAACAAGTTATATCTAGATTACATTGGTTGTCAACCCAAATCCCAAAATAATAAAATTATTTGAACGACATGACTCCAAATATCTATCGTCCCAAAAATGCCTCAAGCACCCACGCTCATCACTCAAACCTTCGGCAACCCACCGCTAAGGGAACCTGTTATACACATCATTTGAGAAAAAGTGTTAGGCTTAACGCCTAGTGAGAACAAACAATTTATATCGATAATTTGAATATGATTTAAGAGTAAATAGACGACTTTCAAATGGAACGGCTTAAGGTATAAAAACAACATTTATATAAGAACCTTTCGGTCCAAAACATCTTACGATAACGGGGGAGACCCGATTTCCAAGGATTGTGGCGGAACACAAAAGTAGGCCACTATCCGAGTTGTGAGCTCAATACTTGGACCCATGGCCACGAACAACGTCGGCTCGTACTCAGATGTGGGGGAGCGCACCCGAGGATCCAAGTCATACTCATTCACTAGTATTACATTTACGGCTCATGGCTAGTAATCGGTCCCACATAACCGTACCATTATTGCACATAATCAATATAAGAATATTTTCTTGACACAATATCCTTGCATAAATTCACTTTTAGCACATTAAAACCCCAAAGTGGAGTAGTTAGGGTTTATTTCCACAACTCATATAATATGTCTTCAAAACCATGTTTTCTCAATGTTCCACAATATTCTAAAAATAAACCGTCACCATTTTAGGTTACCAACACATTCCAACTAGAATTTCCATTTTAGGAAACCCTGGTTTTCTTCATTTGTTTGGCTCAAGAGTGGTTTTGAATGATGTATAAGTGATATCCCAAGTAAGCTTTTCAACATTAACATTCCAAAACATGGTTAGAACCCTAAAATCTCCAAAAGTCACTTTTAGGTTAAAATCTTGAAATCAATGAAATGTAAACATGGAGATGATAAGAGGTTCAAAAGTCTAGTTTTGATGTGTATAAGGTTTAAAATAGGTGGATGTACTCACAATGTGGGTTTTATCAAAACCCTAGCAAACTCTAGAGCGGAGGAGATGATACTAGCACTTGAAGTTGAAGATCCCACAAAAGGAATGCTTAAGACTGTTGGGATGTAGGCTTCGGCCCATTAAGGGGGAGGCGTAGATGGGAGTTGGCCCTAGACCCTCTAACCCTAATTTCCTTAATTAGGAGATTACCCTAATTAAGTTTCTACCTTAATTAGGAGATTACCATAATTATATTTCTCTATATATTGATCTCATTGTACTTGTAAACATTGTAGCAACTAATATAAAGAAAACCCTAGTTGCCCCCGTGGATTAGCACGATCACCCTGATCGTGTGAACCACGTAAATTCTTGTGTTCTTCTCTTGCTTTCGGTTTGTGTGATTGTGTGTGTAACGTTTAACCCTAAAAATTGGTATCAGAGCTCTAGGCTCTTGATCTGTTACAATCTGTTGCCGCGCCGTCGTCCAGTTCGTGCCCCGCGCGCCATCCAGTCTGCGGACCACAGAGCCGTCCCGCGTCGCCCGTGCCGTGGACCACAGAGTCGTCGTGTCGCGGACCACAGTGTCGCCCGTGCCGCGGAACACAAAGTCGTCGTGTCGCGGACCACAGAGTCGTCGTGCCGCGGACCACAGAGCCGTCTCGCGCCGCCCAAGTCTTCCGTGTCGACGTCGCTCCGCGCCCCACGTCGCTGTGCCGTCCCACGCCGTCTTGTGCCGCCCCGTGCCGTTGCTGCGCTGCCCCGTGTTAAAAGATTCCTTGTTTTTCTGTTTGTCTATCGCCAATAGTTTGGGATAATGGCTGAAGACGGAAAAACCAGGATTGAAAAGTTTGACGGACAAGATTTTGGATGGTGGAAAATGCATATCGAGGATCTGTTGTGTCAGAAGGACTTGGATCAAGCCTTGACAGGAATAAAACCCGAGAAGATGGAAGACGTTGTATGGGCTGCTCTTGACAGAAAAGCCATTGTTGTTATCATATTTACATTGGCCAAGAATGTGGCCTTTAACATTGTGAAGGAAACTACTGCATGTGGATTGATGAAAGCTTTGTCAAACATGTATGAAAAAACTTCTGCTTCTAACAAGGTATTTCTGATAAGATTGTTAGTAAACACCAGAATGAGAGAAGGTATGTCTGTTACCTCACACATTAATGATTTCAATACCATTATATCCCGCTTGTTATCTGTTGATATTAAGTTTGAAGATGAAGTCCAAGCTTTGCTTTTGTTATCCTCGTTACCGGAAAGTTGGTCGGGAACTGTCACTGCCATTAGTGGTTCAGCTGGAACCTCTAAACTCACCTTTGAGGGCATATGTGACTTCATCCTAGGAGAGGACATAATGAGACGAAGCTCTGGAGAATCATCTAGTGCTTTGTTAAGCACTGAAGGGAGAGGTAGAAAGACAGAAAGAGGTAATGGCAGAGGCGGGTCAAAGTCTAGAAAGAGGAGTCAGTCAAAGCCAAGGAAAGATATCCAATGTTGGAAGTGCAAAGAAACTGGGCACTTCAGAAATCAATGCCCTAAATCAGATGGAAACAGAGAGGTGAACGCAACAACTGATGATTCAGATGAATCCCTTATCTGCTGTGTTGAGAATTCAACAGAGTCTTGGATCATGGATTTCGGTGCATCATTTCATGCTACTTTCAGCACGAAGATGATGAAGAATCTACGAACAGGTAACTTTGGTAAAGTTCGTTTAGCTGACCATCGCTCTCTTGACATCACAGGAATAGGTGATATAGACATAAAGACTTCATTGGGTACCACATGGCCCTTTAAGGACGTTCGGGTCATTCCCAGCCTTAAGAAAATGTTGATTTCTACTGGGCAGTTGGATGACCAGGGTTTTAAAACTATCCTTGGTGACGGGCAATGGAAGGTTGTCAAACGAAACCTTGTAATCGCCAAGGGTAAAAAGTGTGGCACCTTATACATGGTTGATGTTCCTGATAGCGAGGTGTACGCAGTGACCAGCGAGCTGAATTCTTCCAGATTGTGGCATCAACGTCTCGGCCACATGAGTGAAAAAGGAATGAAGATGCTCGTTGCAAAAGGGAAGTTTCCTGATCTAAAAAGAGTGGATTCAGAATTCTATGAATCCTGTGTTCTTGGCAAGAAAAAGAAGGTATCCTTTGTGAAGACGGGTCAGACACCGAAAGCTCAGAAATTAGAGCTTGTTCACACGGACATTTATGGACCGACACCAGTTTCTTCCTTGGGAGGATCGAACTACTATGTGACCTTCATCGATGACTCAACACGCAAGGTTTGGGTTTACTTTCTTAAAAATAAGTTTGATGTTTTCAATACTTTTAAGAAATGGAAAACTGCTGTTGAATTGGAAACTAACCTGAAGGTAAAGTGCTTGAAGTCAGATAATGGTGGAGAATACATTAGCACAGAGTTCACTGACTATTGGGCTGAACATGGCATTTGGATGATAAAGACAGTTCCAGGCACTCCTCAACAGAACGGAGTGGCAGAAAGAATGAACAGAACTTTGAATGAAAGGGCCAGGAGTATGAGACTTCATGTCGGGCTTCCAAAGATGTTCTGGGCTGATGCAGTTAACACTGCAGCTTATCTTATCAATCGTGGAATACCAGTACCTTTGGGCTTCAAGATACCAGAGGAAGAGTGGAAATGTGAAGCAGTAAAATACGAACACTTGAATGTGTTCGGATGCAGTGCCTATGATCTGATGAAAGATGGTGATAAGTTGGATGCAAAAGCCAAGAAATACACCTTCATTGGATATGGCGCAGATAGTAAGGGCTACAGCCTTTGGGATTTTGAAAGTCGAAAGGTAGTCAGAAGTAAACATGCAACGTTCAACGAGGCTGGGCTCTATAAAGACAGAAGCACAGCAAACTCAAATGATCATAAAGAACAAGTTGAGTTTGAAAGTAATGACATCAGAATCAGAGGACCAGAAGATACTTCGGATAGTGGGAGTAATGATGAGTCTGAAGATGTTCATGAAGACGCTGTCAACAATGAAAGCTCAGAGGATGAAGAAGGAACATCTTCTCTGGTACAGCCTCAACCAGTTGAATCACAATGGGTCAGGAGATCCACCATAGTCTCTAAGCCTCCTGAAAAATACACTCCATCAGTCAATTATCTTCTTTTGACTGAGAATGGTGAACCAGAAAGTTACTCTGAAGCAGTTAAGCTGAAAGATTCGTTACAGTGGGAGCGTGCAATGAAAGAAGAACTTGGGAAAAAGCAAGCCGAATTACACTGTGACAATGAGAGTGCAGTGAAACTTGCTAAAAATCCAGTCTATCATGGGAAAACAAAGCACATTGGGAGGAGATATCCCAATGTCAACAATGAAAGCTCAGAGGATGAAGAAGGAACATCTTCTCTGGTACAGCCTCAACCAGTTGAATCACAATGGGTCAGGAGACCCACCAGAGTCTCTAAGCCTCCTGAAAAATACACTCCATCAGTCAATTATCTTCTTTTGACTGAGAATGGTGAACCAGAAAGTTACTCTGAAGCAGTTAAGCTGAAAGATTCGTTACAGTGGGAGCGTGCAATGAAAGAAGAACTTGGGAAAAAGCAAGCCGAATTACACTGTGACAATGAGAGTGCAGTGAAACTTGCTAAAAATCCAGTCTATCATGGGAAAACAAAGCACATTGGGAGGAGATATCCCAATGTCAACAATGAAAGCTCAGAGGATGAAGAAGGAACATCTTCTCTGGTACAGCCTCAACCAGTTGAATCACAATGGGTCAGGAGACCCACCAGAGTCTCTAAGCCTCCTGAAAAATACACTCCATCAGTCAATTATCTTCTTTTGACTGAGAATGGTGAACCAGAAAGTTACTCTGAAGCAGTTAAGCTGAAAGATTCGTTACAGTGGGAGCGTGCAATGAAAGAAGAACTTGGGAAAAGAATGGTGAACCAGAAAGTTACTCTGAAGCAGTTAAGAGAATGGTGAACCAGGAGATATCCCAATGTCAACAATGAAAGCTCAGAGGATGAAGAAGGAACATCTTCTCTGGTACAGCCTCAACCAGTTGAATCACAATGGGTCAGGAGATCCACCAGAGTCTCTAAGCCTCCTGAAAAATACACTCCATCAGTCAATTATCTTCTTTTGACTGAGAATGGTGAACCAGAAAGTTACTCTGAAGCAGTTAAGCTGAAAGATTCGTTACAGTGGGAGCGTGCAATGAAAGAAGAACTTGGGAAAAAGCAAGCCGAATTACACTGTGACAATGAGAGTGCAGTGAAACTTGCTAAAAATCCAGTCTATCATGGGAAAACAAAGCACATTGGGAGGAGATATCATTTTGTCAGAGAATTGATCCATGATGGTACGATGAATTTGAAGAATATCTCAGGTGCAAAGAATCCAGCAGACATGTTCACCAAGTCTATGATGTTGGATAAGCTGAAGTTCTGTATGACTTCAGCTGGCCTTCATGAATAGTGTTGAGAAGGCAGGTGGCAACTAGGGGGACCTCAAGCTCAGTTGATGTTTACATAAGTACAGAGGAGTGCAGGTGAACGTGTTTCGAAGCCTCCAAGTGGGAGATTGTTGGGATGTAGGCTTCGGCCCATTAAGGGGGAGGCGCAGATGGGAGTCGGTCCTAGGCCCTCTAACCCTAGTTTCCTTAATTAGGAGATTACCCTAATTAAGTTTCTACCTTAATTAGGAGATTATCATAATTATATTTCTCTATATATTGATCTCATTGTACTTGTAAACATTATAGCAACTAATATAAAGAAAACCCTAGTTGCCCCCGTGGACTAGCACGATCACCTTGATCGTGTGAACCACGTAAATTCTTGTGTTCATATCTTGCTTTTGGTTTGTGTGATTGTGTGTGTAACATTTAATCCTAACAAAGACCACCTAACCAAGAATCATAAATGCATTATGAGTGAGGTAGCTAGAAGAGTTAATGAAGAGAGATGAAGGAGGGTTGGGTCTTACCAAAATTATGCAGAGAAAACGACCAAGAGATTTCCCAAAATCAATAAAAATGAGAATAAAATCGTTGTTGAATTGTTTATACCCAAACTCCCGTCGGCGATAGTGACACGCGATAGTGACATCTGTCACTATCGCCGGGCATAATCGCCCCGAATGTACCGAGAGTTGGTACCTTCCCTGCGATAGTGCCAAGCGATAGTGACAGGTGTCACAATCGCGAGGCACACTCGCCAAACATGTACCGAAGGTCCTTGAGGCCCCGCGACTATGCCACCGCGACTGTGACAATGTCACTATCGTCGAGCTCCTCCTCGGTCTTCGGAATTCGATTTTTAAGCCGCGACACCTCTAAATCGAACCATTAAACGAAGGTAAACTTTAACAAGGATTTAAACCCAAAATAGAGAACCTTGGAAGAGAGCATGAACGAAGTGACTTACCGAAAAATTTGGGTGTTACAGGCATATGAGTCGGTCTTGATTATTTTAAAAGGGCGGCTCTTTCCATGTTAGGACCAGGATTAGTCATGGGGTCATCGAGGATCTTATGGTGCGGGCTCGTGGAGTCAAACATCTGTCATTGGCCCTGTGATGTAATTTCTTAGTCTGTTTTTATGGGATAGTTATTTCTCATTTGTAAATATTTAAGACACTGGGCCCTCGGAAGGCAACTTGGTACGGTTATGTGGGACCGGATACTATCCATGGACCGTAAATATAATCTTAGTGAATGAGTATGATTAGGATCATTGGGTGCCCTCCCCTACATCTTAGTATGAGTCGCGCGATGCTCGTGGCCATGATCCTAGTATGGTGAGCTCAACTACTTGGAAAGTGGCCTACCTTTGTGTTCCGCCACTAACAATGGAAATCGGGTCTCTCCCGTCATCGAAAGGTGTTATTTTGGGTATTTAGTTTTATCCTTGTTTTTCGGTGACATTTTGAGTTTGGGGTGTTCTCTATATGGTATAATTTTGGTGGCTTGAGTATTACTCATATTTCGGTTGTTTGGGTTACAAAGTTTTATTCAAATTCCAATATGTGAGCATTTACCATTATTCACGTTTTGAGTAAGTTTTGGGTTGCACTACTTCACGAAAGAATGATTTGCATTGAGGCGTTCATCTTTAAAATGTGTGTCATTGGAAATGGGTCGTTCTCACATTTAAAGTAAATCATTTTGAAAAATAGTATTTTTTTTAAATTGCATTCTTTTTTAACGATATACTACTCATGCTGAAAACTCTTGAACTCACTAGGCGTAGCCTAACCTTTTTATTTATCGGCATGTGCATCAGGTTCCGGTTGGGGAATGGTACTAGTGATACTGCGAAGGGATGAGTACTAGTTGTTTGGGTAAAAAATAACCAAGGTCCTTTGTCGTACGACTATAGATTCCAACAGTCAATTAACCCATAGTCGCACGACCAGAGAAATAACTGACACCCTTCCTTTGAGCGATTTCAACCAAACTATTAAAACCCGTACACGATGGCTGTCGTACGACATGATTTCAGTTATTAAACTAACAACATACTTTATATTATGTTTAATGCAGGATTACAAGGACGTTTATGATTAGGGATCATAACGGAAGACGTTACCAATAACAACAGATGTAATAGACGCTATCATCAATATTAAACGGACACTTTATTAAAGATATGCATTCAATACTAGCTAACGGACAATTGAAGTATAAATATGAAGATTGAACTTCACATTCAGACAACTGATTCTCAAACGTTACAAGCTTACGAATTACGTTCTCAAGCTCACTCAATCTCTCTGTAAGTTCATAAAGCCCTTGTTGTTTGTCGTACGACGCACGACCGAAGTTTAATTATACACGACGAACGAACGACTTTACTTTATTGTATTGTTTTGCTTTACATTTCACTTGTAACACTTGTTAACAAGGACGACGTCCCTGATTGACGTCTATAGTGCACGACGACTCATACTCGTCCGCGGTTTTTACCCATTTTAAGGGTTTTTCCGCGTCACCAATTCCCTTGTCCCATTTATTTCACTTCTATTATTGTCGTACGATTATTAAAGCTACTTTCTTTGGTTGGATAAAGCTCCACATTTACCTTAAATTTTCCTTGGGAGATTTTTGGCATAAACAGTTTGGCGCCCACCGTGGGGCCCCATCCAAAGAAAATCTTCGATAATCTTACGACGTACTAACGTTTTCCTTCGAGTATTCTCTTTTTTCAATTATTCAGAATAATGTCATTCCAAGGAACTCAAGATCATGTTGTGGCCCAAATAAACATGGAGCTGACTGTTGCTCGTGCCCGTATTGACGCCCTAACAGCTCAGGCTCGACAGGCGGCAGAAACCATCGAGCATCTAAGAAGCCAAGGTGGAAATAATATGACTGGGACTACGAATGCTTATACTGGTGCTTGGAACGTACCTCCTCCATTGCCTAATTACCCTCGTCCACCACCAGTTAATCCTGCGACCTTCGTAATCCCAACCATGCCTATGACTTCTATGTCGTTCAATGGATATGCCTTTGATTCTTCGCAGCAGACTAACTTCAACGGATCAAGATATGTTCCATTGGGTATTCCCAGTGGTATACCAATGGATCCCGTTTCACAATGATTGAAGTTTCTAGAAGGGCAGAATGAGCGTGTCTTGTCAATGCTGGCCAAATTGCCGGGGGCAGCAGTCCCAGTTGATGTTGAGCCGAGAACAGGATTTCAGGCGTCGCCATTCGTCGATGAAATCGCTTTGGTGGACATCCCAACGAAATATAGCATCTCGACCTTCTCCCCAAAATATTCAGGTGTCACTGATCCGACAGAACACGTCGCCCAATACAAACAGCTCATGTGGACTACTTCGATACCGCATCAATTCCAAGAAGTCTGCATGTGCAAGAGTTTTGGAGCAACTTTGACTGGAGCAGCGTTACAATGGTTGATCAATCTCAAACCCCAAACTATCGGGTCTTTTGCAGAATTAGTGAATCAATTTTCTCAACAATTCGCTAGTAGTCGAAAAATGGAAAAACAAACGAGCGACCTTTATTATGTCGTACAAAAGAATGGAGAGTCCATCTGGGACTACTTTAACCGGTTCAATACGGAAATGATTAGTATCCGAAATTGTGACGTGAAGACAGCAATTGAAGCGTACAAACGGGGTCTGGATGATAGTTCAGGGTTGTATCTCGACCTTACGAAGTATCCTCCAGAAACCTTTGAAGACGTACGAGCAAGGACGCTTGCTCACATGAGGGTCGAGGATGACTTCGCTTTCAGAAATAAACACTCGGGCGACCGGAAGAGCCTAGGTGTCAAAAAGCCAGACTTCAAACCAAAATCTATTGGTCGATCAGAGCCTACCAGACAAATTTCAAACATCCGATTTGAAAAGAAAGGACCGACGACTTCCAAGTCTATCCAATATCCTAAAGTATCATCTTATGGTTTCTCTGGATCAGCTAAGGATGTCGTCACATCCCTAAAACAGCTCCAACAAAATGTTCGATGGCTAAAGAAAAGCGATAAAGACAGTGATAAGAAAGACAAGACAAAATGGTGCGATTTCCACAGTGACTTTGGTCATATAACGGATGATTGCATCACTTTGAAGAAAGAACTATCCTGGATTAATTCGAAAGGTTATTTACAAGAATTGACGGGAAAAAAGGATGTGCGCCCCATATCCCCAGAACATGCCAAAGTGATTAATTGTATCACCGGAGGCTCTGAGGTCTGTGGGACCACATATTCAGCTGCTAAGAGACATGCTAGTCGCGGTCCCGACGACCGACCAATTCCAAAGGAAGCAAGACCCAAGGAGGACGCAGAATTAGAAGCTATGCCCTTGACGTTTGACCAAGCAGACCTCGACGACGTACATCAGAAACATCATGACAGACTAATTATCCAATTGAGCATTGGAAATTGTCTGACAAAGAGGATACTCGTCGACGGAGGTAGTTCAGCTAACATTATCTTTTTTGATGCAGTGAAAGCAATGGGAATTGACAAATCTGAGATTACACGACGTTCGACTACACTCGTTGGATTTAACGGAGGAGCGACAAGTACCGTGGGGGAAATTACACTACCAGTATATGCTAAAGGAATCAACAGGCAAACGAAGTTCAATATTGTCGATTGCTTATCAGCTTATAATGTTATCCTGGGGGGACCTTGGATTCATGACATGAAAGTTGTACCTTCAACGTATCATCAAACCTTGAAATTTCCCACGCAATGGGGAGTACAGGAGATCAAAGGCGAAGGAAAAGTTGCTAGGGAATGTTACAAAGTTTCTTTGAAGCCCCCGAAGCAGACAGTATAGCAATTACAGAACCAGGACATTCCTGGGACTGACGACGACTATCGCTTGGAAGCTGTCGTCTAAACCAGGATAAGCGTGATCAGATGGTTTACATAGGTTCGACGCTCGACCCTTCTTTTAAAAAGAAACTAATATCTTTTTTGCAGGATCACAATGATTGTTTTGCATGGACGAACGAAGACATGGTGGGCATCGATCCAAGTATCATTTCTCATAAACTCAACGTTGATCCCTCGTTCAAGCCTGTTCAGCAGAAAAGATGAAAATTTGCTCCTGAAAGAAATAAAGTTATCAACGACGAAGTTGATAATTTGCTTAAAACAGGAAAAATACGAGAAGTCAAATATCCAGATTGGCTCGCCAACGTTGTTGTCATCCAAAAGAAAAATGGCAAATGGAGAGTCTGCATTGATTTCACAGACCTTAACAAGGCTTGTCCAAAAGATCCATTTCCAATGCCACACATCAATTCTATGGTCGACGCTACAGCTGGACATGAATTACTCACTTTCATGGACGCATATTCTGGATATAACCAGATATTGATGCATCCTGACGACCAGGAAAAAACAACCTTCATGACAGATAAAGGTATTTATTGTTATAAAGTAATGCCTTTTGGTCTTAAGAATGCAGGTTCGACATATCAACGATTGGTGAATATGATGTTCAAAGAACATTTGGGCGACACTATGGAAGTATACATCGACGACATGCTTGTCAAGTCAAAGTATACGGACGATCATATAGGACATTTGAAACAATCGTTCGACATTTTGCGTGAGTACAAAATGAAGTTGAATCCAACAAAATGTTCTTTTGGAGTTCGAGCTGGAAAATTTCTCGGTTATATGGTCACACGACGAGGAATCGAAGCTAACCCGGACCAAATTAAAGCAATTATTGAGCTAAAGTCACCCAGAAATTTTAAAGAAGTCCAACGTCTAACAGGACGTATAGCAGCGTTGAACAGGTTCATCTCTCGGTCGTCCGACAAATGTCATTTATTCTACAACGTCCTGCGAAAAAATAAAGGATTCGAGTGGACTGATAAGCAAGAGGAGGCATTGCAACAACTCAAGAAATACATGACGTCACCTCCCTTCCTCTCTAAACCTGAGAAAGGTGAAGCTCTTCAACTCTACCTGGTCGTTAACATTAATTCGGTAAGTGCAGTCTTTATACGAGAAACCGACGGACAACAACTGCCAATCTATTGTGTAAGTGCATTAATTCCAACAACGGACGGCTAGCTAAATGGAGCATCTACCTCAGCAATTATGATATGGATTTTAAACCTAAGACAGCGATCAAATTACAGGTCTTGGCAGATTTTGTTACAGATTTCAGTCCGGAACTAGAAGAAGCGACGACGTCCAACGAGTTAATTGTGGCGACTTTTCACGACACTACTTGGACGCTCGACGTCGATGGTTCGTCGAACATACGAGGAACAGGCCTGGGTGTCGTCCTACAGTCCCCACAAGGGGGCAAAATAGTGTACTCCATACGGTGCAATTTCAAGGCAACAAATAATGAGGCAGAATATGAAGCACTGATTGCAAGAATGAAAATTGCTCATGACTTGGGGGCAACATGTCTACATGTCCAGAGCGACTCGTCCCTAGTTGTTAACCAAGTTAATGGAGAATTTGCAGCAAAAGATTCAAGGATGATTGCTTATTATAAAATTGTAAAGGAAGAAGCAAAGAAGTTCAGTCGCTTCATAGTCGAACAGGTACCAAGAGATCAGAACACTCAATCTGACACATTAGCCAATTTGGGATCAGCACTTGGATCAGCACTTAATCAAACGACATTCGACAATATCCCAATAGTTCACCTTACAACACCATCCATTAAAGACGATGGTAATATTTTGGTCGCACCAATTGAGGAAGAAAACTCTTGGTCGGACGATATTAAAAATTATCTGGAAAACAATCAACTACCTTATGACAAAATGGAAGCAAGAAAGGTTAGGTTTAAAGCATCAAGGTATGTTATGATCAGAGGACAATTATATCGAAGATCATCGACTGGTCTGAATTTGCGATGTATCACCAACAAGACGCAAGTCCAGAAAATTCTACAAGATATGCACGATGGTGAATGTGGAAACCACTCAGGAAGTCGCAGTCTAGCCAACCGGATATCACGACAAGGTTACTATTGGCCGACATTAAGGCAAGATGCGATCAGGTATGTATAGTTGTGCGACGCATGTCAAAGACACACAGGTATGTCTCATAAACCCTCTGAACCCTTGCACTCGACTTTGATCCCATGGCCCTTTATGAAATGGGGAATGGACATTGTTGGGAAACTACCACCTGCCCCTGGGCAAAAAGTATTTCTTTTAGTTTTAACATATTATTTCTCTAAGTGGGTCGAAGCAGCGGCTTTCTCCCAGGTTCGGGACAAAGAAGTCATTTCTTTTATCCAAACTAACATCATTTGTAGGTTCGGATTTCCATCTGAAATAACGTGCGACAACGGAACACAATTCATCAGTGATCGAACACGAAGATTTTGTGAAGAAAGGAACATCAAGTTGGTAACATCAACGCCTCGATATCCACAGTCGAATGGTCTAGCCGAGTCGAGTAATAAAACTATCATCAATTCAATCAAGAAAAGACTCAAAGCTGCCAAAGGAAAGTGGGTGGAAGAATTGCCTTCTGTTCTATGGGCTAATCGTACGACACCTCGTACGTCCACAGGACAAACTCCCTTTTCGTTAGTCTATGGATGTGAAGTTGTGTTACCTATTGAGGTACGACTACCGACTTCAAGACATACGTCCGTTTAGCATAACTTGGTCGACCTAAGTTATGACCTCGACGCTCTAGAAGAACTTAGAGAAGCTGCGCACATTCGCATGGCAGCACAGAAACAAGTGGTCGAGCGATATTTCAACAAAAATGTCCAAATCAAAGTTTTTCAAGAAGGTGATTACGTTCTACGTCGAGTATTTCAAAATACTCAAGAGGCCAATGCAGGTAAGCTTTCCACTAAGTGGGAAGGTCCTTATCAAATCTCTAGCATCGTGGGTAAAGGAGCTTATAAAATCCAAACCCTCGACGGTCGAGATATCCCACGAAGCTGGAATGCAGTTCATTTAAAAAGGTATTTCTTTTAAATTTCATATTTATTTTCCTTCGATTATTTCTTAAGAAAGATTACTGACTTTAGCATCGGAGGGTCGTTGGTCAAACCAACGACCACCCTACTAATGTTGTTTTTCGCAGGGACGCACGACTTATTTGAAATCTTTGTGTCGAGTAAAACTCATGTGATCACACGTATATGTTCGATTTTAATGGATGACAAAGGTTAAATTCTGCACTTGATGTTCAATACTTAGAATCAAGAACCATTATTATAAATTACCCAAGATCGATCGAAAGTTTCAATTGATTTCTTTATAAATGATGATGTGGTTGAATGTCTGATATAATGTAGTTGTCCATCTACTTAAATTATTCGACGTACGATTAATTATAAAAACAAGTAATAAGCGTCGATAAACAAAAGAGACTTTTTTTCATTGGATATCAAATTACAAATATAAAGGACGTCCATATACGGTCGACCTTTAGATGATAGGTTCAAAAGAAATTAAGTAGGAGGAACGTCAGGTTGTCCCTGGACGACAACGGTCTCCTCTGCTGCCACTTCTTCTACGACATCACCCTCCTCCAATTCGTCGTCCTCATCCAGGTCCCTCTCAGTCCCGACAGTGTCGAGGTAAGTTTTAAGTTCTTCGGAGGCCGGCGCCATAGGATCCTTCCCCTTTAAGTGACGCCTCATTAAAGCAGCTCGTGCTGTGAAGCGGGAGAAAGTCTCAATTTGCTTATTCTCCATTTCCAAGTCCTTCACATCGCCCTCCAGATCTTCAACCTTCTTCTTCAGAGTCGCGATCTCGTCAGCAGAAGCAGCAGCAGTGGTAATAGCCTTAATCCTCTCGATCTCTAACTTTGTCGAAGACGCCTCAAGCTCAAAGAGACGGTCCCTAATCTTGACCTTCTCACGATCCGAAATCTCTAGTAGACTCCGGGCATCGATGAGTTCGGCCTTAAGGTTTTCAACCTTCGCTTTTTCAGCCTCGACCGCCTCTAGAGCGACCTTTTCCTTTTCAAGAGCCTCGTCGGCCCTTTTCTTGACATCAGGAAAGGACGACCTAAGACCTTCTGTCTGAGCATAGAAGCTCAGACAAGCTTGGAAAGCCTGCACGACAAAAGGAAAAGAATTAGTAGTAAAAAATGAGCAACGAAAAAGGAGAATAAGTAAAACTTACCATGAAAGAGAGGCCAGCAGCATGTGCCCCCGTGTCCTCAACCCGAGATTCTTTGTACCGATCGTAGAAAGTCGGGAGAAGAAATTTTTCCAAGTGTGGAAAAATGACGTCTCTTTCGAGAACGTCATTAGCCATAAAGTCAGCGGGGAGAGTGGCTTTGAATATCATCTCTCCCACTTTTTCCTTATTCTTCTCCTCACTCCTAGAGGAAGAAGAAGGTGCGGCAAAGGGCTTTTCAACGCCCGACACCCCCGTTGTTGGGGCATCCTTCGTCTCCTTGGTCGAGCCTCCAAGCTCGACCCCAGCAACGGTTTCCTTCGCTGGTGTCGCCCCTGAAAGGGACGACAGAGTGGCATCGCCCGTCTTTTTGGGCGAAGACCGAGGCTTGCCTCGGACACGCCTCGGATCAACCCCCATGGAAGGGGCAGATCTTTTCCTCGCTTTCTCCCTCCCTTGACGAGCGAGCTCCAGTTGCTCGGCTCGCTTAACGGCAGCCGACTTTACAGTTGCGTCTTCTGAAAAAAAAGAGCAAGTTAAAAAAATGAAATGACGTACGATATACAAGTTAAAGGTATTGTCGAGCGACTTACCAGTCATTTCTTCTTCTCTTTCTTCTTCTTCCCTCTCTCCTTCTCTATGAGAACCCTCGACAGACGTCACCTCAGCTACAAAAACGACCTCGTCTTCCTCGTCGTTCGACCGAGGGGAAAATGAACGATTAGTAATACTTCTCTCCAAGATCTTATGAATCTTGTCATGAGAATCTCTCCTTGGCTTCACTTTAGTAAAGTCAATCGCTGCCAAATAAAGAAAAACATCAGAAAAAACGCACGACAAAAATGCACGACAAAAACGCACGACAAAAACGCACGACAAAAACGCATGACAAAAACATTAAACCTACCCGATTCGTTCCAGCCGGACGACAACCATTGGTTGTCTTCGTCATTTACAGACGCCACTTGGAGAAAAACGTACTGACATTTCCAACCACGATCATTCACCGCGGTGTTATGTATCAGTACATTGTCTCCCTTCGAACGAGGAAACAGACTATACCGGTGATAATTATCCGGTCGAACACTATAGGCAGTCAAGAGGTCGTTCACATTGAACGGTACCTCCCAATCGGCCGTGAGACGATCGATCACCTGGACAATCCGCCAGAATTGAGGCATTAACTGTCCAGGCGTCAGGTCAAACGCATCTAAAAATGCCCTGACCAAAGGGCTAAATGGTCAAGTAAAACCTATCTTGAAGGGATATTCATACATAACACAATATCCCCTTGGAACTTTATCTGGCCTTAAATCTTCCGACGACACCAGATTTATTTCATCTGGAAGTCTGGCCAAACTCTTAAAGTAATCTAAATGCTCTTCCTCCCTATACATGCTCACAGGTTCACTCGACATCTGGAAATCAAGGATGTTAAGAGTCGCACGCCAATAACTAAGAATATCCCAAGCTTTCCTAAGCTTCTTGGCTATGGACTTCTTATGCATAAATCGACACAGAGGGAAGAACGAAAAATCGTACCTTAAATAGTGTTCTAAACCTCGAATTTAGAATGGAAATGATTCTGGTCGCTCGGAAAGTGAATCTCGCCGGAGATATGTGTTCTTTAGAAAGGTAAGCGTAAAAAAGGAAAGGATTGAGGGTAATCCTTATTTATACTGAAAATCGGAAACCAAATCGTCAGAAAATCAAATCGCTAGAAAATCAAATCGCCAGAAAATAAAATCGACGATCAATGAGATTGACACGTGTCGTTCGTGTCAGGCAACCACTCGAGCACACTCAACGAGAGCATGACACCTGTCTTTCATTAGCTGTCAAGTTGTTTATTTTGATTGACGTGACGTCATTATTCAGTTGAAAACGAACCGATTCGGTTCTACACAAGTTACCCGCTTTTTCTTTTATAACACGTGTCTTAGTCTTAAATTTAAATTTCAAAAAGTTGCCGCTTGAATTTTAAATTTGGGGGCAAATTGTTTGGGTAAAAAATAACCAAGGTCCTTTGTCGTACGACTATAGATTCCAACAGTCAATTAACCCATAGTCGCACGACCAGAGAAATAACGGACACCCTTCCTTTGAGCGACTTCGACCAAACTATTAAAACCCGTCCACGATGGCTGTCGTACGACATGATTTCAGTTATTAAACTAACAACATACTTTATATTATGTTTAATGCAGGATTACAAGGACGTTTATGATTAGGGATCATAACGGAAGACGTTACCAATAACAACAGATGTAACGGACGCTATCATCAATATTAAACGGACACTTTATTAAAGATATGCATTCAAGACTAGCTAACGGACAATTGAAGTATAAATATGAAGATTGAACTTCACATTCGGACATCTGATTCTCAAACTTTACAAGCTCACGAATTACGTTCTCAAGCTCACTCAATCTCTCTGGAAGTTCATAAAGCCCTTGTTGTTTGTCGTACGACGCACGACCGAAGTTTAATTATACACGACGAACGACCGACTTTACGTTATTGTATTGTTTTGCTTTACATTTCACTTGTAACACTTGTTAACAAGGACGACGTCCCTGATTGACGTCCATAGTGCACGACGACTCATACTCGTCCGTGGTTTTTACCCATTTTAAGGGTTTTTCCGCGTCACCAATTCCCTTGTCCCATTTATTTCACTTCTATTATTGTCGTACGATTATTAAAGCTACTTTCTTTGGTTGGATCAAGCTCCACATTTACCTTAAATTTTCCTTGGGAGATTTTTGGCATAAACACTAGTCATATGCACGAGAGAGTAGCTTGGTGAAGTCTTCCGGATTTTGGAGATAACGATTGTTATTGCGTTTTAGTAACACCCGACCTTAATTAGTCTTTATGTAAGACTTTATTTATTTTGTTGATGTTTCAACCTAGAATTGTATTTCCAATATGGACTTGTCCTAAGATATTTTATTCTACATTTGAGATATTGTTGAAAATTTTAAATTAGTCGTTTTTTCCAAATTTGAGGGTGTTACATGCTACTATCTAGGGTGGAGAGCTTCAAGTCTTAGATCCAACACCGAGAGATCTTCTAAGTTTTCTAGGTTTTAACTAAAACCTAATTTGTGAGTCAAACTAACCTTGAAAACTTTATACATGTTAAAATGATGGTATTTGGTCTCCTAATCTAGTCTTGATCTCATTTCTCACTTGCATGAACCTAAATCTCATTTTGAGAATTTTGGGAGATTTGTAGGATTTTGGGTTCCTTGATAGTCTTTAATCATAGTATGTGGTAAATGCGTTCTAAATGTATATTTATGGTGTTACATGGTAATGAATGAGTACTCATTCACTCATATTGGAAATTTTGGGAAAAACCTAGGTCAAACGAAGGTTTGGAAACTTTTGAACATTTGATGAAATAAATGTGCATGGTGGATTTTATGCTTACATGGTTATATTTTCTCAAGTATTGTTAAGGCTTGGAAAGAAATGAGTATTTCCTATATTCGTAATATATTTGGTATAAGTTGGTATTTGTTGTGTGACCTTTTATGGTATTTAGTATTTACATATTGGGCATTGAATATTGTAAAATGCATACATGGAAGGCAATTGGTATTAGTTTTATGTCATGAATTATTAGACATTGAAGTCTAGTCTTATTTGGAATTGGGATATGGATCATGGGAATTATAGTTTGGAAAATGTGCATTTAATTACAAAGTGTTTCTAAATGAATATGTTTCTCTGGAATGACGGGGAACCAAAGTAAAGACTTAAATAGAGTTGAACTTGGTAACTCTTTGAGTGAAATATTTGGATAGAGTTGAACTCATTATTATAACACTAAAGACTCGGATAGAGTTGATGTTCAAGATAACTAAAGACTCGGATATTAGTTGATGTTCAAGAAGACTAAAGACTTGGATAGAGTTGATGTCTTGATTAACCATTCTTATTGTAGACATGTGTGACCTACCTTGTGTTCCTTCACGATTATCGTAATCGGTTCTCTCCCGTAAATTTTATGATGTATTTTGATTTTGAGAGTTGTTAGAGGGCTATATGATTGTATTTTCATTTTAATAGATTTATTATCAATTTTTTTATTTCACTAGGTGTTAGCCTAATACTTTTTTCTTAAAATGATATGTATATCAGGTTCTTTTAGCGACGGGGTTTACAAAAAATGAGGGATGAGCATGTTGGCCGTTAGCGGCAACTTTTTTAGGTTTGTAAACGCTTGATATTTCCCCTTCTTGGGTGATTCCCTTATTTATCAGATGGCATATTTTGCAATTATTCAGGTTTAAATTTATTCATGTTTTTAGGGTGTTACATCACTTAAACTTGTCCATAACAAAAGGGGGTAACCTAATCACTTTTTTTCTTATCACAGTCGCACGCCTTCATCTTCAGCCAAATCGATCTTAAAGCCTTCAAATTCAGACAACAAATCGATCTTCAAGCTAGATCAGTCTTCAACCGCTCGACTCCAAAATCGATCTCCAAGTCGTCGATCTCCAAGGTAAAATCGATCTCCAATATCCCAGTGTTGTCGAAATTAAAATGAATATATATCAAGGTTTAGAAAATCCCAGTGTTGCGGTTTACATATATCAAGGCTTGCGGTTTATGGGGATGATGACACGTAGAAAAATAAGGTTTGATGTGCCTTGAGATTTCGACATATGTAAAGTAAAACCGCAAGCTGCGGTTTTGTTACTATTGGCTTGCGGTTTCCTATGTTTTTGACATGTGTTAATAAGTAAGTTTGTTGTTCTCTAAGATTTTGACACCCGTCTTTTTTTTTTCTACAAGATTCTCACAATAAATATTTTTAATACAAAACCGCAAGGCTTACGGTTTTACTTTATGGCTTGCGGGTTTTTTTATTTTTTATTTATTTTTATATCAAATCATGGATGGTCAGAAAAATTCTGACACCACAACAAAAAATAGTCTTATGGAGTCAAATTTGGTGGTCTTTGGACTTTTTTGAAGAAAAAAAATTAAGATCGCCATTTTCTAAAAACATTTAGGGGATGTTTGGGATTGCTTATTAATTTATTGCGTTTTCAAGCAGCAAATAAGCTGTTTTGAGTGTTTGGAATGGAAAAAAGGAAAAAATGCTTATGACTTTTCCACCCTGCTAATAAGCAGTTTTTGATAAGTCATTTCCAACTGACTTATTTAAAACTCCTTATTAACTTATTTAACCAAATTACATATTTGTCTGTTCTTTCTATAAGTTAATAAGCATTTTACAAATAAACATAAGTTAATAAACACTTTACGAATAAGCATAAGTTGTTTTAAATAAGCAATCCCAAACACCCCCTTAGTCAACATGGCTATTTTGGTTAATAACCCCTCTGTAGGGGGGTGGATGTATATATAGATGTATAGTTTCACCTTTTTTAATAGAAAAAAATATATAAAGAAAAACTAAAATAACTCCTGATTTAACTAAATTAACGAACTTATTTTAACAGTATTAGTCAGAGATACTATAATCAAACCAAATTAGATATCATAAAGATTAAAACCAATCGGTTGGTGTATATATAGATGTATATTTTCACCTTTTTTTTAATAGAAAATAGATAGATAAAAAAAACTAAAATAACTTTTGATTTAACTAACTTAGGTGCTCTTCGGATCGTTTTCTGTTAAAACCTGAATGGATATAGTTGTCAGTATTGATAAAGTTGTCTGTATGTTAGTAGATAAGTTATTGTTCGGTTGTTGTGCTGAATAAATAGTCTGAATATCAAAAATGACCATTTTACCCCCGATCTTTATTTTTGTCTGAAAAACTAAAAATGTTGAATAAATAACTTATAATTATAAAAAAAATCAATTTAAGCATCTATTAAATAAAAACAACTTGAAAATCTTTTGCAATAAGATTTTTGTCTTATTTATTTTGTTCCACCAAATATCACCCATCAAGATAATTGACAAACTTCTTAAATTCCAATCCAATTCACCATTCTCTACATCTTCTTCTTCCATCTTTTTAATCTTCCACCACTGGTGCATACTTATCTTAGCAGCAAAAAAACAAAACCAAGTACTTTATTCTAAATTGAAGACAATTAACAGAGATCAAAGTTTAGTTTAACAAAAAACCAAATACTTTATTCTAAATTGAAGACAATTAACAGAGATCAAAGTTTAGTTTAAAAAAAAACAAATTAACTCTAGGTTAACCAGAGAAAGAGGGACGATGGAAGAAGGCGAGATGTTATGATTTCCCGACTTCCCGTTCCTCTATCTACCATCCTCCTCCTCAGGATTTATATCCAAACCCAAAACGAGAAAACTAATTTCGAGATTCACATCTGGAAGAAGACGGTGGAGTGAGCAGTGAGGCAACGACCGGCGGTGGTGTGGAAGAGGGAGGTGACGACCAGCGGTGGTGGCCGGTGGGGAAGAGGGAGAGGGAGGCGACGACCGGCGGTGGTGTGGAAGAGAGAGGCGATGAGTTAAGTGAGGCAAATAATTTTTTTGTAGTATGTGGGTTTTTAACAGAGGGTGGGAAATGGGTTAACTAGATAAAGGGTAGGGTGTGTCTTTTGAATAGCTGAAAGTAGAGGGCTTGGTATTTTTTGCTGAGCGATTCAGCCATTGGCTGAACGAATAAGCCATAACCGAACAATTATTTATGGCTGAGCGAATAAGCCATATAGACTATACAGTCCATTAAGCCACAACCGAACAGCCCCTTACTTTAACAGTATTAGTCAAAGATACTATAATCAAACCAAATTAGATATCATAAAGATCAAAACCAAAATAAACATATAATAGGAATCTCAAGAGGAAAAAAAAAACATAGGAACCAAATCCTGGGGTACAACATTGTTTTAGTTAAGGACCACTTTGACCGACAATGAAAATGTGTTTTAGTTGACGACCGATCAGATAGGAAATGGTCTAGGCGTGCACTCAAAGCCACGTGTTTGATGAACTTCACATAGGAAATATGTTGGTAATTATTTATCAGATTAAAAACTATAATTTGGTTTATATAGTTTTTTCATTCTATATTTATTAACAAATATTATATATATATATGATTATTAATAAAAATTTAGTATTAAATTATATAAAACCGTATGATATGATGTGCATTATGGGCGGTGGTAATGTGTATAAATAATACTAGTGTTTTTTGGACCGTGGGATAAGCATTTCCCATATTTGATTCATTTATTGGATGTTGACGCAAGCCAACGTGGTTGAAAACCTTCTTTTTGGAGCAACTACATGTTACATTTAAATTTTCTTTAAAAAAATAAGTATTTTATTTTTAAAAAAAAAAAAGTTTTATAATAGTTTAAGAATAATACCTATCACTGGTATTTGTTTTTTTCCTTAGTAACGGTGGGTTTCCAGGTCAGTTTATACATACCGGCTAATCTCTCGTGTGAATCACAGATGGTAATCACAAGGGTTTTGACAACCAGATTCAAACCCGAGGAAGATAAAATTTCACTACATCCACCTAAGCCTAAACGTTGTGTTCTCGAGTTTTGGAGGGAAATGAGAGGAAAATATTACTTTTACCAATATACCCTTACTTATTTCGTAGCGGAATGTAATTAATGGGTATAAGAGAATCTTTCCATATTATGTGAAGGTTATAGTTCTCATTCTTTTCACGGAACCCAACCCTTGACGCATATACACTATCAAAATATTTGTATTCATCAATTAGTATAGTAGTCAACACATACGTAAGTATATATGCATTGGTGCATCAATGCATAATATGATTCTCACGGTAATTAAAATATTTATAGTTCCTCCTCTAAACTTTTCTGTACCCAGGCCATATAAAAACAATTTTACGTACGTTCCTATTTTGAATAACCAACTTTCAAAACTTCTCATTTCAAAAAACCAAAATAAAACCAACTTTGTGTGTTTTCGATCTTACAAATTTGGTTAGCAGTTCATTTGGAAAAAGAAGTTTTGAAAGTTAATTTCCCAAAATAATAATAAAAACAAAGTACAGATGTATGAAAGAGGCAAACAGCTCTGGTCTCCGTTAATTACAGATATTAAAACCTTCTTTACCCTCAAAAAAAAAACTACTAAAATTTCATAACTCAGATTATTGTTACTCTAACAGATCAAAATTGGCTTTAAATTCTACCTTTTTAAACCACCATCACAACATTCACTATTGCCCATTTGCATATATGTTTCTAATCACTTAAATTCAATTGAGCCTTTTGTGAGGATGCATACCTGATAGCCACTTTTCAATCATCGAAATCAGCTTGATTATGCGAGATATGTTTCGTTCTTTAAATGGAGCCCGTCACCAGCTCTGTTCTTGTATCGATATTGGTCACACCATTTAGACTGCCTCTCTTTGCTTCATCTTTCGTACTTCCTTTCTTCTTCTTAGCCTTGTTGGTTTTTGATTCCAGAACGGGAATTGGGGAATTACTCAAAGTGATGATCCCGAGTTTTTCAGACCCTTCAGAAGCTGATTCCATATCAGCTAAAATGCGCTTGAGCTGAGCTTGTTGACAGACGATTCTGCCCTTGTTCCATCCGGGTAAACAGAACGATGATGAAACACCATCCTTCAAAAGTGAATACGTCATCTTTGCAACGGGAAAATCTCGTGTTATGGAGCTCTTCTCCATCTGCCCTCTTCTGCTTGAAAAAATATATATACCATTCAACTGTGTCAGGTTGGAGTGATTGTTATCAAACAAAACTGGTATTCAGGCAGGATCGATTTAATCATATTTCTAAAGGATCTTGTTGAGAACTTATTATGTTTGTCAAACAGAAAAACGCACAAAAGGCGATATCCCAAGGCATGCAGAACCGTAAAGAAGTTGCAAAACAATAAGAACCTCCAAATAATTTGTCAATTAATGGTTAGTAGGACTTGAAAAGGTTTAAGAAGACTAGAACCCCATTAGATTACTCTTCAAAGAGCCCTTGAAGAGAGAGGGGGGTCCAACATATACCAAGGAGAAAGGTTCAATTCTAGTCGACGTGGGACTCCAACAGCAAGAAATAAATGTCTCAAAGGCATCCCATGTCTTACATTGCCCATAATCCTGTTTAAAAATAGTTGGCTAATAGTAAATTCTGGTGTAGGCAAGACAGATATTGCGCGATATCGTAAAAGAAACCTGGCAAGCTGATAGGTACTAAATTAATAAGAATAGGAATAGGCTAGCTTTTTATTGATAGTGGCCCAGTTCGAGAGGGGCAAGGTCTCCGTTTACAAGAAAAGATAAATATGAGTAACTCCGATGATAACAATGATAAGCAAGCCTGTTATTTATACTATCCTATTCTTAGAATTAAGTATGGTACCTGCTAAAATCAAGAATGGTAATTGCTCCCTAATTTCTTGGTTAATCATCAATTATTTTGGCCTAGTGGATTTAGCCGATTCCCAAAAATAGAATTCAGCTGCCCCATATTGACAGCTGTGACCCGGTTCCTTTTCCTCGAGTACACCTTCGGTGGGTCTTTATCATTACTTCCCTCCCGGTAAAACGCCTTGTCCTCGAGGCGGAATGCAGGAAATTGCTCAGCTACTAGATCATAAGTTTCCCACGTAGATTCTTCGATGGGACGATTACACCATGAGACCAACAGTTCTAAGTTTGGGCGGCCAGCTTCATAAACCCAACGATGAGTGATGACAGAACTTGGTTGCAAGTCGATTTCCCAGTCTTTGGTGATGGGTAATGGTGTAGCTGGTACTGAAGAAAACGAGCCATGGGCAGGTTTAAGCATCGAGACATGGAAGACCGGGTGGATTTTAGCTTCGGATGGTAGTTCCAACTCATAGGCAACTGGGCCAACTGTTCGTTTAATACGATATGGTCCAAAAAACCTTGGGGATAGCTTCTCGTAGCGACGATTGGCCAAACTCTTTTGACGATAAGGTTGAATCTTCAAGAAGGCATAGTCACCAACCTGAAACGTGAGTTCCCGTCGCTTCATATTTGCTTGGTTTTTCATCCGGTCATGGGCCTTTTGGAGGTTTTGTCGAAGAAGCTTCAACATATCATCCCTATCAATTAATTGTTGTTCCATCTCTGCATTTTTGGTTTCCCCCACCACGTAAGGAAACAAAGGAGGTTCCCTGCCAAAAACAACCGAAATTTAGGTTGTACCGGTGGATGTGTGGTACCCGGTATTGTATGAATATTCGGCCCATGGTAAGAAAGTACTCCATTTGGTTGGTTGTTCACTGGCGAAGCAGCGTAGGTAAGCTTCTAGGCAACGATTTAGCACTTCGGTTTGACCGTCCGTTTGAGAATGGTAACTTGTACTCAATTTTAACTAGGTCCGACTTAATCGGAACAATTTTTGCCAAAAGTTGCTAAGGAAGACAATGTCTCAATCAGAAACGATAGAGCGGGGAAAACCATGTAATCTGATTATCTCTTTGCAAAGTACCGTAGCTACTCCTTTGGCCGTGAATGGATGAGACAAACAGAGGAAATGAGCATATTTGCTTAGGCGATCCACTACGACTAAGATAGTGTCGAAACGGTTTGATGGAGGTAAACCAACGATAAATTCCATGGAGATATCCTCCCAAATTTGGTTTGGGATGGGTAAGGGTTGAAGCAAACCGGCAGGAGACAGAGTTTGGTATTTCTGTTGTTGGCATATCACACATTGATGTACAAAAATCCTCACATCCTGTTTCATCTTTGGCCAATAGTATCGAATGGAAAGACGTTTATAGGTTTTTAAAAAAAAAACATGACCACCGATTGGGGTATCATGTGCTTCTTGTAACAGCTTAAGTCTGATGGAAGATACCTCTGGTATTACCAAACGCCCTTGGTAAAACAAAAGCTGATTTGCAAGAGAGAAATCAGTGACGGACGAAGGATCCTCATTCAGTTTGCTGATCAGGTCGCTTGTAAAAGGATCGGTTTTCAACCCAGCTTTGATATCAGCCATCTCAACACAATAAGGGACAATGAGTGTCAATAATTCTCCTGAGTAAGGTCGACGAGATAAGGCATCAGCCCCCTTGTTCTTTTTTCCGGCATGAGTGGTAATGAGTTTAAGTAGCAATCTTTGCTGCTCGGTAGTGATAATGCGCTGCTCCAATAAAAACTTCAGGGTATAATGATCGGTGCGGATGAGAAAATACCGTCCAAGCAGGTAATGACTCCATTTTTGTACCGCCAGGACCAATGCCAGCAGCTCCCTATCGTAAGCCGATTTAAATCGGTTAGATGGGGAGAACCCCTTGCTGCTGAAATAGGCCACAGGATGATCCTCTTGTGATAATATTGCTCCTACGCCATCTGACGAAGCATCACACTCTATAATAAAGGGTTTCGAGAAATCGGGTAATCTCAGAACCAACTGGAGAAAGCAAAGCTTGTTTCAAGTCATTAAAGGCTTTAAGAGCCTCTCCCGACCAACTAAACCCATCCTTCTTGGTCAATGCGGTGAGGGGTCGGGCTATGAGACCGTAATTACGAACAAAGCGCCTATAATACCCGGCTAACCCGAGGAAACCTCTCATTTCCTTTACTGTTGAGGGTACGGGCCACGATCCAACTGCTGATATTTTTTCTTCCTCTACACTAACTCCTTTCGAGTTGACCACATGACCAAGGAACACAACATGTTCTTGCCCAAAGCAGCATTTCGATAATTTAGCAAAAAATTGATTGCCATGAAGTAACTTTAGGGCATGTTCCACATGAAACTTGTGTTGTTCCATACTTGGGATGTAAATTAGAATGTCATCAAAGAACACAAGTATGAAACGCCGTAAGGACGAAATAGATCGTTCATGATAGCCTAAAATGTGGAGGGAGCATTAGTGAGACCAAAAGGCATGACCTTGAATTCGTAATGACCCGAGTGAGTGCGAAAGACTGTTTTTTCGATATCCGGGGCTGCCACTCTGATTTGATAATAACCCGATCGCAAATCGAGTTTTGAAAACACCGTAGCACCATACAGTTCATCAAGTAACTCGCCAATACTGGTAATAGGGTATTTATCGGCTATAGTTATCTTGTTAAGGGCCCGGTAATCGATGCACATTCGCCAAGAATTATCCTTATTCCTCACTAGTAATACTGGGCTTGAGAAAGGGTTGGTACTCGGTTGAATAAAGCCAGCGGTCATCAACTGTTCCACTTGTTTCTCTATCTCATTTTTTTTGGGAGTGGGGATAACGATAAGGACGGATGTTAGGCGGGGTGGAGTTTGGCAAAAGTGGGATTGAATGGGTTTGTGATCTAACCGGAGGTAAATGTTGAGGTTCCTCAAAAACAGTGGTGTATTGGGTGAGAATAGGTTGTAGTGGGGCTGGTATGCAGGGCTGGATCAATGGCTAGATGTTGGAAACAGGATGATTTTTGGGGGCCGGATGCGATGCCCTGGTACCGCTTCCCATCTATTGAGAAGATCATGAACAATTCTTTCCGGTTAGCTTGAACCGTATTTAATGTGGCTAACCATTGAATACCCAGAACTACATCAGCTCCACCAAGAGAAAAATGATGGAAATCTTGAGTGATCTTGAGGTCATTAATCTGTACAGGAAGATTTTTGCAGATTTGGCCACATCGAATTACATCCCCATTACCGATTTGAACACCGAAAGGTGCTACCGGTTGAGGAACTAGCTTAAGTCCATTCACCAAGACATCGGAAATGAAATTGTGTGTAGAGCCACCATCAACTAAAATTAAAACTTTAGTAGAATGAAGCATACCATGGACCTTCATTGTGGTAGGATGTGACTTCCCCAGAACAGCATGTAAACTGATTTCAGCAGTTTCTTCCTGGTCAGTATCGAGGTTGGTTAGATGTGTTGTAGGTGATTCTTCAACATCCTCATCAACTTCAAAAACCTTGAGAGTACCGGTTTTGCAACGATGACTCGGTCCATATTTATCGCCACATCTAAAACATTCCCCTTTTAGGAATCGGTTTTGTTTCTCTGCTTCGGAAATTCGGAAAGTATTTCTTGGTTGGGTTGAGGTTTGGGCTGGGGTGAACGTTGTTGGTTTGGGATCCGGCTGGGAGGGATTCGAATTTGGGGTCCAAGAAGTACTTTTTCCGGGTCGGTGGGGGGTGAGTTTAGATTCAAACTCCAGAGCCAGACTCATGGCACTATATACCGTACGAGGCTTGTGAATTCGTACATCGGATTTTAATTCATCTCTGAGGTCGTTTAGGAATACCCCTAAAAGACAATGATCGGGCAAATTTGAAACCCGAGAGGATCTCTTGACGAACTCCTGCCGATATTCTTGTACCGAACAAGTTTGTTTAATGCTACAAAGGAACTCGTCTGGGTTCTGAAACTCTGCAGGGCCAAAGTTTCTGATAAACGCTTGGACTAATTCTTCCCAAAAAGTGAGTGGATGATCGCCAGAGAGCCATGAATAGAGGTCCAAGACATCCCCTTCTAAGTGCATTGAAGCTATCTCAACCTTCTATTCATCTTGTATTTGATAATACCTGAAATATTTTTCGGCTTTCAGCAGCCACCCGCGAGGGTCTCCGCTGCTAAAAAACGGAAAATCAATTTTGTTATAGGGTCTATGTGGCTGTCTACCCCTCCAAGGACTTCCCCCTCGCCATTCTTGCTGCTTCTGGATAGTTCTCCTTCCTTCAGAGTTGCTATATCTTCCTTCATCGTTTCAATTGACTCCAATTGCGCGGCTATGGCAGCCAATTGAGCGGCGATGGGATCGGGTGGATTACTGCTGTCACTATTCTGGGTTTGCACCATGTCGATGTTTCCCGGCAATGGAACCAAATGATAGGTACTAAATTAATAAGAATAGGAATAGGCTAGCTTTTTATTGATAGTGGCCCGGTTCGAGAGAGGCAAGGTCTTCGTTTACAAGAAAAGATAAATATGAGTAACTCCGATGATAACAATGATAAGCAAGCCTGTTATTTATACTATCCTATTCTTATAATTAAGTATGGTAACTGCTAAAATCAAGAATGGTAATTGCTCCCTAATTTCTTGGTTAATCATCAATTATTTTGGCTGAGTGGATTTAGCCAATTCCCAAAAATAGAATTCAGCTGCCCCATATTGACAGCTTTGACCCAGTTCCTTTTCCTCGAGTACACCTTCAGTGGGTCTTTATCACAAGCCCAAGCAGAGCCAACTGTGTGACCATCTGAGACGAGATCTAGCTTAATGTGACTAATGTTGGCAGCTCAGTGAGCCTAAAAGAGCAGAGCTCAAGTAAGCCAAACCCATCTAGCCTTAAAATGCTGGTTAGTGTTCCTTGTATTTTCTTTCTAAAAATCACTGTCATGGCCTCTTGGGGGCTTCTAATTGTAGATGTTTGATGAGGGATGTTTGTAACTTTGTTTGATGGGTTTAGTTTTAAATTTTAGACAAGGACACGTGACAGGGTGCATACAAGCCATGCCAAGCCTCAGGACTATATAAACCTATACCTACTCATAGGAACAACCTTATATGAGGTAAGTGCAGGCTCCAGCTTTTGGCAAAGCTGAGCTCAAGTCAGAGTTCTTTGGGCTTGACAAGACAGGAGTCTACCCATAGTCAATTCTTTCATGAGCCAAGCAAGCTCGGGTTTGGCACGAATCAAATTCACCCCTACTTATGACGCTACAAAAGATATATCTTCATGCCAAATTCAAAACAAGGATACCTAAATTTGGGACCAAGGGAGTGTTGTTTCCATTAACAATTTTTGGGAACAAAATTAGCACACAACCACCTAGTTGGGGGAAGGAACTTACACTACAACCACAGAAGCTAGATGAGGAAGATCCTCTCCATCCATTAACATCTGATACATGTCCTTAAACCAAACTGATATAGCGGCACATGCACCACCGGGCCACAACCTACAGATGATCAAACAACATATACAAGATTGCTTATCTACAACTTTCGAATACTCATATTTTTTAAACTGAAAGAGAAGCCTTGCAACAATACCTGTGTACATCGACAGACCACACACGCCTGCTGTTACGGAATATTTCGGGGAAAAGTCCTCTCTTTGTTGCTTCCTTAAGCACTCTTGTAGCTCTTTCTTTCTGGCCTAACCACCAAAGAGCTTCAAGAAGTGTGTTGTAGA
Source organism: Arctium lappa (assembly GCA_023525745.1). Taxonomy (NCBI): domain Eukaryota; kingdom Viridiplantae; phylum Streptophyta; class Magnoliopsida; order Asterales; family Asteraceae; genus Arctium; species Arctium lappa. The sequence continues at coordinate 136,574,888 of CM042048.1, forward strand.
ACCTCAATCCTAAACCACGACCTTCCGTGTTGAGTTTATCAAAGACATACTCTACCATTTGCCAATTGGAGGCATCATCATAATCTCCCCTAATCATCTGCCCAATCACCTGATGAACGTTCGATGAATCACATCTGATCATCTCATCCAGCAATTTATAGGCATCGTCCCACCTGAAAATGTGAAATACCAAAGCTGTAAATGAAACTGGAATTGAGGAATAATGTTCTAAATTCCTTGTAATGAGAAAGTTGTATCATATACAATTTACTGAAACCATACGATAATCAATTATGTGCTGAATTATCATAAAGAAAATAATAAAGCCATTTAAGTTGTAAATCAGCTGAGTGGAAGACATAAAACAGCATTTCATTTTATTTTTCATAACTGACCTTTCATTCTTCGCATAAATTGCCAGCATCATGCAGTAGCTCATGACACTAGGCAACACAACCATTTTCTCAATCTCCTGAAACTGCTCTTCACTCTCATCCACAAGACCTGCAAAGCAGTAAACACTCAGAACTGCCTCAAGGGTCCGTTCATCTGGGTTACACTTTGCCTTTTCCATATCAACATAAGCTTTAATCGCGTCTTCAAACTGCCCTGCCTGTCTATATGCTTCAATTACACTATTAAATGTATCTTTATTCCCTGAAACACCACTCTCATCCATTCTAGAGACTATTGCTTCGGATTCTTTATACAGCCCCCCTCTGGCAAACACATCAATCAAAGAGTTAAAGGTCTCAACAGTTGGATTGCTCCCAAGTTCATTCATCGTATTAAAAGTAACAAGAGCTTCCTCATATAAAGCAGCCTGTCCATAAGCTTCCACAATCCCAGTATAAGCCTTTGGACTTGGCACTAATCCATTCTGCCCCATATGCAATAGAATCCTCTTGGCATCTTCATGAAGTCCTCCCTTCCCACATGCAACGATCAAACCCTCATATGTCTCCATATTCGGTTCAATCTTCTCTTCCACCATATCATTAAACAAAGTTATCACCTCCTTAAAATACCCACCTTCACCAAAAACATCTATAAGAATGTTGTAAGTACCAGCATCCAGCCCCATGCTGCTAACTTTCATTTCAAGAAAAAGTTCACGAACTTCATCGTACCTCCCTTGCCTCCCAAAAAGATTCAACAAAATAGTGTAAGTCATTGCATTAGCTACACAACCAGCCGTCTGCATTTGCCTAAAAACATCCATTGCCTCCTTAATTTGTTCCAAATCTGAGTATGCTTCCAATAAGACATTATAGCATGACGCTTCTGGTAAATTCCCTCTGGACTCCATCTCCCTAAGAAGCTCCGAAACCTTTTTAAGATTACCCAATTTACCGAAAGTCTGAACTAAGTAATCATAACTAGTAGTATCCGGTATGGTTCCACCCTCATTCATACTCCTGAAAACCATTACAGCTTCATCACCTAAACCTCTACTAGCACAAGCAGCAAGCAAAGTATTATATGTAACTAAATCTGGTTGTAACCCTTCGTGTCTCATTTCGGCAAATATACTCAATAACCCTTCCCATTCATACCCACCTCTAGCACATGAATTAATCACGGTATTATAAGTCAGATTATTTGGGGAAATTCTCTCTTTCTTCATTCTATCAAGAAGTTGTAAAGAAACCTCATACTGACCATTACGCCCGTAGGCATTGATAATTGAAGTATATGAAAACACGCTACGAGGCACACCTTCGCTAGGCATTTCGTCGAACACCTCGGAGCATTTATCAAGAAGACCTTCACGACCCAAAATTCCAATAACTATCGTGTAAATATGATCATTTGGCTTAGACCAAACCTGCCTCTGCATTTGTTTAAAGAGACGTAAAGATCTTTGCCAGTCTCCACGTTGTGCGAGTTCTTTAAAAACCAAAGCAAAGTCATTGAGGCTAAGCTTGTTTTTGAACGGCTCGAGACAACGTGCTACACTGCCTCGTGGAGGTAAGCTGGAAAGTTTGTTGAGTAGGCTTTCAACTTCGTAGCTGTACTTACCTTTCTCGACACTATTTGAAGGGTACCCGAAAACGAGCTCTTTGGGTTTGGGTTTGGATCTCGTCCTGGATCTGGATCCGGGTGGTTTAGCTACTGAGCTCTCGCAGATTACAATTGAGCGGCGGCCGGCGAATTTGAACCCTCGGGTGGTGAATTGGGGGAAACTGTATACTTGTATGGTGGGTTTGTTTGCACTACGGATGAGAATTGGCGAGATAGAGTGGTGGTATGAGAGTGTCATCTTGTTGCTAGGGTTTTAGTTCGCATGAGTCGACAGTATGTTTTACGCTATGAGATTGAAAATTCACTTTATTTCCGGTGTAACTGTGTGTTCTTGAGAGATTGCGAAGAGATGCAAGAAGCTAACAATGGAGTTTGAGCTGCTGCAGGGTTGAAGGGGAAGAAGAAGAAGAAACACAGTAACTTCGTTGTGGATAACAGGTTTTATTTGCCGCTTAAAAGAATTGGGTGAAATGCAATAATGACCCTTATAGTATGATGTTTGTAACTTAAACTCCTTATGTTTTGTTTAATGTTCAAGCAATTTCCAGGAATTCACATTTTTAACCCTTGTAAATCGATTTCTTCTCATTTTTATGGTTATTTGAACAATGAAATCGATGTTGCTAGTTTCAAGTTTTTCTCCATTAGTAACACCAATTCAATGGGAAATTATTAGGTTGGGACATCATGGTCGTTAAAGCATGATTAACATGTAGAGATACTATAGAGAATGTCTTCAATTCAATGTCTTGTTCCATCGAGTAGTATATGATCATAAATTGGATAATGATGGGCTTAATATATATTTTTTTTCAGTGGGACACTTCAAAATATATAATACATGTACTTACCTCGACTTAGTATGTTACACAACACATATGGGTGTCAAGTTAGTTTCACACATAAGTTTTATATATCTATCTAGATATACATACACATTCATTATTGTTTTATGTCAAATAACCTTGTTAAGTTGGGAATCTCTAAGGTAAGAAAAGAATGAATCTAATGTTGGTGGAAGGTTGAAGACAGAAAGAAGATTGTTCTCACCCTGGTGTACCTTTCCAATGTTGGTGGAAGGTTGAAGATAGAAGGACGATTGTTCTCACCCTGGTGTACCTTTGATCCATTAAGTGAGAGCCCTTCCACACAGGACTCCCAAATCACTATGGCTGACTTTCATCTCTGTTCGATCAGTCAGTCTCACAGTCAGGCAGACTTATACCATTATGCTCACGAGTGGCACTGTAAATGGCGTGCCCATACTCTAACTCTAAATAACGCTCTTTTGCAAAATGAACGTAAAATTTGATCATGTCCTCGCATTTAATGATCATATCCATAGCATATTAGATTATATAAAACTTTAGCCCCTTATAGGGATCAATACCGTAACATCATAAAAACAAAAATCTCAAATATATATAATACAATGTTATATCAATTATAAAAAGTGATTTCGTGTTTGTGTTTTTTAGGTTCTAGCATGCACTTTTAGTCATTTTTTGGCATTTCACCTTTTCATTTGAATAATTTGTGTCTTGTGTCGGCTCATGGTTTGCTCTCGTAGTTTTGGTTGATTTTAAGGTAATTTCGAGTGCTCGGGGTGCAAGTTTTAATCCAATAAACAAGATGAGTTGTAGCATCTTATGTAACACCCAAAAATAGGGATAACAAAATTTACGAAAAATGGAAATGTGGTATATAAATTTGCTAAAGCAATCGAGCCTCCCAAAAATGGGGAAATAATTAAACCTGTTTGTAACACCCGTAAATTCCTGTCTATGAAAGCCAACCCTTTGAGAAATTCTTGTTTCTTATCGTAGGATTTCATCCCCTATATCTTACCTATTTAAGCCTTATCGCGTCATGAGTGGTATGTGCGGAAAATGGGAAGAATCGAGCCTCAGTACACTCTGGGCGATAGTGTCTTGGCGATAGTGCCCTGGGCACAATCGCCAGCGGGGGTGTGCCCGCGGTACGTGTTGGGCGATAGTGCCCTGGCACAATCGTCGGGCACAATCGCGGTCGGCCCAGGGTCTTTTAAGAGTCGCGATCCTCAACCATTTCCCTCACTCTCACTTCTATCTTCTTCCCTTTTCTCTCCCAAACACCAAAACCGAACCCTAACCTATTTTGGGGGGTTTTCTCTCCCCAAACCTCATGATTCTTTACCATCTAACTAGTTGGAACCTTGAACCACAAAACCTCCATCTTCATCTTCCTCATCAAGTTCATCGGTTGGGAGCTCGGGTTGAAATGTTGGATTGGGTGTTCTCGGAAGCCTCTTTGTCTTCAAGGGTAAGTTTTCTTGTATTAAGGTTATAAATGCTCCATTGATGGTTTCTTAGTGTTTGGTATCTCAAATCTTGGATTTGATGGTTTTGGAGAAATTAGGGTTTTAATCTCGTTTAGGGATTTCGGTGTATAATGTTTGGGGAATGTTTCTAAATGGTTTGGATTGTATGGATCTAGGTTTTGGAAGTTCTCGGCTTGAGGATTCAAGCGGCCTTCAAAAGAGCTCGTTGGGTGAGATTCTAGATTTAGCTTAAATCTAGCAAGGTGAGTTCAAGTTGATTTGTGAAAACGTTGTACATGCCAAAATGTCTATTTTAAAGTGTTTATGCGTTTTACATGAAATTATCAAGTGTTGGGGTATTTGCTAATCTTTGGATCTTTGAAGTATTTAACTTTACAAACTTTGTATAACACCATATTTGGGATTTTTGGGCATTTTGATAAATGTGTTACAAATAAATGTGTTTTGAGGTCTTATTGCATAAATAGATCTTTGATCAAAGAAATACGCTTTTAAATGTTTGTCGGGTTTCATGCATCATTCACGAAATGGAATGTTTTGTAAAGTATTAGTTGCACACTTATGCGAGGTACTTGAAAGAATGTTTATAGTCTCATTTTATGATTTTCATTCTTATCAGCAGTTAAAGTTGGAAAATGCATATTTTGTGTTATGAGACATTTGGAAAAATTATAAGGGTATAAGTTCATTTGGAAAATGGGTTGTCTCAACTAATGTTGAGTTTTGAACTAATCTTACTGTTGGTCGTTGTGTTGGCATATCCGTTGGTCGAGTGCGTTTTATCGTACTTTTATTTGCATTTATCAATGAGTCAATTGGATTGCTAAGCCTATGGCTTGGCATTGTTATTTTGATGGGGTTTTGGACAATTGTCCAGTTTTGGTAACTCGACTTCGAGCCTTGTTGGCAATTTTGGATGAAGCTCGTTAGGTATCGGGTGCGATGTAAGTCCTACGAGCTGCACGTTAGGTATCGGGTGAGATATAAGTCCTTCGTGTTGAACGTTAAGGTACCGGGTTGCGGTATAAGTCCTTCGTGCTCAAGTATTACGATATTAGATGAGGGGCTCGATATAGGAACCCGACGAGGTTGAACTCGAGTTTCCGTGGGTGTACGTTTAAAGCTACTGAGCTTGACATCTCTTGCGTGTACTTTTGTTTATATGACTAGTCATAACAACATAAAATGGGCTTACTTTGTGGACCGCCACATTTTATGAAATCGGGAATCCCCCGTCACCGAAAGGTGTTGTTTTTGGGTATTGAGTTTTATTATCCAAGTTTTCGGTGACGTTTTGTATTATTGGGTTTTTCCCTTGATTTTATGGGATGAGTATTATGTCCCACCCGTGTTTTGGGGTGCCTTGGGATATAAGGTTTAACCGTATCTTCATAAATGGAGAGTTCAAGTTATATTTACGCTTTGAGTGAGTTTTGGGTTAAAGCTAACTTATAAATGGGCGGCTTACATTGGTATTATCATCTTTGTAGTGGTTGGATTTGGAAAACGTCCAAATTTGTGTTCTTTGTTTAAAATGCATATTATTGGAAAATGAGTCGTTTTCACATGTAAGACATATCATATTGAAGGACTACGATTTTAACCGCATCCTTTCTTTTAAACGATTATTTTATATATGTTGAAAACTCTTGAGCTCACTAGGCGTTAAGCCTAACCTTTTTATTTGTCGGCATGTGCATCAGGTTTCAAGGTTGGGAGTTGGTCCTAGCAATCCTATGAAGAGTCGAGCCTTAGCTTTGTGCAAATGTAAGTAGTTGATGAAGTCTTCCGCAACGTTGGAGATAGTAACTATTATGGGGTTTTAGTAGTACCTGTCCTTATCATAGACTTTTGTATAGAATGAATGGTTGTATTGAGGTTAAGTCATAATTTGTGATGGAAGATGATTTATTTATTGATGTATTTAGTAAATTTTAAATAAGTTACTATTTCGAGATTTAAGGGTGTTACACTGTTTAATTACAGTTGTAATATAACGGGAATGGACAACAACCAACTAATCTAATTTATATGTTAGAAAGAAGATTACAAAAGGGGTGTCATATATAAGCCAAAAATGGTCTTCACAAAAAGTGCACTCTAAAGCACCTTCCCCAAGCTCTCACCCAAGCGCTTCTAAACCTGCTTTGAAACCGCACCACTAGAACCTGAGATACACATCGATACCAAACAAATGTTAGGCCAAAAAGCCTAGTGAGTTCGTACAAGAAATAGCATATAAGATCAATTGCAATTCTTATCAGTAGTTAACCAAAGTTCATTAAATGTGGAGTCAATAGGGGAGACCCATAGCACCAATCAAGTTCCACCCAAAGAGTCGATATACCTTGATGCTAACTACTAACAGTGACATCTGAAAGACACGACACATCCGAGGACTACAACCATGGCATTACCCCGAATGGCGGAGGTCTAGGCACATACCATCACAATGGCACCCAAGACTACATCCTCCTAGTGTCTACTGACTTGGTTCGTCCAACATACATTATAGGAGGTCTCAAGGCATAATATACCAAAGATATTTCAATACCAACCATGGGCACAATATCACCATCCCAATCAATATAAAGTCCATTACAAGACTAGTATGACCAAAATCTCATCATATAAACATGATACCACCAAATAGTGTCTCAAATAGAAAATCATCCCCATAACAATTTATGCATTCCATATAGTCATGGTAAGACATATATAGACATGTAAACATAAGGAAAAACCTCAAATACTTAAATATGTAGAGATGAGCATTTCAAGTATAGATACAATAATAACAAGTAGAAGATTATGATGTGTATCTAGTTTTGACAAAAGTTTAGTAAACTCACAATCTAGGTTTTTGGACCAAAACCTAGAAAATAGGAAACCCTAGCTTGAAGAGGTTGAGTCTTGGAGAGGAGAGGTTGAACTTTAAGAACCCTGGTAAAAGTTCCCTTGAGAAGAGTTATTGCAAGAATCCAAGATCCAACCACCAAATTCGTTGTTATTAATGAGGTTTAGTGATTAGAAGGGAAATGGTAGGTTTAGGAGCTCTCAAAATCGCCCAAGGAAAAAGAGGAAAGTGAAGTTAGAAATCGGACAAGGATCTCATTTAAGTCTCAGACCCCGTCGGCGACAGTGACATTGTCACTGTTGCGAGTCACAATCGCGCCAGGCTCAAAGCCCGCGGTACATCCCACGCGATAGATTGTCACTATCGCGGGGTCACAGTCGCGCCAAACCCTAGACTCTCGGTACATCCGTTGCGATAGTGACAAGCGATAGTGCCTTTGGCACTATCGCGTGGCATTATCGCGCCACACCCCTGACCGCCCAAAAACTAAGCCAAAAACGATAACGAGCGCGAGGTTTAGACATTCAAATGATTATATAATTCATATAGCATTATAACATTATAAAGATGATCATGCGCATATAAAGGACTTCATTTACTCAAATAATCACAATTAATGAAATGTAAGGAATAAATATTTACCTTTAGATTTTTTCGGGTGTTACATCTTAGGTGTGATTGCAAAAAAGCAAGCATCAACACGATAATGAATCGTACACTACAAGTTCCTAACATACATGGAAGAACCAAGCATTGTCAGAGATGTGTGTGAGTAGAAGAAAGCAAAATAAGAAAAATATGTGCATAGTAACATACTTTAGACAACTTGACCTTGAGGGTTGAGGCGATATTTTGATCATATATCACTCGTATAAACTCGGATTGAGGCAATTCAAAAGGCTATGGGAATCTAAGGAAAAGATATGCAACTTTCTTATTTGATATTGGCACTAACCATAATAGAAGAACATTGGCACGGTCATGTAGGTTGGTAGAAGGCTTGGTACAGACAGTGCCTAATGCAAGGCAAAAGCTATATAGTTGTGCCTAGGGTTGAGAACTCATGAAAATTGTATTTTAAGAGGGTAACTTGGGGATTCACCTCTTATTTGACCATAGGTATAAAAATACACCTTTTGTGGCATTTTTATGGTAATTCTAGATCTGAAGATGTACCCTTTCTCTTTTTTGCTCTTCTTCTTCTTCTCTCATCTTCTCACCTTCTCTTTATTTGTTTCAGTAACAATTACAATGCTTTCAATATTGAAAATATATGTTACAAAATCATCTATCCTTTGAGTTCTCAATGTTGGTAATGTCTTTCAATTCCGTTAGTTTTCTCGCAGTTGATCTATGTTTTGTTTTTTATTTGTCTGTTGGTGCATTATAAATTCTTGATGCTTGTGTGTGTTGGTTTTCTTTTTGTCTAGTTAGTTGGTATTTTGTTTGGGTTTGGTTGAAACCTTTTATGGGTTAGATTATTTTATAAAAGTTATTCATATATAGGTTGATTTATATTAATATTAATTACTTTCTTTTAAAAGTTGAATCACTAGTGAAAGTTTGGTTTTAATTTCAGAATCTAAATTAGTGTGAATTATCCTGGTTTTGTGCTTTCAAAAGTTTGATCTCAGAACTGAGAACCTAGTTTTTGATTGATGTTCTCACATGAAATTAGATGGGAATGTTAGTCGAGAATTATCATGACTAGATAATAATACATGTATATCTTTGAATTACCTCAAAAGTATGTACAGTTTGTGATAATAAAAAAAATGGCTTTCTTGTCTCAGATAGGTTTTTAGATGTTTTGATGTCATTTATCTCATTAATCAGAATTATATGGATTGTTGAATAAGGTTTGCTGGTCCTTATTGGGTAATGACTAACACATAAAGTGTTTGTAGAAGGGGAGGTTGAATACAACCACAACAAAATTTCACTTTTTAATTTTGTATGTTTATAAAAACGAAGAATTATAGATTTGTTGCGAAAGCTAAGAAGATAAGACATTATCCTAAACATTCCTGGTGACAAATTTGCTCACTAAGGAGATGTTGAAATAATAGAAGATTTTACTATTTTAGATCTTAAACTAAGATAGTCTTCAGATGTTGATGTCGATTTGTCTAAGAAACTATCACTCAGAATTTCTATCAAACAAGTGAGTTGTAACATTGCCAAATGTAGTCTTTTATAGCAATAAATGCATTAAATGTTGCATGCCAACTTTAATGTGTGTCTTCATTTGATTTGTTGATCAATGCATGCTTGTACTCTTCATTTAAGCTTTTTGAATATCTTAAAGATATGATGTAGATATTTGTTACCTAACCCATCCTTTTATATGTAGAAGGAACGATAAAGGAAATATAGTACTATTAAAATAGTATTTTAGAACTTTTCTTGACTGACATGTTGAGCATGTTCCCATGCCATAATAAGACATGAGTTGGTAAGAGTTGATCAACCAAACTTGTTGTTTAAGTTTGCACTCCAAGATCAACTTGCCAAAGTCATCAATCGGCTAGATAACAATCCAATCTATTTTGGTATCTATCTTGGTTTCACTTCAACTAGTATTCGATTTTGCTGAAGGCATTTTGTCGTGGACCAATATTGAATACAATATTAAGACTTTTACAATATAATTTATGTTCTAATCTTTTTCTCCGAAACATAAAACTATATTTTGAGTCCAACAAGATTACAATATATCGCATCCTAAAAAGACTTTAGGATTAGAAATAGGATTTGAATCCTAATAATGAACTGGGTCACAAACCCACTTCGGATCCTTGAATGTATAGGGCTCGGATCAAATAAATGTATCGGATTCTGATATGTATTTCGGATCCTAGAGTATATTGAATCCTAATATAAATCGTATACATCCGATTACAAACATGATCCTTATAGAGTGAGTAAATCGGAATTTAGACAAAATCCTAAAAACATTTTTAAGTGTTACATCAGACGTATTTGTGTAATCATCAAATCAAATGGTTGAAACCAACAAGGTTTGATGTTTGTCAAATCCATTGAGCGGAGATTTCCAATTATAGTTTCATTCGCATTTTTACTTTGTTAGTTTAATTGGCATAAATTTCTTCGCTTATTTACCATGTAACTAACTAATAATTTGAGATTGGCTGATGCTTAGTCATCGCCTCCATGTAACCGGCTCGTATGCTTCAACACATGGATGTTTGTAGTAATCTAAAACACATCAAACAAAGATTAGAAGATTGTGTTTTGGAGTGGAAATGGACAAAAGAAAAAGAAAAGGACTTGTTTTGTCAATTTAACAAAGTTTTGAATTTTGATTCAGGAAAAACGGTTTTTTGCACAGTAATTTTGAAACCCAAAATTTGTTGAGGTTGTGCATTCATAAAACACATAATCACACCACTATGATTGTCATTCATAGAGGAACGAACCTCTAAAGTGATTGAGAGGGATTGAAAGAGAAATGAAGGCAAAAGGAAGCAAAAATTGATTGTATGATTTACGAGTTAAAAGCATTGATTTGAGATAATTTAATATACCAAAGTTGCAACTATTTATTCCTACTTAGTTATTTGTTTTAAAATCAATCAGTATGGATATCGGGATGTAACATTAGCCCTAACGCTCGATGTAAATATCATAGACAAAGATGTCCAAGTTTTGTACCGTTCAAATTCAAAAGTAGACTAACATAGTTATGTAATGACTCTTTGCTTTTGCGTATTACTTTTCGTTTAGGTGTTTTATTTTAACTTTAAACATTTAACAGACTACTTGCAAAAAATTTAAATTTGTGTGAATATATATATATATATACTATATTATAAATCATTTATAAAAACTCTTAAAAACAATTGCTAAAACTTAATGTACCGTTATTTAATGTTAATTACTTAAAACTTAAATAAAGAATGAAAACTTAAAATTTCTTGTTATTTAATCCTTATCACTAACAAATTTAACTCCCTAAAACCACTCCTCACTTCAACTTCCCTAAAATCACTCCCTATATAATTAAATACAGAATAAAAATCAAATTTTAAATATAAAAAATCTAAAATCTAACAAAATATTTAATGTTTATTTTATAAAAAAACATTATTTTATTAAAACTAAAATAAATTACATTATTATTAAACTATCAAATAAACTCTTAAAAATAAATTTTTATGCATTAAGTATTGTTTATTAATACACATTACTTAAAATTCAAGATTACAAGTTATGATGCATGAATACAAATTTCTAAAGCTATATATTTGAATTCATAACTAACCGATAAACATAATCAAAACAGGATAAACATTTTAATTTAAATATAAAGAATTTAAAATATATAAGATAATCATATCGTAAATCGACAAAAAAAACAAAAAATAAAAGAAAAAAATAAAACCGTGATGTATTTCGTTGCATTACGCGAGTACGCTTCTAGTATATATATAATACGGAAATTGATAATTACATCGAAACTTCCTACAAAATGTTGTAAATACAAAAAGAGACAGAGCTAGCTCTGAAGACCCAAGTTTGACAAGAAGGAAATGAAGTTTTAAATTGTGTGAGGAGTGACATGACGAAAGTGTCAATCCTCAAGTCATAGGAATCATAACAAGTTTAGTCACGACGACAAATTTATATATCATATACATAGACATGTATGTTTGCTACTATTACTCAATAATATTGAACAATTTTAATCTTTATATATATAAAAGGAAAATCCAAGAGTGATGAGGTGACACCATGATAATTGAATATTATCAAATAGTGGATTGTGGTTGAGTTATAGTTATCCCACATTGGTGAGAAGTTGAAACATTGGAACAAAGAGGTGTGTAATAAAGGTGAATGTGATAACTTTATGTTTATTCTCATAGAGTTGTCTTATTTTGGATAACCTTTTTTTTTTTTGCATCATGAGAGTATTCTCAAATGATAGATAGTGGTTGAGTTTTAGCTCTCCCACATTGGTGAAAATTTGAAAATTTGGAATAAAGAGATGTGTATAAGAAAGGTGGATATGATGTTTTTGTGTCCATTCTCGTAGGGTTGTCTTATTTTGGATGATATTCTTTTTGCATCATAAAAAATGAGTATTCTCAAATAGTTGATTGGTACTTTAGTTTTAGTTTTCCAACATTGGTGAGAACTGAGAAGTTGAAAATTGGAGTAAAGAGGTGTGCATAAGAAAGGTGGATGTGATGTTTTTGTGTCTATTCATGGGGTTTTAACACATAAGGTTGTATTATTTTAGATGACCTTTCACTACTACAAAAAAAGGGTTTTTTACATGGTTGTAAAGGATTTTTTACACGGTTTTGCAGCCTTATAAAAGGCCACCGTGTAAGAAAGTGCGAGACCTTTTTATACGGTTTTGGAGCCGTGTAAAAATGTCCTTTTTTTACACGGTTCCAAAACCGTGTAAAAATGTGACAAAAACCATGTAAAATGTCTCAATTTTACATAGTTGTTTGGCAAAACCGTGTAAAAAGTTCTCAATTTTACATGGTTGTTAAGCAAAACCGTGTAAAAATGTCTCAATTTTATATAATTGTTAGGCAAAACCGTGTAAAAAGATAGACCTTTTTACACGTTTGCTTAGCAAAACCGTGTAAAAGGTCACCTCTTTTTACACGGTTGCTAATAAAAATCGTTTAAAAATGTCACAACTTTTTACACGGTTTTAACTTGCAACCGTGTAAAAATACTACAAAATCAAATTTCGAATTTGATTTTTTAAAATGTAATTTCATCGCTAATCCGTCTCTCATATTTGATTTTTTTTAAATATAAATTTTATATTTATTTTCGTATTACATATACAAAATACATATTAAGGGGGTGTTTGGGATTGCTTATTTATTTGGAAAAGTGCTTATTTGGAAAAGTGTTTATCAGCTTATGTGGTGCCAAATCGGAGTTTTTTAAAAAGTGTTTGGATTAGCTTATTGTGGAACCAAAACATAATAAGCTAATAAGTTGTTATTTAAAGGTGTTTGGGATTGCTTGTACATATAAAAGAACCAAAAAAGTCATAAGCACTTTTGAAATAAGTCATAAGTTACAACAAAATGACTTATCAAAAATGGCTTTTCAGCGGTTTGGCACCGTTATAAGATGTTTTCTTTTTGTTCCATCCAAACACTCAAAATAGCTTATCTGCGGTGCCAAATCGCAATAAGCTAAAAATCCCTTCAAATAAGCAATCCCAAACACTCAATAAATAAAAAACTCAAATTTTCAAATTTGTATTCGATCAAATATTATACCACAACTATTAAACTTTTACAATTTTATAAATGGATCACTACTTAAAGTAACAAAAATTAAACAAATTAGCATAACAAGATTGGATCTCGAACTAAACAAATAAGTCATGAAATTGTTCTCATCCCATAGAACATGATAAAGAATGCGTCTGTAGTTGAATTTCAATTCCATCCCGAAAAGTAGATTTGTTATGTAACTTCTATTGTACTTTGTGCAGTCTCTTCTTGATATAATACACAAGCCCTGTATCCGAAAGTTAAGCAAAACCAGGGACGGAACACAAGGTTTTCAACCGCAGGGCCGGATCTAATATATTATATGATTCCTAGTCCTTATCAATAAGGACGGTGGATCTAGAAACTTTTTCATAGAGTGACACCATATTTTTTCATACGATTTTTATTAATGTATCTTCATCTTTTTAGCAACGTTCAATATCGTCCGATGTGTTTTTAGCAATGTTTTAAAACCCGGTTTTAAGGTTGACCCGGTGTGGTGATCGGGTCACGGTCCAACCGGTTCAACCGGGTGGTTGACCCGGTTTCAAAATTTTTTATGTATTTTTCATTTTCTTGCATATATATATATATATAGTGGAAGGATATTTTACAACCCTTAAAAAAGTTCAAACGAGAAGCTAAACTGTAACATCCCCCGTCCTCGTGGTCCGTAACGGGTGATGTCACATACGAGACTTAACATAATTACACAACTAAATCAGAGCTACTAATAAACTCTAAACATATATTACAATCCAAAATCTTATACTTCAAAAGATTTTATAAACTTAGAACGTTTATATAATAATGCGATTCTAAGAACTCCAAAATAACACGCTCGATCTCAAGTCCCGTCCCCGTAAAAGTCACTTCGAACCTGCCGTGTCAGAAAACAAAAACACGGCTGAGCACAGGGCTCAGTGAATGGATTATAATATAAATTCTTAAATAATAATAAAAACATCGATAACGAAGCGGAAGACTTAAAAATTCAATTCGAAGAAAGTTCTTGAGACTGAAGTTCATGGTTCATTTAAATCAAAAGAAACGTTCGGTAATATAATCAAAAACAATAATCTCAAGAACAGTTCACACTTTAACTTCAAAATGTAATATAAATAAAGTCCGTCAATTCCAGTCGTTGTGTTCGTGGGGTGGCCAAACCACACGAACTGGGTCGGCATGCGGGCACACACAACGGATCCCCCGTGAATTTAACCACGGTCACATATTCTGTGGGTAAAGTTCTAGAATCGATTCATCCGCCCTGGAGCCAACAAAGTCAGCCAAGTCCTCCCAGAGTGGGTTCACGTAAGCCACATAGGCTTAACTCTGGTGGACCGTCATCTGCAGGACGCTATGACAACAAAGCCGCCATAGAAGGCATCCCAAATAATGTGCCCATTTATTAGGTTCTTCTAAAATCAATAAAAACTAAACATATGCCACTTACCCAAATGGCGATCACAGAAATTATAATCTATATACTTCACATTTTTCATAAACAATCTCATACGAGACACATTTTAATAAAACATCAAAATGTTCAAACAATTGATTCAATAAACCAAATCAATGTGTATGTGTATGTGTATAATTCCACATTTGTTGATCACGTTCGATTGATCAATCACAAGGTGGTGAACCACCTTTAGGAAGGGTCAACTACAACAAATAGTTGCCCACGATTCAAAAGAAATGAAACCCATACCTTAACCAAATTGAGACGTAACACGCGAGACTGAAGACGAACTTTAACCCGTTCGATTGCCTATTTAAACCACCAATTATTAATAATCGCATAACCTAAAACTCAATGGGTATATTATAAGCTTAAGCACGGATTTTGTTCACGTAGACATTAAACCGATCACTTGGTGTGCGGTTAAACATCTAGATACAAATATCACCATTTTGATTCTAAACTTTACCCGTTTGTAATTTTGACAAAAACAAACATTCCTATACATATACATGATTATAACTTTGTATTATATAATCATAATCTACCAACCAACTTTAACTACCCTAACTTACCAACTTAAATAACTTAAGAAGAAATTTATACCTCTAAGAAGGGTTCGTCGCGTAGATTACGAATATGTAATTGTTTCTTCGATTGCTTCGACGGATTAAGAGATATTTTAGAGAGAAGGAAAGTCTAGAGAGAGATGATATGATGAAGTTGAAGTCGGTGAAAGAAAAGCATAGGGACGATGAATAGTAATTTACTCTTATCATTTAGAAATACATGATATCTATATCTATATATATATATATTTTATTTAGTTAATTTTTTTTATATATAATACATATTTACGTTTTCTTTTATGTTATATATATAATAATAATAGTTTAACTAATTGACGGATTAAACCCCTTAACTATTTTTGGTTGCCATTCTAATTACGGTTTAATTTGGGTAAGAATAATTTTACGCTTTAAAACGGAGTCTTACATAAACATTTTGCGAGAAGGCGATAAGTGTTTAATCATATATGATACACAAGCTTAATCATATATGATTAAACACATGTTATATTGACAATACATAAACGTTTAATAATACATGATTAAACACACTTACAAGCCGTGTAATCATATATGATTAAACACTTCTTGCCTTCTCGCAAAATGTTTAACTTCTCGCATGATCCTCCCTCTATATATGTATATATATAAAACCAATAATTTGATGTCCACAAGTTAAAACATTAAAAATACATATAACAAAAAGTTTACATCAATCCAAAAACATTAAAAAAACACATAACGACAAATTTTATATCAATAAAAAAAAAACACAAAAAAAATTTATTTTTTTAACCGGGTCAACCCGGGTTTTTACCGGTTTTCTCAAAAACCCGGCGGTTCGATCCGGTTCATAAATCCCCAAAAAACCGGTGATAGTTGACCCGGTCTCTCGACCGGTTCCCGGTTCAACCGGTTGAACCGGCCGGGTCGATCCGGGTTTTAAAACATTGGTTTTTAGCCTAATTCCGCCATTTCAAGTTTTAAAGTTTTTTTTTGCTTGATTTTGAGGGATTTTAAAGTTTTTTTATTGATTTCGAGAGATTTTTTCGGTATTTTTTGTGGATTTCAAGAGATAATTTTCGGTTTTTTTGGTTGATTTCAAGAGCTTTTTTTTGTTTTTTGGTTGAAACAAATTAAACAATTACACACAATTACACAATCAATCATATATATCTAAACCTAGATAATCAAACAATTTAAAACTCAAACAAGCAAATAGGCAATGGACAATCAATGATATTTTAAAACTTGAATAAAATGGGAAAAAAATTTGTGATTTAGGAGTTATTGGAGGATTATTTAATGAAGATGAAGTTAAAATCAACGGGATTCCACTTGCATTCGAATAATTTGATTGTTGCTCTTCTATTAGAAATTTGAGATCTACAGATTTAACGGTTATCACTTTGGAGAATCAATTCCAACTAATCAACAAAATACTAAATACTAATCACCTAAAATCTAAATACCATTAGCCCTTTACCTTTGCAAATTGGAAATTAGAATTCTCATTTGATGAAATGTGGATTGATAGAGTGATAGTGGGGGGGCCCAAAAAAATAGCCACCATGGCCACCATTGCAAATTGTAAATTGGAATTCTCATTTCACCTTCACACTTGAAAAGGAACAGGGGCCATGGCGGCAGGGGCCATGGCCCCTAATAGCCACCATGGCCATCCGTCCCTGAGCAAAACAAACCAAACTCAGGACCCTTTGATTCCGATTGAGAACATATAGATGAAACAATTAATGAATTATGTGGGGATGTGTAACACCCTCAATTATTATAAATAGCAACTAATAAAAAAATTCTAAATACATCAATAATTGATTCATCTGCAATCACAATCTAAGATTTAACCTCATTACATACATGCATTCTATACATAAAGTCTACAATACGGACGGGTGCTACTAAAACCCAAAAGAAGTCACTATCTCTAAACTGCGGAAGACTTCACCAAAACTTATACTCGCGAAAGACTAAGCACATCTCTTCATAGAACTGCTAAGACCAACCCCAACCTGGAACCTGATCCACATGCCGACAAATAAAAGGTTAGGCTAACGCCTAGTGAGTTCAAGAGTTTTAACATGAATGGGTATATCTTTAAAAGAAAGGAAAACAGTTAAAATCAAGATCTTTCAAACTAATTTACTTTAGAAATAAAGACGACCCATTTTCCACAGTTTACACCAATAAAGACAACGTTCCAAAACAACCATTCTTTATAAAATGATGTGATCCAAAACTCACTCAAAACGTGAATATAAATCGACTCTCAATTACGATACCGTGAATAACACTTCACATCCCAAAACACCCACATCACGAGTGGGGCATAACACTCAACCCATAAATCATGGTTAATAAACCTCATATGCAATATGTCACCGAAAACATGGACACAAGACTCAGTACCCAAAACAACACCTTTCGGTGACGGAGAAGACCTGATTCCATTGAATGTGGCAGGTACACAAGTTAAACCACAGATGTATGTTATAAGTGTATCTTCAAGGATAAACAACCATTGACATCAACCCTATCTAGGTCTTTAGTCACGGTAGACATCAACCCTCTCCAGGTCTTTAGTCATAATAGACATCAACCCTATCTAGGTCTTTAGTCAGAATAGACATCAACCCTATCCAGGTCTTTAGTCCGAATAGACATCAACCCTATCCAGGTCTTTAGTCGGAATAGACATCAACCCTATCCAGGTCTTTAGTCGGAATAGACATCAACCCTATCCAGGTCTTTAGTCGGAATAGCCATCAACCCTATCCAGGTCTTTAGTCAGAATAGCCATCAACCCTATCCAGGTCTTTAGTCAGAATAGACATCAACCCTATCCAGGTCTTTAGTCAGAATAGACATCAACCCTATCCAGGTCTTTAGTCAGAATAGACATCAACCCTATCCAGGTCTTTAGTCGGAATATACATCAACCCTATCCAGGTCTTTAGTCAGAATAGACATCAAGTTCAATCCTATCCAGATTTTTACCTTGGGATCTCTCCATCCTTGACACACTTGATTATGTAGGACTTACATCGTATTATCAACGCCTATTTCCAGATTAAAACACAGGGATCTTATCCCATTTACATGATAAAACCAACCTCTATGCCTATGGATCCATGGCATTACAACCTAACACGTTACATGACTCCAACGGATGAGCTAACGCCTCCAATACACGTAACTCACAAATGAGATGCAACTAGGTACACCATACGACAAGGCTCCTTAACAGGCTACCAAAACTGAACAATTGTTCCGAAGACTCATTTCATGAATGATGCATAAAACCCGACAAACACTTAAAAGTGCATTTTTGACCAAATACCCATTTATGCAATAAATCACCAAGTCACATTCCTTTGTAACACATTTATCAAAATATCTCAAAGGTGGTGTTTTACAAGGTTTAATAAGCTAAACACTTCAAATAATCAAAAGTTACCAAACAACTCAACAGTTGATAATTTCATGTAAAACACATAGATGCTTTAAAATAAACATTTTGGCATGTACAACGTTTTCACAAATCAACTTGAACTCACCTTGCTAGATTTAGGCTAAATCTAGATTTTACCCAACGAGCTCTTTTGAAGGCCGCTTGAATCCTCAAACCGAAAACTTCCAAAACCTAGATCCAAACATTTCAAACCATAAATATCCATACTCAATCATTTAGAAGCATTTCCCCCAAACAATACACCAAAACCCCAAACGAGATCAAAACCCTAGTTTTCTCCAAAACTTACCAAATCCGAGATTTGAGAAACCAAATCACTAAGAAACCATCAATGGAGCATTTTATAACTTATTACAAGAAAACTTACCCTTGAAGACAAAGAGACTTCCGAGAACACCCAATCCAACATTTCAACCCGAGCTCCCAACCGAAGAACTTGATGAGGAAGGTGAAGGTGGAGCTTCTAATCTTTGTTAGGTGGAGGAGAACACTTGGAACATCATGGATTTGGTGACTTGAAGGTATAAAACCGATTTTTAGGGTTTGGGTTCGGTTTCTAGAGAGAAAAGGGTGAAATGGGTTGAGAAATAATGAGGTGGGCTGCTCAAAGATCGATTTTAAAACAACCAGGGGCCGCAGGCGATTGTGCCCGGCGATTGTGCCTAAGGCACTCTCGCCCAAACTGTACCGCGGGCACCACTCTGTTGGCGATTGTGCCCAGGGCACTATCGCCCCGAGTGTCCCGAGCCCCGATTTCTTCTATTTTCATCCGGAGCACCCACGATGCGATAAGGCTTAAAAGGTAAGGCGTAAGGGATGAAATTCCATGATCAGAATCAAGGATTCCTCAAAGGATTGGCTTTCACAGACAGGAATTTACGGGTGTTACAGGATGGTGGTAGCAGGCGACTTGATGGAGCACTTAAAAACAGGAGAGGAAGAAAAAATTAGAGAAAATTAAAAGTGGATTGAAATTTAAAGGAGAAGAAAATAGAAGGCTTCTTGTTTTTGAAATGGAAAGGGAATCAATAAAAAAAAATATGGTGTTGTTATTCCTATCCCTCTCCACTCACATACCTTCCATATTTCACTCACATACCCCATTCTACCTCACTCACATACGTCCTATAGGAGGGGTTATGGATATAATTCACCTTTAGTATCTTATAAATTTTAAATTAAAATCTTACCTTTTTTTTGTCAATAACGATTTTCTATTTTAATTTCTGAAAACTTTCAAATTTTGAAAACTCATTTTTTGAATTTCACACATTTTTTTCTTTTTTTAACTTATAAAGTTTTGGAAATCATAAAATTTTCACGAAAATTTGAATTTTCCTTATTTTTATTTAAAGTTTAATTAAAATTAATGATTAAAATTTTAACTAATATTTAATTATTATTTAAGTATATACATACATACATATATAGGGGTTGTTTTATTTGCAACCCTTAAAAAGGTTGCAAACCTTGCAACCCTTAAAAAGGTTGCAAACCTTGCAACCCACATCTTAACCGTCGGATTCATGATCGACGGTTACAATAGATATGAGGCCCAATACTTTTAATTAAAAAACAGAAAAATAAAAATAAAATAACCGCCGATCATGAATCCAACGGTTAAGATGTGGGTTGCAAGGGTTGCAACCCTTTTCAGGGTTGCAAAATATCCTTCCACTACATATATATATATATATATATATATATATATATATATATATATATATATATATATATATATATATAATAACGGTTAGCAACCAATACACATACATATCATGCATATATATAACATGTATACATATAACACATAAACATACACATACACATACACATACAAATGAGAAAAGAAAAAACTCAATCCCTCGCTAATTAAGTATTATTACAATGTCGAGAAATTGAGGAGTGGGATTTATATCATTATTACACCATATATCTTTCCTAATTGTATTTCTTTTTAACCATTTTTAAGATAACTATATATACTCTTAAAAAATTTATATATATACATTTTTCAAAAAAAAAAAAGATAATCTGTACCTAATATTCAATATATGAAAATTATTTTTAAACCGTTTTTGCACCATTATTAACATACCATATATCCAATATACCATTAAGTTAAACAAAATGTATGTTTATTAAATGTTTTAAAAAGCAACCATCTAAAATGGTTTAAAACTGTGTAAAAATGTATATAAACGTTAAAATATTCTTTTTACACGGTTTTGAAAAAAAACAACCGTGTAAAAAACTCCCAGCCTTTTTACATAGTTCATGTTCCAAAACCGTGTAAAAAGGTATATGTTTTTACACGGTTATTTTAAAAAACCGTGTAAAAATGTTTCGTGACCTTTTTAAACGGGTTTTCTCAAATAACCGTGTAAAATGATTACACATTTTTACACGCTTTTGGAAACAACCGTGTAAAATGGTGTTCAAACTTTTTTACATGGTTCTGTTACAAAAAAAACGTGTAAAAAATCATTAAAAAAACACGGGTACATTTTTACACGGTTCTTTTAAAACCGTGTAAAAATAGGCGTGTAATAAAGTCATTTATGTAGTAATGTTTTTTACAAAAAATATCATCAATCATCAAAATATATATATATTAAAAAACCAAAAGGTCATGACATGGCACCATGAGATATGTGTGTTCTCAAATGGTAATTATAACCGAGTTTTGACTATCTCACATTAGTGAAAAGTTGAAATATTGGAATAAGGAGGTGTGAATAAGAAATGTGGATGTGATGTCTTTATGTCCATCCATATGGTTATCACTCATAGGTTTTATTTTGGATGAACTTTTTGCAATAAAAAAAAGATTCTTATTATATAAAAAACAATGTTTAAAAAGGCGTGTCATGGCGTAAGACGCGTCTCCGTCGTTACAAATTGGCCCATAACGTTTCTGTAAGACGTGATTCGCGCTATGGCGCCTTAAGGCGCGTCGCAACGTGCGTTTTTTGTAAGACGTGATTTTTTCCGGAAAAAAAAATATTTTTTAATTTTTTTATCTTTTGTGCTTTTACATTTTTTAACTTTAGATTTAACAATTTTATAGATTTATCTAATCACACCATTCACAGTTTCACGAAGTCATAAACGTTATGGACTCACGATTAAAATGAAGTTGTAAAATTATCTTTCTAAGTTCTATTTTAAATATTCAATCAAAAACTATTATTATGCTAGTAATTTATATGATTCTTCTTCTTCCAATATGAATGTACATTATTTAGTATCATTATTTGATTAGAATAATATATATATATATATATAACATATACGTATATATATAATTTTGAATATGACATACAAATTTGCCGTCTTATGTCACGCCTTGAAAAACGCGGCGTCATCGCTATGGTGTGTAAGGCTTAAGGCTTGACCTCGCCGTCACGTCAGCCTCAAGCCATTTTGAACCTTGATAAAAAAAATCAATATATTAATATATCAATCAATCAATAAAGATGTTAAAAACCAATAATTAAACCAAATGGCCATGAAGTGACACCGTGAAAATTGATTAATAAAAAATAGTGGGACGATTGAGTTTTAGCTATCCCACGTTGTTGAGAAGTTGAAAAATTAAATCTTTTTATAAATATAAAAGAAAGAACCATAGAGAATGACGAGGCACTGTGAGATTTAAGTATTCTCAAATCTAGCATTGTAATGATGTTATTCATCCTACATTGATAAGTAAATGTAAGATTGGAGAACGTAGATAGCTATAAGAAAGAAGGACATTTTGATTTGATATGAGATGTAAGTATTTTCAAAGACTGTATTGTGGTGTTGTTTTACACATCTCACATTGATGTGTAGAGAAGTTGAAAATTTATAACTTTTTTTATATATATAAAAGAAAGAACCATAAAAAATGAGGAGACATTGTGAGATTTGAGTATTCTCAAATCTAGCATTGTAGTGATGTTACTCAAACATTGATAAGTAAATGTAAGATTGGATAATGTAGGTAGCTATAAGAAATGAGGATATTTGGATTTGATATGAGATCTAAGTATTTTCAAATACTGCATTGTGGTGTTGTTTTACACATCTCACGTTGATGTGTTGAGAAGTTGAAAAATTAGAATTTTTTATATAAAAGAAAGAACCATAGAGAATGACATGACATTTTGAGATTTGAGTATTCTCAAATCTAACATTGTAGTGATGTTACTCATCCCACACTGATAAGTAAATGTAAGATTGGAGAATGTAGGTAGTTATAAGAAAGGAGGACATTTATATTTGATATGAGATCTAAGTATTTTCAGATATTGCATTGTGGTGGTGTTTTACACATCTCACATTGATGAGAGAATGTAAGATTGGAGAATGAAGGCAACTATAAGAAACGAGCATATATGGATTTTGATTAATTAAAGGATTACTTGGCTAAATATTCTTTTTGGCCGACCTTATTTTTCTTTAAAAAAAACTATTTCTAAAGCAAATAAATTGATGGATAAATGTATACAAATCATCATATTTCATCAATTTATATAACATTATCAAATGTTGAACTGTGATGTCTTTTTTATTATCTCACAATTGACAAGAAGATTTATGTATTATCAAATCTTGAATTGTGATGTTATTTGGTTATCCACACTGATAGAAAGATGATAAATTGGAAGAATGGGTGACTATGTGAAAGGTGAATGAGATGTCTTATTTGATTATCCCACATCGACTGAAAGACAATAGATTTCGAAGAAGATGTTAGTATATGAAAGCTGGATGAGATGTCTTATTTGCTTATCCCACATGGTACAGATAGATTTGAAGGAAGAGGTTAGTATATAAAAGGTGGATGAGATGTTTTATTTGGTTAATCCACATCGACGGAAAGATAATAAATATGTAAGAAGAATTCGAACATACGACGTTTTACTGGGAAGGATTGATCCATGGGAATGAATCTACAGGCTATCACTTCTTTGGCCAGATCTTCCAAAGAACAATAACGATATGAGTGTGTGGGATGTCGTTTGATTCCTAATAACATAACAACGAAATTATTGTCAATACATCTCAAACTCTTCATAACAATAAACCGCTATCAATACATGAAAATGAACCACTCATGGAAATACACTCTTCACTTTAAATGTATCTCATTAATTGTTAACCAAAAAATTACGTTTTATCTTAACGTGGTCAAGTACTTAGCTGAAATATTTATTGCTACAACACAACGTGCGGAGTCGACTCTAGTTCATATAAAAAGAAAAAAAAATATATTGAATAATATTAGAAAACATACAAAGGATGTGATTAAAGGGACAACTATATATATAATATAAAATTTACAAAAAGTGTTATATAAACAACACATAACAAAGTAAAAAAGTAAGAAAAAAGGCGATTTAAAAAAAAATAAAGAAGTCAAACAAAGTCAAATAACGACTGCAATATAAAAAATGCATGTCATAGCCCGCCTCAAGACACCATGACACCTGCCTTTCATTACACAACCGCTATGGAGGGTTAATGTAGTGTTAGGCACAAGTCTCATGTCATGGCATACATTTTAGAACCCCGACTACCAAGGACTGGTTGAACCACTAAGGTTGACGAAGCCCTTAAAGATGGACTAGACCAAACTGCGTACAACGAACCATGTTTTGTATTTTACAAGACATCAACATCATTATGGAGAATATGAAAACCCCTAACACCCCCCCCCCCCCCGGTCCAATATTTTGACGCATGTCATATCATCTTATTGACATGCCTAAGTACATTGACCATGTGTTATGAATACACGACATTTAATGAGGATTACAACACATTTTATACAAAAGAATTACTTCAATACATTATATTGAGTTTCACCTCGCTCTCGATAACTTTCTTATACCGATCATTGACTTGATGTCAGATCTTATTATTGAAGTCAGTTCTCAAGATGGTTCTAACAACTGACATCGTTTCTGGAGGGATATAAAGTTCATCTCCTGAATTTTGAATTTTGAAAAGCAGGACGATTATCACCAATCCTATAAACCTCTATGGGTAGAATTTGTATCATATTTTGGCGTCATTTATGAGACAAGTGTTTTGAAATTTGATCATGATAAGCTCTTCTGATGTCGTAAAATTGCACCACAACTCTTAAACAGGGATGGTCTTAGGGTTTTTTATGCCCTGTGCAAAAATGCTAAAAATTTGCCCCTTAGCCTATTTTTTTAAGCAAATGAAATGCCGAAAAATGCAACTTTTTTAAAGGGTTTGGGACCTAGTCAAGTTAGGTGAATCATCCTCACTTTGATTTTTATTAGTTATAATTTTTAAAAAAAATACAAAGGCGGACAAATACCAAAACCCCGAATTACAAAATATATAATGATAAAAAGAATAAAAACCTGAATTAAGATTGTGCTCCCTTCTTTACCGATTTTCCCTTTTCCAAATTGAAATGAGCACAATAGAACCTTACTTAAAGATATAAAACTTAAAACTAAAAGATAAGAAAAACTATAATTAGTTTTAACTAAAATAGTAAATTACATCGAAGTTAATGCATAATAAGCAAAGAGCAAAAATCAAAAAGTTACAGGCCTAAAAAACTAAAGTCTAAATCTAATGTGGTAATGTCAGACCTCAAAGTAAACAAAAGTCAAAAGAACAATGATAAATTATAATATTCATAATTAATTTATGTCACTGTGCATTGCAAAGAACAAGTGCCCAATAAGGCAATATCACAATATGTTGTTCAACTTGCTCCAAATGTGCTAATATAGTGATGTGTTCATGTACATTGCAAATTTCAATATGCAAAACGAACCAAACGAACACGAACGAAGGCTTGTTCGTGTTCGTTCATTTAACTTAACCTAACAAACAAGAGAACACAGACAGTAAATAAACGAATGTTTTTGTGTTCTTGTTCTTTCAATTCGTTCTCAACAATTTGTGTAGCCATAAATCCTACTGTATTCATTGAAATCTGATTGACTTTGTATACCATCTCATTGTAAATAAACGATCTTATCATAGATCCATTGTGGTCTTAAAATTATATAATAATGGAAACAACAACCCTAGTAGCCATCTTTATATCTGGTTTACTTGTAAGTTTTACTGGGTACACCTTATATACCGCTTTTAGGCAACCTTCTCAATAACTAAGAGATCCATTCGAGGAACATGGGGACTAATTGAAGTAATGGGTCTCCCTATATCTTAACGAACGATCGTAAATTAGCAAAACTTTTTGTGATCATATTCGTTCATTAAGAAAATTTGTTTGTTTGTGTTTATTCTTTAAGATGCTAAATAGAAATCGGCTTGAGCTGTTGAAATGTTGGGCGTTCATCGGTTCACGATGCGCATTCAGTATCAATAACAACTAGGCCTCGGTCTGTTTGCATAGTTAAAAACAGTTGTCCAATTCTTAAATTATTAAGCCCAAAATTAGTAGTAGATGACAACTTATGCCCCTTTGGGCTTTGATGTCTTGTGCGGTTGCACGGGCTACACGTGGCCAGGGCCGTCCTGCTCTTAAACTTTTATCCTTTTTACATTTTTAACTTTTTTTTGAACGGTAACAAAAACTTTTATAACACTAAAAAGACCAAATACAAGGTTCACAACACAGAAACCACAAAATCACCACATGGGAAAATAAAACTTGCAAAACATAAACAAGAAAACACGTTGAAGAAGCCGAAGGAAGAACGAGAAGAAGTGTTTGCGAGGTTCAAACGGAACTCGCCCCTTATCCAAACCTTCAGCAAAAATACTGTCGGTCGACCGCTCCAATTGCCCCTACCCTTCTACCAGCACAAATCGCGACTACCCAGGGCTGTCACCAGCTGTTACATTGCTGCTGAGGTTGTCCAATCCATCGACAACTTTTTATCCCTTTTCTTTACCCATTCGAACGCCTTTCTTTGAAACTCGAAGAAAAGATCCAAAACTTTGCTCTTTTCCCCTTTAAACATGACTTTGTTTCTATGCGATCATATTAAATAAAGGAATGCCCACTTCACCCCATTCCATGTTGACGACCCTTTTGCGCTTCCCTTCGATTATGGTTCCTCTTGGAGTACGTCTTGGATCGTTTCGATTCCGTCTAGGCTTTTCTTCCATCACTTCCCGGTTAATTGCCATAGTTTTTTTTACCTCTGTGCAACCTACAAGAGTGTGATCCACAGTTTCGGTCATCTCTCCACACCTCAAACATAAAACCATATCTAAATTGATCCCCTTTTTATCCAATACCGCACGACATGGAATACGTCCTATCCTAGCTATCCATACAAATATGCAAATCTTCTTCAATTATAACTTGTTAAAGACGTTACAATACTGATAACAATATCGTTAGAAACATCAACCGATTATAGTGTTTAAAATAGAAACATATGAATAATGTAATTTCGTCGAATCTTTTAAGTAGGAAACGAAACTGTATAAAAGAAAATACCTTTTTAATTATTAATTCCATATATCATTGCTATATTATAAAAACACTTTTTGAGTTTTTTCTATGTTTCTTTTAAATTTATTGAAATTCAAATTTACAACTTATTAGTCTATAATGATTTCTTAAAACTACATGATAAACACCGAAATCAATACAACTGAATAGTCTATAAATTTAATCACACAAATATATAACTTAGGGACCGTTTATCGAACACTTACCCGGGTAAGTGCTTACCGGTAAAATTCAACACTATCCTTGTAAGATTTTAGTCCACAAAAATGGTATCGTATGCTACAATTTGGGAGTACTAACCGTGGTAAGAGGTGACGATCCTCACTTACCGGGTAAGACTTTCGGTCCTTGCTTTCGCT
Organism: Arctium lappa; assembly: GCA_023525745.1. Classification (NCBI taxonomy): domain Eukaryota; kingdom Viridiplantae; phylum Streptophyta; class Magnoliopsida; order Asterales; family Asteraceae; genus Arctium; species Arctium lappa. The sequence continues at coordinate 136,602,721 of CM042048.1, forward strand.
CTTACCGAGTAAGATTCCTGGTACTTGACATATGCATCCGATAAGGTAATATGACTTGATAAACGTTTACTTGGGTAAGTGTTTGATAAACAGTCCCTTATTTGTATTTGAGAAAAAAATCAAATAGTTTGAAGATTTATCTAAAAAGAACAAGGTTTTCCACGTGTAACCTCCACTTGATGCCACGTCACCAAAAACCACTTTCTGTCGCGCGCCCATTGGAAAAAACAAGAATGAAAATGGCAGAAACCGGACCAACGATGTTACGGTTCGTAGGTTTAACCAAATAGTTGCATTCTCGTAAATCCAAAAAAAACCAGGGGTAAAACCGTAACAAGGGCAACAGAACTTTCAGTTCGTAACAGACAGCTGCTTACGAAGAGAGGCAACAACTAACCCTTTTCCCCCTTTCTCTCTCTTTAAGGTCTGAAAAAACAAAAACACAAAAACAAAAATCAAATCAAATTTTCTTCGATGCTTTAAGGATGGACGCCGACGAGGTAAATTCAAACACCCATTCGCCTATCCTCGCCGCCGTTGACGGTGGCGCTACCCACTCCGGAATATAGAAAATTAACCGTTTTTTCGTTCTTGATTTGGGTTTTCTTGGTTGATCTTCTTTGCTTACATTTTGTTGGTGTTTGATTTTTTTTTTTTTTTTTTGCATTCGATTAATGTTACAGAGGTTAACGGCTTTGAAGAAGGCGTATGCGGATATTATACTGAATACGGCGAAAGAAGCAGCGGCGAGGATTATGGTGTCGGAACGGAAAGCTCTTCGGTTTGAGTACGAGCTCAAAAACGCTAAAGAAGACGCACTTCAGATGCTTTTGAGACTAAAAAAGATGATGGATTCCAAGGTATTAACGGAAAACTTTCGAAATTCGGCTTTTTGTATGCATTTTGACAAGTGGGGTTTACTTTCATTTCTTGATTTTGATTTTGAAGTTGAATTTGAATTTTGGATGATGGGTTATGTGTTTAGGGTTTAGTAATGATCCCATTTGAAGGTTGGGTTTGTGTTGTTTGGAATCTTGGTTGATTTTTGCATACAAAGGGTTTAGTTGAATTGTTCTGTTTGGGGTTATAATCTTGATTCAAGTATACAATGATCAGATACTAGATGATTTCGGTTGAATTGCAACTTTCTGTTACGATTTCTTTTGGCTGGAGCCTTGTTTGGTTTGGTTTAAGTTTTGAATTTAGTCGAAGAGTTGATAAAATTTGGGGGTTTTCTTGACACATGACAAAGGTTTCTTGATTGTTGATGGGCGTTGTGTTTTGTTCAATGCTAAAGATTTCTTGATTCGTTTGGTGCAATAGGAAAAATTTCTCTACTATATGAATTTGGATAAACTGTTGTGTCATTATCTCAATCATGTTAGTGAATGCCATCTTTGGTGGTGTTATGTAGCTTATAAGTTGTGTATGACTGATTATACTAAGTCATAGCTTAAAAGATGTTTTTTTTTTTGGTAACTGTGGGTATCTGCACCAGCTTACGCGCACCGACTAATTTCCCTAGCCGACGGCCTGGAGTCATAGCAGGTGAATCTCCATGGGCACAAGGGCTTGATTTCATGTTGGAGACTAGGAATTATTTCTTTTAGTAGGTCTATGCTCAATGTTGTGTGATCCATATATATTTTGAACATATTCTTAAGTTCCTATTATTATCTTCCCTCTTTTTAAGTACGTGCTTAAATGAATCGTGCATGTTGAAGACCATTTATAAAAGATCATTTGATTCTTACCGTGGATATCACGTCTTCTATATATAGACTTCACATGGTTTGACTGCCCTAAAGTATGATGAAACTCATAAACACAAAACAAACAATTAATATTAGATTCTATGACATACTAGTTGTTTTCTAAGGGTAAGAAAACATGTCAAATGTTTGCACGTGGTGTAATTCAATGGAATACGTTAAAGAAAGCAACAATGCAATAAATGTATCACTAACTTGGGAAACTGCGCAATATTTAGGAGCCAATAAGGTACTATTTTACGGGTTCGAGTTATAGAAATAATCTCTTTGCAGCAATGCGAGGGAAAGACCGCATACATAGACTTTAGTTCCTAACTTAGCAAAGCCCATAAGCTTTGGTAAATCAAAGTCCCCCTTTGTTTCAATGAACCAAGTAAGTGGTTAATTTAAGTTTCATTAAGGGTACAAACTGCACAATGTTCCTGTCTAGATACGTTCAATACTAGTTCAATAAAATTGGGCCAACAGCCGAAAAGATTAGAAATATGTTTCTCTTGCTCGCATTTACAGACACCCACACTTCCACATTTTGGTGGGTGGGGGCAAAGCAGGATTTTTACAGTTGTTGGGGTGCTTGAGAAAGAAAAATAGGTAATTTTACATTGTCAATATGTTCTTTTAGGTCATTTTACATTGTCGTCTAACTTATCGGCTAGTTTTTACTAAACGTGACTAGCTTATCAGCTAGCTTATGAGCCAACAGCTAGCTTTTTAGCTAACAACTAGTTGGCCAACCATAACCTCAAAGTCCTTTTAGGCCATCTCTTGGATAATCAAAATGTGGTGATCTAGATACCAAAACAATGGAACATTTTCTTAAATTATACACTTTGAACGGTAGGCTTGTTTAGTTTTGGACACATCAAAAACATTACTTGATTAATGTGAGTTATAGTGTTTCTTTTCCTTCATTTGATTGCTTAATCTTTTATAGTTTTGTACTCCCCGTTCATTGCTTTCACAAGTAAAATATGATGCATATCCATTTAAAATATTTGGCAGATTAACGAAGCAGCAGTGGCATCGTGCACCCAACAAAAGAAAATTGAAGAACTCGAAGCACAACTTCAGGAGGCGGAAGACATAGTGAAAGACCTTAGGGAGGAGTTGAGAGCAGTTGAGACGGAACTTGAGAGGTTCTCACAAAGCAAAGAAGTAAAGCATCCGGTACAAGTAGATTATGCATCAACGGGAAACGTACCGAGAACCTCAGAATCCATTCCATTCCCACCTTCAGAAGTACAACCCGATTCAAATACGGATCAGACAACCAAAAGCCAGAGACTTTATAATTCTTTATTTCCTATAAAGAAATCTTTAATCAGTAGCGGGGATTTACCTTCTATAATATTGAGAAGCAAAGAAACTGAGCTGTATAGAAATGGGTGTACTCAGAGAATCCGTGCATGTGAACGGACCCCGCCGGATAAGAATCTATCATTTTCTGTGCAAATGGATGGCATAAAGCCCGAGTCAATTGTCAAAGAGGATGAAGCACCAGATAAATTACGTAAATCACCCTCTCCTGGGGTTGATATCCTGTGCAGCGTGGAGGAGAAGGAAGTAATTTTGGATCAAGTAAAGGAGATGGATCTAGCAGCTGAGGATTCATGTTTGACTTCTCCAAGTTCAGTCAAACATTCAAATGATACAGCCATGCAGGAAAACTCCGATGAAGGTAGAACTGTTGATGGAGATTTAGTAAGAACGTGCAATAGTCAAAGCAGAATTAGAGAGGAACTGATGCCGACGAGACTGGAAAAAGATGAATCGTTACATAGCGTAGAACCACAGGTTGATCCTCCATTAAAGATTTCAGAGACAAAGGTTTCTGAGACCAGTGAGGTTCCAAGTCAACCAATGACTGATAGAGTTATCAAGTACACGTTCCAGAGGAAGAGGAAAAGAGGGGCTTTGATCGATGGATGTGCCTCTAGCGAAAGGAGTGAGGAGAACCAAAAGGCTCAAAATCTGGGGCCCGGAAAGGCCAACTTGATAGGAGAGTCAACTCCAGAAAAGATACGCCTAGAACAAGTTGCTCGCCAGGTTAGTGATTTATCTACATAATGTATCCTGATATTTATGTTTTTCGATACATCAATTCTAACCAGGGCTCTGCATTGGTCTAGAACCAGACCAAACTGAAACCGAAAATTGGGACAAGTTAGAACTGAGAACCATAAATTGAAAATGTTATTTTCCAGATTCGTTGCACAAACGTTTTGGTTTTCTTTAATGAGATTTTAAATCATCTTATATGGATAACCTAGGAAGTGTATATGCTTCCTAACTTATGATGGTAAAACTGTACATGCACATACTTATCAAATATTCCGTTTTGTAGAATGAATAAGAAGAACATAATCGGCATGCATCATGGTGCGTTTGGTACGAGGGACAGTTCGGGACAGGACAAGACAAGAAAAACTTCTTGTCCCATGTTTGACACAACAATAAACTGGGATTTGACGAGAACGAGTGAGACAAAAACGTATACTTTTTAGCCCACGAAAATAGGCTGAACAAAGATTGGGGAGATGGGACAAGATTGGTAAATTACTAAACTACCTACCCATGTCCAATTAAAACCCTAAAACCTATCACAATTCTTTCACCCGCCTACCTCACTCTGGCTCGTCCAATCTAGTCCAGTCCCGCCGCGTACCAAACGCACCCAACCAAGATCCCCAATTTATAAAATATAGGAAATGGGAACTGCACTATATGTTGCCAACTCTAGTTTGGTTCAGAATGGTACCACTCCTAGCCCTCCGTTCAAATCGAATTTATACACACCACTAATATAACTAGCATTTCTCTAAGTAACTACTCATCACTGATGTTTTCTTATTAAATTATAACTGGTGTGATCACTACATGTCTAGAAATCCGTCGACTTCTTCGACCAATTAAAAACAGAGTTTGTGAGCCATTGCAATGTGCAAGACCCAAGGGAACATGACAATTTTTCCTAATGAGGATCAGATAGGACCCAAATGATTCCTTTGAAGATATGTTAGGAAGTTTAAACTTCAAAGAGACCACTCACTTGGCAGACAAATCATGGATTCCTAGTTAGTGGTCAAGCACTTCGCTGGAAAAAATGGGCCAAGGAAGCCAGCCAGATACATTAGTTCAAAACTTTCAACTTGATCATGATAAAACTTTGAGGCAAACATGAAGATAGCTCCATGTGGCGACAAAGGGGGCAGAATATGAACGATTTATTGTGGATTTTTAGACACCTTTACCTTTGAAAAGGTGGCCTAGATGACCATCTGTGTGTACTACATTTTCAAGTGTGTCCTCCCCATGAAAAAGACTGAAGCTTGTACACGGAAACCAAATACACTATCCCATTGAGGCATATATCGGCATATCGCTATTCTTAAAGTGCCTAGATGAGGAGGATGTACAAAACTTCATCATGGCATCTGTGGAGAGCATCTTGGAGGACATGCACACCTATAAGACAAATTACTCACTGAACATTTGAGCGACATATATAATTTTGTGCAAAATTGCTTAAAGTTTCAACTCGACAACATCCTCAAAGGAATTACATTGATCAAAGCCCCCATTGTTGTCTCGGGGGTTGACGTGGCAAGCTTGGTCGCAACTCGCAACGGCACGAGGATGGTAGAAATTTTGTATTTTAGTCATCAGCTACATGACCAAATAGGTAGATGCTTGACCCCTTAGGTTCATTTCAGCCCTTACCGGGAATTTTTTTCCTTAAAAAAGCGCGGAGAAATGATGCAGAAGTTTCTCTACCAAAGTGTCATAGTCTGATAGGGGTGCCAAGGTGCTCATCAACGATGATGGAACTCAAGTTATGGGTAGAAAATTGAAAGGGTTCCTAATGGAACTCAAGATTCAACACAGAAAAAGCTCAGTACCTTCTGGGAGACAAATTGCTAAGTTTGGGAATTTGGAGCAAAGCTAATAAAGACCTTCGATGGCTGATGCTTCGAAAAGCAAATGAAGGGCCACGGTTATCTCAACTAAGCATGTATACTGAGGCCTCTTGTGATGTCACATCAGCACTGGGTACCTAGGGTACAAGGCTGGAAACTCGATCAAAAAATCATTCCAAGCACTTAAAAGTTTAAAGTAGAACAAAATAAAGACGGTGTTCAACACACTTATAGCTAGAAGCTATGTAGAGCAGGATAAGAGAACAAATATTCACAATAGTTGGGGAAAAAGAGTCATTCCTTCTATTCATGAAAATCCCCAAAGGGTTACAAAGTACAAGCTAATATGACTCAATTTTATCTGGGAAATAATTCAAGCTCTTCCATGGGCTATTGTGGTTGCTTCAGTAGATTGCCCACAAGTTACAAAGTACAAAAAGGGATAACAGAGAATCAAAGAAGCGTAGGAAGAAGGCAACTCAGGAGAAGAGTTGGAAGGCCTGATGGTGGGATTGTTCTCGGGCTCGGAAAGAACCTGCATAGTAGTCTAGATTGATATCTCTGACAGCTCGTACACACCATTATGGTGTCTATGGGATATTTGCCCTTAGACCTTTAAGCTCTGCTCTGGGGAGGGAGTCATGTGGCCTTCGATGGTGAGTAGGCTGTCGGTATGAACTTCCAAGTCTGTCTTCCTTTTTCTCGATCACCTGGTCATGGACCTTGATCAACCTTTTCGCCACCTCCTTCAGATGTGCTTGTAGCATCTCAATTTTGGCCCAAAACATCAGCAGCGTCCATCTTCGCTCCCTCCATCTCTTCCTTCATCTTCTTAGCCTCCTCCTGGTCATGATTTGAAAGTGGGGTATGCTGATGAATACCCACTTCTTAAATCCCTGCTGGCTATATATATATATATATATATAGGGTTGGGTTCCGATGAGAAGTTGAGGTTAACGTGAAAAGCGTGAGAAGTGGTTATCAACCGTTGGATGAGAAATGGATGCACATTAGGATGAGATGCACGGAGATGCACCGAATCAATTCCCTTCTAAGCCGCAATTCATGGGAGGGCATTTGATTAGAAGTGATCAACGGTTCAGATCCACTTCTCACGTTAACCTCAACTTCTCACACGATCCTTTGCCTATATATATATCAATTTGTTTACATGTCTTGTGGTCCTGGAGCATTTCCCCCCAAACCATATGCTGACAAGGAGAAGGCCTATACAACACAAATGAGTTCACTGGTGAACGAAAAAGACAAACAAAAAGAAGGAAAATATGAATAAAAAAGAAGTGGTACCTCAACCATCCCATCAAGGGCATATTCCACACACCAGGTATGGGTGGAGTGTCTAAGGAAAGCTGAAAGGCAGCCAAAAGCCTTATATACCTAGCCGTCTCAGATGCAGGAGCCTTGCCATCAAGGAAGGAGGCCCAATCTAGGACGTGAAGCAGGATTGTCAATAGTGGCAATTCCCTGATTTTCCTTGGGCTAGAAAGAGCAACGTCTTATTAATTACCCCACTTCCTTTGTAGAGATGAGAAGGAGGTGCTTTGATGGAATGCTGAGACCTTCCTGGAGCCATGGTTGCACACATCTTGTGAAGGGGTTGACTCGAGGCCCCTGGAGCCTTAATCTCAGGTGCCTCCTCACATGCTCCGACTGTCCCTTAGGTGCAATCGCCTCCAAATCCAAAGCCCTCACAACTTGCTTTATCCAGACTTCCTCCACAACCATAACAGAAAATGGCTAGAATGTCAGCCTTAGGGTCTTAGCGTTGCTGATCATGGCAAAACGAGAAAATCAGCAGAGTGACAAAGTTGATAGCATACAAGTGTAAAAAATAAGAAATTACATTCCTAGTGTTAAAGCCATGAGCTGCTCTTAATCTAGCATGACATCCTAATTTTTTAAGATCCCATTCCATCTTTCACCCGGTGTTCGAGTTAATAGTGTAGCGGCTAGGTCTACATTCCTGGCCTTCATGGGTCAGAGTAGACGATAAATTCTTGCTCTCTTAGGACTTGAAAGTTGGAGAAAGAACATCCGAAGGAGGTCATCAAATATCGATTGGCTAACCAAAATGTTGGGGTGTCACATCAAACGTGCAGGTGCCTAACACCAAAGCCTATATAGAGGGAAATAATCACAAGTCCTAAAAAATTCTAACTTCAAATATATGATTCCTTTCATGCAAATCCAATCTTTGAGAACTCAAGCATCCAACTTCGTACATAAGATTGTCATTTTCTCACGTCCTAAACAACACATATGCTTGTGCTTTCAAAGCTTTTTCTCAAGCCTTATACAAGGCATTATACCTCGATTGGATCTCTTGCCAAAGGTGGATTAGAGGTTGTACTCTCCCTTTTCAGTTCTAGTTTGGAGCACTTTAGACTTGCAAAGAGCACATATGTCATCACTACCATAAACGGAAATTCCTCATTCAGTTATGAAGTCATATACCAGAGACTCTCCATTAAGGGGTGCTTTGGTGTTCCCTTTGCAATATTCTGAAACATATCCATCGAAGTTAGGTAGTTGAATGACCTTTTAGTGCGTAATCGCCAAAACAGAAGCGTAAGCAAATTCTGCTATGTTAGAATGTGAAAATAATATGTAGGATTATTTTGCAAATATTTCTAGAGGTAGTTTCCTGAAATTGTTGTAACACAACTGTCACGGCATGTGATTCAATCCAACATGGTAATCAGAACCCAGATTAATCTCTCGATCTTTTTCTTCTCTCAAGCAAACTCTAAATTAGCCGCAACTTCCATCCTTCTACCCAAATTATGCTGTGTACGCCTCCTTTTCAACGGCAGAAATACACAAAACATGTCCCTTTCATCCTGCCCTCTCAATCTCAAATATCAAGACCTTTATCCTTGTACCCTCACAATACTCCTCTTGGGCAAAAAAATATCAAGATTATTAGCGGGGCTTTTTAGGTACTTTATCACATCGTATCACCAATTGCACAGAAAAAGCCAAGACATCCTGATCAAAAGAAGCGGTTGCTAAAGACTTATGAGATTGCCTCGATGTCGTCGTAGTGCAATGGATATACGACACAATTTCGAATTATCTTCTTCGTACAATTCTTGAACCCAACTCTACAGCTCAACAAACATGGGATCGCCTCCACAGTATAATCCAACATAATAAGAATTCTCGTGATGTGTACTTGGAAAACCAATAGTCATCTACTCATCTTCAAGATTTTCTGAATTGCTCTACCTACTATAAAAACTTGAAGGTGCTTGTAGACCAATTGGCCAATTTCGGATCCCTGGTGTCAAATAATAGGCTCATTCGACGTCTTGTGGCAGGTCACACTGAGGGTTATAACGGTGTGGTCACCATTATTCTACAAATTGATCCGCTCCCTTTTTTCTACAGAGCATGTTTGATGCTCACCTTAGAAGAAACCCAACAAGCCGCCACCACTAGTGCCTCCGAGATTGCTCTCATGTCACCCACTGTTTCTTCTCATCACACTAGTCCACCTCCCTTAGAATTTTGGTGGTTAGAACTCACCGCAATAGGGCAATAACTCGTAACACGACCATGGTCGTGGTCGTGCTGGCCGCAGCAAAGGCAATGGCGGACATAGGCGAGATCATGGTGTCAATGGGGGTAAGCGACAACAACACGGTTGGCAGTGGTAGCAAATTTTCCCACAACCTTGGTTCTATCCACCTTGGGGCTTGACCGCAACAACCATGGGTCAGTCGACCGTGTCCCTGTCCTATCAACCCATGGACCAGGGCATGGCCCCTCATCGACGAACTGGCCCATGAATTAGGCGTTGTGAGCCTCACAACGCTACTGAGGCCCAAAACGCCCGCTGATTCTCGTTCGAAGCATGTCAAGTTGCCCACGCTCGGCTAGCGACGAGACATGCCAACGACGTGGTGCTGCGGGCTGAGGCATGGCCTCTCATCGACGAAACTGGCCCATGAATCGGGCGTTGTGACTACTGGACCTATGCATCAATCCTCTACAACACCGGGGGTGTTAGGCCTAAAGACCGCAACATGCTTTCTATGGTGCGCCATCTTCTGCCTTTGCTCCAACAAATGTGATGCTATTGATGTTGCTCTCCACACCATGACACTCAATCCTTCGGGTGACAACCGCTATATGGACATCGGTGCCATTTTGCAGTTGACGTCGAATCAAGGTACTCTCTCGTCTTCTTTTAATTTGATCACAAACAGAATAATTGTTGTCGGTAATGGTCATATGATTCTTATTCTCGGTTGTGGTTAGTCCTACCTATCCTCACTATACACTCCCCTCTCCCTTACCAACGTTTTGCATTCTCCTAGACTAATTGAAAACGTGTTTTTTGTTCGTCAGTTTACTATGGATAATGTCGTATCTATTGAATTTGATCCTTTCGGGTTTTCCATAAAGGATCTCTAGACGGGGATGCATCTTATGAGGTGCAATATTATACTGACCTCTATCCAATCACAACCGCCTCCACTCAAATCACCAACCCAACATCTTGCTTTGCCATCTCATCATCTACTTGGCATGATCTCCCAGGTCATCCGGTTTTTTATTCTTTTATTCGTAGTCCTTCAATTTTCATGCCTGTCAACTTGGGAAACATGTTAAGTTGCCATTTTATACTTCACTTAATTTTACTACTATGTATTTTGATATAGTTCATAGTGATCTTTGGACTTACCCTATTTTGAGTTCACTTGGGCACCGTTAATGTCTTATTTTAGGATGATTATACATATATCATGTCGACTTTTCCCCTAAAAAATAAGTCACGTGTTTATTCCACCTTGCCCACTTTCATTCGTACCTGATTCGGGAAAAAACATAAAAAATATTCAATGTGACGATGGGAGGGAATATGACAACTCTCCTTTCCAAAAATTATGTGAACTCAATGATATAAATTTCAAGTTTCTTGCCCTCATACTTCCTCTCCAAACGGCAAGGCTGAGTGCAAAATCCAATGCATTAATAACATGGCCCACACATTTCTTCTTCATGTCTCCATACTCCCTCGTATTGGCACCATGCCTTTCAAATGGCGACTTACCTTCATAATATTCTCCCAAGCAAAGCTCTAATGTTCTCCCCAACTCAAATCTTGTACAAACAACCTATTTATTCTCATCTACGTGTCTTTTGGTGCTTGTGTTATCCTCACTTACCCTCTACCTCCATTCACAAACTACAAACTAGGTGGGTTCCTTGTGTATGTCTTGGGTTCCTTGTGTATATATTGGGTTTTTCCTCAAACAACTATGAGTCTAGCTTTCCTTTCTAAAAAATACATACTACTTCTAAGTCTCACTATGATTTTTTTGAGGACATACCTCAAATATCACCTTCACCATGCTCTACCCAATCAAAAACACGCAAATCGTTGTACAACAACCCATGGCCCAACCAAGTCAGACCAACCACATATTGTTCCTTGCTTCTATCTTGCCTTCCCCTCCTCTCATACCCGCCGCTGTCTATGACTCTTCCCCCCTACTTGGGTGGGTTTACACAAACCAACCTAATCGATGCAAGCCCAACCCTACAGTGGCCCACATCACTCTTCCCTCTCTAGCCTAGACCTGAAGCCCAGTTGGCAGTCTCACCGTCATTTAATTGGGAGTTCAATTTGAGTTAGTTCCCTTGGCCAGGCCCAAACCAATTCACCATCGTGAAATCGGTCCATGGCCACCAAGAGCATGCATGGCATTTACAAGCTCAAAAAGATTCTCCCCAATCACGAGCACCCCCAACATTTCTCCCTTACCTAAGTGACCTACTACAACCATTAAGGACCCAAATTCGAAAGCGTCCATGATCGACAAATTTGATGTTGTACGTGGGAGCTCGTTCCCCATATACCGATGTTAATGTTGTTCGATCAGTGTTGGTTTCTAGGCACAAACATAGATCTAAAGACGATTTTAAAAGGCCCGCCCAAAGCTCATCTTGTTGCAGGTGGCATGTCTCAGCAGGTTAGCATTGATTGTGATGTCACATTTAGGTGCCGTTTGTTTTTTAAGAGGTCTAAAGTCTGAAATCTTATTTTAGTTATGATTAATAAGAGGTGGTGTGTAAAAAGGTCTGAACGATTCAGACTTAAGAGCCATTAAGAGGTTTAAAAAAAAAACCCTTAGCCTCATGTTGAAACCGGCTACTATTCAATAGTTGTTAGTCTCTCATTGTCCAAATCATGGTCCATTCATCAATTAGACCTCAAAAATGTCTTTTTGCATGACAATCTTGAGGAGACAATATATATGTATCAATCACCAAGGGTTCAGAGACCTTACTCATCTAGATTATATGGTCTCAAACAAGACCCTCGACTACTATTGGTCTTACATATTGTCTGATCATTCTCTTTTTATCTGTCAACAAGGTTCTAACATGGTAATGTTGATGACATTATTCTCACAACTTCTTTTGATGCTCTATGAAAATCCACACCTCTTAGTTTTCCATGACTAATTTGGTCCATTGAGCTACTTCCTTGCTATATTTGTCACTCAACATGCGGATGGTTTACTCTGTCTGAGAAGAGGTATGCAGAGGTAATCATAGAAGGAGCGGGCATGTCCTCTTGCAAACCAACAACCGCTCTTGTTGACACGAAGGAAAAATTAAGTGCAAATAGTGGTCCTCCGATTAATGATCTTGTTTCATTATCAAAGTCTTGCAGGTACTCTTTTAGTATTCGACTTTCAAGAGACATGATATCTCGTATGTCGTCCACTAGATTTACTTATACATGCATGACCCTCGAGAACATTGCAAAGTGTATCTTGTGGTACCTTCAAGGCACTCTTGATCTTGATATGCATTTATACCCATTATCTATCATAGGATTAATATCTTACACTGATGTAGATTGGGGTGGGTGCCCCAACACCCAATGCTCCACCTAGGGTTATTGTGTTTTTTCTCGAGGACAATAATATCTTGTTATGCACCCAAAAAATTAATAATCAAGAATGAAATAAATTAAATTGAAAACGTCGGCAAAACTTGGTTTGCAAGGATGAATCAACTGGAAAAAAATCAACTAGCTATTCGAAACGCTAGAATCTCCAAAAAATAACCTGATTCTCCATATCCTCCCCTCTTTATTTATAGGCTAACCCTACTAGAATTAAAAGGTAAAACCCAAAATTACCCTTTACTATGGAGTATGGACGACTAACAAAATTGGTAAAAGCACCCCCACTTTATTCTTTGCTGGACGCCACATCTTTCTGCCTTGCTGGACCTTTCTTTCGGCTATATGTGAATCTCACAGGTGGTAACATTACCCCGTTCCCAATGAATCACCTTGTCCTCAAGGTGAAGGTCTGGAAAGACTTGTTGCATAGTCCCGAAATCTTCCCACGTAGCCTCGAAGTCTGGCAATTCTTTCCATTTAAGCAACACCTCCATCTTATGACCAGCTGCCGACTCTGTCGAGCGAACTCCTAGGACAGCCTCTGTCCAATTCGAAGTTTTCATTCAACTAGGGCGGTAATATTGGTGCCGCTTGCTGTGCCCAAATCACTTTTTTAAGTTGTGAAATGTGGAACACAGGATGTATGCGAGCATCCTCGGGAAGCTGCAGTTATACGCCACTTCGCCAATGCGTTGCGTGATTTGGAATGGGCATAAAAACGGGTAGCTAGCTTTTGGAAGCTAGCTTTTGGAAGGGTCATCTGGCCATCGACTTTTGGCGGTAAGGTTGGAGCTTCAGATAGACCCAGTCCCCTATTTCAAATTTGAGTGCTCGACGAGTCTTGTCCGCATTTTCCTTCATAAGTTGTTGAGCCCGTAGGAGATGAGCACACAACTCATCCAAAATTGCATCTCAGATCCAATCAGCTGCTCTTCCAATGTTGATACTCCCGTGCTGGAAGCTTGTGTTCGTATTAGATGGGGTGGATCTCGGCCATACAATGCCTTAAAGGGTGTACACTTGGTCGAAGTGTGATATGAAGTATTATGCCAAAACCCCGCCCATGGCAGCCAGTGTACCCATTACGAGGATTCCCCTGAATGAAGCAACAAAGGTATGTTTCCACCGTCTTGTTCACAACTTCTAACTGGCCATCCGTTTGAGGATGGTATGCGGTACTTCATAATAGGGTGGTACCTTGGAGACGAAACAATTCTCGCTAGAAATTGCTAAGGAATACCTTGTCTCTATCGGACACAATGGTGGACGGAAACCCGTGAAGTCGAACCACTTCCTTAACAAAAACCGTGGCCACAGAATTTGCAGTGAAAGGATGTTTTAAGGGAATAAAGTGGGCAAATTTAGTTAATCGATCCACGACAACCAACACGGTAGTAAACCTTCGATGAAATCCATCGTTAGTTCATACGAAACTTGGGAGGGTATAGGAAGGGGTTGAAGAAGACTAGCGGGATGAGAAGTAGCAGCCTTCTGTTGTTGGCATATTGCGCAAGCCTGTGCACATACTGTTGAACCGACCGCCGCATCCCGACCCATAACCATTTTGCCGCCATTCGCTGGTAAGTCTTAAGTTCTCCAGAATGCCCCCCGATTACCGAGTCATGGTACTCTTGAAAAAGCTTAGGAATAAAGGAAGAATTGTTAGGAATTACTAATCATCCTTTATACCTCAATTGTCCTTGAACCACTGCATAGCCCTCAATGTTCTTCCCTTCTTCAAGTTCTTGTTTTACATTCTTAATAAAACGGTCACCCGATATTTCTTTTCGTAACTTGTCCATGTTTATGGACCATGACACCACAAGGGTCCTTAACTCTCGTTCCGACCCAAATTCACGTGATAACGCGTCTGATAACGCGTCTGCCACCCGGTTTGTTGAACCAGCCTTGTATTGTATTTCAAAATCGAACCCCATTAACTTGCACATCCACTTTTGGTAGTCCGCCCCCACTTCCCGTTGTTCCATGAGGAACTTTCAACTTCGATGATCTGTACGGATAACAAAGTGTCTCCCAAGAAGGTAGTGGCGCCACTTCAAGACCGCGAGAACGATGGCCATCAATTCTTTCTCGTATATGGGCTTCAAACGGTTTCGAGCCCCCAACACCCGGCTGAAATAGGCGATGTGATGGTTGTTTTGGAGCAGCACTAGCACTGCTCCTATGCCAAACCCGGATGCGTCATCCTCTACTACAAACAATTGAGTGAAGTTAGGCATGGCCAAAATTAGAGCGGTAGTCAGGGCTGATTTCAACTGTTGGAAAGCTTCTGTTGCTGCCTCCGACCACCCAAAACAATCCTTCAGTTGGTTAGTGAGTGAAGCTGCCAACCGAGCATAACCTGCAATAAACTTCCGATAATACCCCGCCAAGCCTAAAAAACCTCACAACTCCCGCAAGGTTTTCGGTTGAGGCCACTCAACCATTGCTTTGATTTTTTTGGGATCCTCTGCTACTCCAGCTGATATCACATGGCCTAAGTAACCCACTGTTGTTTTGCCAAATTCACACTTTTTTGGGTTGGGCATAAAACTCATGTAATTCCAATTGCTTCAAGACCAATGTTACATGATCCACATGTTGACTCTCGCTTTGAGTGTACACCAAGATATCATCAAAAAATACGAGCACAAACTTACGGAGGTATGGTCGAAATATGTCATTCATTGCTGCTTGAAATGTTGCGGGAGCGTTGGTTAGGCCAAATGGCATCACAAAAAATCGTAGTGGCCCTCTGTGTGTTTGAAATGCGGTCTTGGTCACGTCTTCGGCCTTGACCCAGATTTGGTGGCATCCCGATTTGAGATCGAGTTTGGAAAACACTTGGGCTCCTTGTAACTCATCCAGCAACACATCGATCACGGGAATGGGATACTTATCCGGGACCATAGCTTTGTTTAACGCTCGATAATCGACACAAAAGTGCCATGAACCGTCTTTTTTCTTGGCTAAAAGAACAGGAAAATGGTCCACTAGACGGCTGTATAATCTCGGCCTGTAGCATATCCCGGACTAGTTGCTCAATCTCTGTTTTTTGAGCTTGGGGGTACCGGTATGGCCGAACCGAAACTGGCCCATTCCCTCCTTCTGACTAATGACGTGCTCCTTCTCCCTTTTTGGCGGTAACGTGTTAGGCCAAGGCAAAAATTCTGTGATACCTTTAGAGTACATCTTGTAAAAATGTTGGGGTCGTCGGCACGATGCTTAATGGAGGAGTTCTCTCCACTTGGTTCAATTGCAGTAAATATCCCCTTCCTCTCGAATGATAGAACGCAACATATTCTTTACACTGTGTTCTTGAAACTCATTTAACGAAGGAAAGGAAAGAAAAGGGAGGGAAAGGGAAGGAAAGTAAAAAAAACTTGTGTTCTCGAAACTTTTTTTTGGAGAGAAAGGAAAGGAAACGGAAGGAAAGAATTGATAACTTTCCTCCCAAATGTGGGAGGAAAGGGAAGGGAAGGAAAGGAAAGGAAGGAAATTAAAACAATTTAAAAAAATTACTGAAATTATTAAAATTACAAAACTACCCAATCTTTCATTATAAGGAATATATTTTTATAAGGGTATATTTGTAAAATTGGCATTTTTCCTTTCTTTTCTCTCCTGTTCAAGAATATGAAAAACTATTTTCTTTCCTTTCCTTTCCTTCCTTTTCCTTCCATTTCAAGAACACAAATGAAAAAAATATTTTTCTTTCCTTTCTTCTCTCCCTTTCTTTTCCATCCATTTCTTTTCTTTTCTTTTCTCTCCAGATTAGAGAACATAGTGTTAGTGTTACCTTTGATCGATCCAAAGACGGGCCCCCCTTTAAGGTCACCGCAGCTCCATTGACCATGAATTTCATGATATGAGTTTTCCAGTTTGTAGTCACCACCCCCAGTTTTTCTAGCCACCGGACGCCTAGTATCACATCCGAATTTCCCAGCGTTAATGGGAGGAAATCTTCGATTATCTCCAAACCTTGTACAGAGAGTCGGAGCCCTTGACTTTGGGTTAGTAACGACACCCTGAAGTCCCCTGTGTTGATCATCGGAATACTGAGTTTGTGGATGAGGGATAGAGATATAAAAGTATGTGTGGCTTCTGGGTCGATCATCACCATGACTTCTGAACCCTCTAACTCCCCTTTTAATTTCATAGTCTTTGGGTTAGTAATTCCCAACACTGAGTTGAGGCAAATTTGAGACTGTATGTTCTCAGTCACCTCCTCTCTTGGTGTCTCTTCCCCTTCATCTTCCTCGTCATCTTCCTGTATTAACATAACACTTAACTCTTTCCGACGACATCGATGCCCCAAACTTCACTTCTCGTCACATCTAAAACAGAGGCCCCACTCTCTTTTGTTTTGTAGCTCCTTATCTGATAGTCTCTGAATCTCGCCCATGGGTTTACTTGAAGCATGATTGGTCGATCGCGTATTCGGAATTGGATTTGTTCTTTCGGGGGAAATTATAGGCGCCGATTTGGGGTGAAGCCTTCCTAAGC
The DNA here is from genome assembly GCA_023525745.1 of Arctium lappa. Classification (NCBI taxonomy): domain Eukaryota; kingdom Viridiplantae; phylum Streptophyta; class Magnoliopsida; order Asterales; family Asteraceae; genus Arctium; species Arctium lappa. The sequence goes on from CM042048.1 coordinate 136,619,865, forward strand.
CATATGTGTTCGACGACGATCTGGACTTCACTCGTCTTCCTAGGCTGGACCGAACCTTTTCCTCCAACTTAATAGCTAGGTCCATTGCTTGCTCCAGAGTTCGAGGACCAAGGACCCGTACCTCAGCCCGTAATTCGGCCTTAAGCCTATTGATGAAATGGCCCAAGGCAATCTCATCCACAACATCGGTTAAAGGAGATGCTAATTCAATTTATTGACTTTGATAATCCAACACCGTACCAACCTGTGAGAGTGCCAACCACTGTTCATGAAGGGATCCGGCATTCGTTGGACGAAATTGCCTTAGCAGAATTGATTTCATCTCCTCCCAATGGTGAATGGGCCGTCGTCGATGTTCCCATTGGTACCATAAAAGTGCATCTCCTTTCAATGATACCACCGTTGCTTCTATTTTCTCCCTTTCGTTCAAATGATAGAAAGTAAAATACCTTTCTGTATCCGACCGTCCGGGTGCTTCCCATCAAAAAAGGGCATGTTCAACTTACGAAAGTGCCAATTAGATCCCCCAACATTCGTCGCTCCCCCTTCTCCCTCTTCCTTGTGAACCGGACTTCCTGTCGGTCGTGGTCCTGAAGGGGAAAAAGTGGATTCGGATAGGGTTGCTCGAACCTCCTCCCGTATAGAGGAATGGAGTTGAGAGTTCTCTGCTGCCAATTCCGAAAATCGTCGCGTCATTAAGGCCATTTGCTCCCCAAACTGACGCTACAAGGTTTGCTGCAATTCTGTCAACGAAGCCTTCACTGCAGCAACGTCTTCTTCAACCGACTCCACCCTCTGTGTCACGGGATCTACTCTTGGAGGTGCCATAGCCGGGATCGAGACTCTGTTATGCACCCAAAAAATTAATAATCAAGAATGAAATAAATTAAATTGAAAACGTCAGCAAAACTTGGTTTGCAAGGATGAATCAACTAGGAAAAAAATCAACTAGCTATTCGAGACTCTAGAATCTCCAAAAAAATAACAAGATTCGCCATATCCTCCCCTCTTTATTTATAGGCCAACCCTACTAGAATTAAAAGGTAAAACCCAAAATTACCCTATGGACGGCTAACAAAATTGGTAAAAGCACCCCCACTTTATGATGCAATTTAATCTTCTTGAAGGAAGATCAAATGTATTCAATCAAACAATTACTCAGGATTGAATAATCAATGGCTGAATAATACCTCGATAATTTGGAGAATTGGGTTAAGAACAATTCTCGAGATTATGAGATTGAAACGGCAGCAGAAATGAGAAAAAAGGAGTGTGATTTCGTAGGGATTTCATTCATACCTTCTCGGATGCATTACAAACGGTTATATATGAATCTAAATTGTGAAACGACGTCATTCCTATGAAAATTAGAAAACAAACTGCAATAATAATAAAAAGACTTATTTAATTGGGCTCGTCATGGACTTGGGCCGCTGTTGGATTAGTATGCATCAATACCTTCCCCTTAAGATGATCCTTGACCCCAAGGATCAAAAGATGGATACCACTTAGTGATAAGATCAACCTTCTCCCATGTAGCATCCTTTGGTAACTCCCATGTAGCATCCTTTGGTAACTGGTTTTTCCATTTCACTAACCAGTCTACACCGACCCTGTTATGCCTCTTCATAATTCTTCTGTCAATGACACTTTCTGGTTCTTTTGGAGAATCGGTGCTAGCTGGAACTTGCGGTAATTGATGAGGAAGCGGACCGTGATGTTTTTTTAACAAGGAGACATGGAATGTGGGATGGATGTTAACACCAGAATTCTGTAGAGTATACGTGACTGCCCCCACCTTGGCAATGATCGGATATGGCCCATAGTACTTTGTTGCCAATTTCTGATTTGGTCGTGTTTGCACAGATGTTTGTCTATAAGGCTGCAACTTTAAGTAGACCCATTCACCCACTTCAAACACTCTCTCGGGCCTATGCTTATCAGCTAATTGTTTCATCCTATTTTGAGCCTTATGCAAGTTCATTTTGAGAACTTGAATAGTGGCTTCTCGTGCAGTAAGACTCCTGTCGACAACTTCCAAGTTACTTTCACTAGACAAGTAGGGAATATGTATAGGAGGGGGCTGTCCATAGATGATTTCGAATGGCGTACTCTTAATAGCAGAATGGTAGGTAACTGGTGTTGTACCAATATTCTGCTAATGGGAGCCACTTGACTCACTCACTTGGTCTTTCGTGACACATGAAACTCAAATAACTCTCCAAACATCTATTCAAAACTTTTGTCTGACCATCAGTTTGTGGATGGTAAGAACTTGATAGCTTCTGCTCTACACCTTGTATCACCATTAATTCTTGCCAAAAGTGACCGACAAAATTTTTATCTCTATCAGAGACAATTGATTTTGGAAATCCATGCAGCTTATAAATATTATCTATATAAGCTTGAGCTACTTCCGTTGCTGAAAATGGGTGATGAAGCGCAATAAAATGGGCTCCCTTGCTTAACCTGTCCACCACAACTAATATCGAGTCCTTACCGTGAGAATTTGGGAGGCCCTCTATGAAATCCATGGCTACATCCTCCTAAACTCCTATGGGATGGGAACAGGTAAGGGCTGTAGTAATCCGGGGTATGCTGCGTTGTCGGCTTTGCATTTCTGACAAACATTACAATTATGCACATGGGTAGCTATATCCTTCCTCATTTTTGGCCAATAAAACAGCCGTGCCACTCGTTGAACAGTAGCTTGAACTCCTGAGTGTCCACCTTGGTGTGAGTCATGTAACCATGTGAGGATCCTATTCCTTAAACCTAACGAATTTCCCACCATCACTTTTCCTTTTCTCCTTAACTCCTGTGAATGCCAACTGTAACGAGGATGGCTGGTCGGGTTTTGCTGCAACTCTCGGATGATGGTCACCATAATTGGATCGGTTGTTCAGGCTTCCTTAATGGTTTGCCACAAGTCGGAATGAATGTTAGAAATGGCCGATTGCAACAGCTCTCCATGAGAGACTCGGGACAAGGCATCTGCGACCTTGTTTTCAGAGCCTTTCTTGTAAACAATCTCATAGTCTTACCCCATCAATTTAGACAACCATTTTTGTTGGAAAGGAGTTGCCAACCGGTTTTCTAGAAGGTGTTTAAGACCGTTGATCTGTCTTGATAACAAAATGCCTATCCATCAAATATTATTGTCATTTCTTCACTGCATAAATAATGGCAAGAAGCTCCCTTTCATAAGTGGATAGGGTCAGATGTCGAGGTGATAAAGCCTTGCTAATGAAAGAAATTGGGTGCCCCCTTTGCATTAGTACTGCCCCAATTCCTTGGCCTAACGCATCTGTTTCAATTGTAAAAAGAAAATTGAAGTCAGGTAATGCAAGGACTGGAGGTTGTACCATAGCATCTTTTAGGGTTTGAAAGGCAGTAGTAGCTTCTGTGGTCCAGTGGAACTGTCTTTCTTCAAGAATTGAGTTAGTGGCTTAGCTAACCTGCCAAAATCCTTAACGAACCGCCTGTAGTACCTTATCAAACCAAGGAATCCCGGAAGTTGCTTCAAATTGTTTGGCAATGGCCAATCTTGTACCACTGTGATTTTATTTTGGTCAGTAGCTACTCCTTGCTCGGAGATGACCTGTCCCAAATATTCTATCTTTTTGGCACCAAAAACACATTTACTTTGTTTGGCCACCAAAGCATTCGGCCTTGGTATTTCCAGAACTATCTGCAAGTGTTTAATATGAGCTTCCAAGCTAGGACTATACACTAGGATGTCATCGAAAAACACCAGCACAAACTTCCGTAAATAGCTGCTGAAAACATGGTTCATCAATCTTTGAAAGGTCGATGGGGCATTAGTGAGACCAAAGGGCATCACTAAGAATTCGAAGTGCCCTTTGTGTGTTTTGAAGGCTGTTTTATACACATCTTTTGGATCCACCCTGATTTGATAATAACCGGATCTTAAATCTATTTTGAGAAAAATTTGGTACCATGTAGCTCATCGAGCAACTCTTCCACTAAAGGTATAGGAAACCTATTTGGAATGGTTGCCGTATTCAATTTTCTGTAATCAATACACATTCTCCAACCACCATCTTTCTTTTTTACCGGCACCACGGGTGAGGCAAACGAGCTATTATTGTGTCTAATCACCCCTTGCTCTAACAATTCTGTAGTTAGCTACTCAATTACATCCTTTTGAATAAGTGTATATCTATAAGGTCTGAGATTGATGCCTTGGGTGCCCTCCTTTAGAGGGATTTTGTGATCAAACCCTCTTCGAAATGGGGGTAATTGAGTAGGCTCTCTAAATATATCAGCATACCTTTGTAACAGTTGTTGCAATTCGGCAGAATCTGTTTTGGCACCCTCTTCCTTAGGGATTTCAACATTGGAATGGTTGTCATCCCCTTGAATGGATATACTTGAACCATGGATAATTCCCCACCTTGTTGCACCATTTTATCCAAAGTACCCTTGTTAATAGTAGTCAACTTCTTTTGGGCTGCTCCTCTTAAAATCACCTTTCTCCCCTGATTTTGAAATTCTATTGTGTTGTCTTTGTAATTCAACTTAATGCACCCCAATGTTGTAAACCATTGTACTCCCAAAACTAAGGGCCTGTTTGGTAGCGACTTAAGGAGCTTAATAAGGGCTTCAGCTTATTCGCTCAGCCATATAAAGATGTTTGGTAATAGCTTAATCAGATAGATGATGACTTAATGGCCAAGCTTGAAGGAGGAAGCTTTATTGATACACACTTTATTTCCACCTCTACCCCTCCCAAACAAAAGTTCGCTCAGCTCTCAAATCTCTAAAAAAAATCCCTCAACTTCCATCTTCCAGACCCTCTTCTCCCACGACAACCCTCACAATCTTCCATCTTCCAACTTCCTCCTCGATCGGACCTGCTCTTGGCCGATGATTTAGGGGCTGCTCTTACCGATCTTCAGATTTTCTTTGCTTCTCTCCATCGTGGCCCTGGGTTTGAGAGGTAAATCGAAGGGGATGGGTTTTGTGATTGTTCATTTTGGGACGAATTTGAGAGGACATCGATGATGGATCGAGTGATAAACCATGAATTGGATCTCTTAAATCCTGTGTTTAAGAGGTAAACCGAAAACTTTTAGGTTTAGATTTGAGAGGTAAATTAACCATGAACTTTAGGTTCAGATTTGAGAGGTAAACCAGGAACTTTGAATCTCTTAAATCGTGTGAATCTCTCAAACCTCTCATTTCGGTTCATCATTTCAAGTTGTAGTTCTTAGCTTTTGTTCAAATTTGAAAGAGGATATGGGTTTTTGTGGTTGTTCATTTTGGTAAACCGTTCAGATATTATTAACATTAATTCAGGAGGAATTTAAGAAATTTTGTTTCTTAATTGCAATGGTGTTATTGTTGTTCACAATCTTATTTGGTTTGGTGGTGGTGTTCTTCAGTGGTGTTCATTCATGAATTTTGTTTTGGTTTTCATAACCTGCAATGGAGTTAGGAGATCAATAGACCAAATATAAATAGAAGGGTAAAATGGTCATTTTCATCATTCAGACAGATTATTCAGCACAACGAACAAACAACAATTTTATATAATCTATACAGACAACTTTACCAATACAACTAACTTTATCCATACAGAACTTAATGAAAAAACAACCAAACAGCCCCTAAATCACATCCACCCAGTGGCATCAAATATAAATCGGCAGTGAAGGTGAGCCCTTGCATCCTCCACTTAAACCCTTCAATTACCTTGTCACAAACCAACTTTCCTCCATCAGCCACTCGAACTGTCATCGGAGGTCTAGTGATTAACTTGCAACTCAACTTCATTGCCAGAGTAGTGTCAATGAAATTGTGGGAGCTGCCTGTATACATAAGGAGTTGCAGAGTTTGCTTTCCGAAATGGCCAGTTACTCTCATTGCTTTATAAACATTGTTTCCTTTTAATGCATTAACTGAAATCTGAGCCAGTTCCACATCACTCTCCTCAACGGGTACTTCCTCTTCCAAATCTTCGATCTCTATATGATAAAACTGAGGTTTCCTTCCCTTACATCGATGCCCGATCTCATATTTCTCATCACAAAAGTAACATAACCCCTTGGTCTTTTTGTCATCAAATTCTGCAGGAGATAGAGTTCTCCTGTTTTGTTTTGTTTTTTTTTGGAAAAAGGGGACGAACCCAGGGAAAACTTTATTGAAGAAAAAAGAAATTACAGAAAACTAAATGGGCATACCCATTTTAACAAGCAAAAAACACCTTCCTCATCATATACAGAAGCTGGAACACAATAGCCTCAAACCAAAAAAAAGGATGAGTATCCAAATTCACATTCCACCAAGAAGCTCCAAACTTCATAAGCATTAGAACTATACTGTACCAACAATTTTAGAAAAAACAACCCACACAGAATCAATCAACATTAACCACCCCCAGATTCCAAATAGCAGCAACCCTTCTCATTTGTTCAGTGTTTCTCATTTTCAATCCCATCAGCCTCAACTTGATTACATCAATGATTTGCCTAGCCAGGCAAAAAGGAGATCGATGCTTATCAGAGTGCAATCTTTGATTTCTTTCATTCCACACAAGATAGAGTTCTCCTGTTTTGGGTTGGGTTCCATGGTTTTTGATTGCGGGTTCCAGAAGGCTTGGTGTTTAAGGCAGGAGTTTTTTTGTGAAGAGTTGGTAGGTGATGGCAAAAGAGGTGGTTTAGGAGAGAACTTAGACTTCTTGACTTTGATAGTTGCTTCTTGCAATTTAGCAAGGCAATAGGCTTGTTGTAGTGTTTGAGGGTTAAACATCCTTACCTGCAGCTGGATTTCATCTTCTAAACCAGCTAGGAAACAACTGAGGGTGTATTCAGAAGGTAACTGTAGTCGGTTAATGTTACTATCAAAAGAGTCATGGTACTCTTTAACGGTGGTTGTCTGCTTAAGGTTCTTAAGTTCCGACATCGGGTCATCAAATAAACATCCAAATCGTGCAGTTAAAGCTTCAGTGTAAGCTGTCCAGGTCAATTGAGAATCACCTCTGTTTTTAACAAACGTCTGGTGCCACTGAAGTGCCTTGTCTTCTAGGTGAATAGCTGCTAATTTCACTCTAGTAGCATCTGGTGTATTGTCCAATTGAAAAAACTGTTCGACTCTGTACAACCAGGATTTAAGATCATCCCCTCCAAATTTTGGAAAATCAATCTTCGTGAGTCTGGAAGAGTAATTAAATTCACCCCCATGATCGTCTTTTCTTTCATTTCTAAATCCAGACTCATGTTTATCATTAGAACTCCTGTGATTCAGATCTGTATGTTTTTTGTTGATTATAGATTCATTTGAATTGATAATCCAGCAATCAAATCACTCATCTCAGCAATTGCCCTAGCATTCTCAGCGATGGACGAGGCATGTTGATGCCCCATAGCTTCAAATCTACCCCCAAAATCAGTCAAGGCTGTTTTAAGAAGTACCTCAATCTGCATTGTTGAGTCTGTGGTTGCACTCTGCTCTACTTCACCTTCTTCATCACCTCCATTATTTCCACCTTGTTTCCTTGCCATGGACCTGGTTATCGCAATCTTTGAATCGAGGAAGGACCGCTCTGATACCACTGATGCACTTTAATCTTCTTGAAGGAAGATCAAATCCATTCAATCAAACAATTACTCAGGATTGAATAATCAATGGCTGAATAATACCTCGATAATTTGGAGAATTGGGTTAAGAACAATTCTCGAGATTATGAGATTGAAACGGCAGCAGAAATGAGAAAAGAGGAGTGTGATTTCGTAGGGATTTCATTCATACCTTCTCGGATGCATTACAAACGGTTATATATGAATCTAAATTGTGTAACGACGTCATTCCTATGAAAATTAGAAAACAAACTGCAATAATAATAATAATAAAAAGACTTATTTAATTGGGCTCGTCATGGACTTGGGCCGCTGTTGGATTAGTATGCATCACTTTATTCTTTGCTGGACCCCACATCTTTCTGCCTTGGTGGACCTTTCTTTCGACTATATGTGAATCTCATAGGTGGTATCCTAACACATCTCTTGGTCCTTGAAACGGAAACCCACCTTCTCCCATTCCGTTGCAAAGGTTGAATACAAGGGGGTTGCGAATGTGGTTGTGCGATGTTGTTGGATCCACAACTCACTTTTGGAGTTAAATTGTCCTATGAACAAGGCTACATTGGTTTATTGTGTTAATGTTAGTACGGTTTACGTCTCTCGTGATACCGTACAACAATCAACGGATGAAGCATGTTGAATTGGATATACATTTTGTCATTGAAGAAGGTAGTCCAAGGAGAGGTTCGTGTTCTGCATGTACCCTCCCGTATTAGTGTGCTGAAATTTTTAAAAAAGGGGCTTCCAGAGCTTTATTTCGAAGATTTTCAATTCAAGCTCAATGGACGTTCTCCTTCTTCAGACTGTACGTGTGTGTTAGAATATGTAAACAATACGTAGGATTATTTTGCAAATACTCCTAGAGATAGTTTTCTAATATTGCTGTAATTCCTAGACCCTATGTATGTGTGTGTGATAATGTGATGCACAAGTCACGGCGAGTGACTCATTCCAACACAGTTTAGAAAAGTTAATTGATGAACAAAAATAACTTTCATGTTTAGAGTCGCTTAACCTCTTGAAATGCTTTAACTCAAGCTTAGGGGTCGTTTACCAAATGCTAACCGGGTAAGCGCTTACCTTACTTACTGGTGAGGACCAAGAATCTTACACGGTAAGAGCCGGATCGGGAATCTCACCCGGTAAATAAATGAGTAAGAGCCGGATCGGGAATCTCACCCGGTAAATAAATGAGGGAGACGACTCTTAACCTGTAAGCCCTTACCGGGAAAAAGATGCTTACCAACAATCTATTTTGATGGCCAAAAATGCTACCCAATAAGGTAAGTGAGGTTGGTGACTCTTGCCTGTAAGTGCTTACCTGATAACCCCTTAGTTGTTAATTTAAGTGGCGACGACACATAACTCTTACGTGACTAAGCGGCGATATCTGTAAGCAGTTGACGACGCTAGCCTCAACTAGCATACGGCCGCTTAAGTAGCCCTAATCAGGGACTTTTAGAACTGTGCCCCCCAATGAGGTAGAGCCTCCAGAAATTCTAAACCATTTAGGGTATTGAAAATGTTTCTTTGTATAGTGGCTACTCATTTGCTCCAAAAGTTCTCAAAGTTTTGTGCTTTCTGTTCTTCATTCTTATCTTAAGATGACATATTTGAGCTTTGTGTTTTGCAGCTTATATCTTTATCTGATAAAAAATGGTGGTGATGGTCCTCAAGGAAGAAGAAGCAGATGGTAGTTTTCAGATTTATGGAAGGCTTATATTACTAGCAGTCATATTGTGCCAATTCTCTTCTGCTTCTCGTTCACCCAATGTACAAACTGTAGTCTATGCAGTGTTCTCTACTGCTCGGGATTTTTCGCCTTTAATATTAGTTAGTTTTCTGGACCATGAACGTTCTTGCATAGTTTTGGTTCATCGGAAACAACCGTTGTATCATGTGGTCTCGTTTGAAAGGGAATCTCATGGCATCCTGTTTCTTGCTAGTTGAGCATATATCGGAAAATTATGGTTATTTTGTTGATATGAGATGGCAAATCGATTAAACTTCTTATGAAATGACATAATGTGTGGCAGGGTCACCAAGTCGTTAATAAGTTTAAACAGTTTTTTTTCCTCGTTCATGTGAGCAAGATCATGAAATACATGAGTGTGCTCTAGGACCGTAAGCAGTCAGGAATATGAAATCGTGTATAAACTCTAATTACAAAATTATTTTGACTACGTACGTATTAGAATCATAAAAAGGGTTTGTGCACATTTTATTCTCTCCAGATACAGTTTTATGTCGGATTTACTTGACTTGGTTTGCTAGAATGACGAAAATTTAACTTTATCTGTATATAATTATTCTAGATATTTTAACTCTTAGTTTTTTATTTTTAAAAAAATTATTAGAGATGCTTTCAAAACGTTGTTTGTTGCAAGAGTATATATTGTGATTTTAATGGACCGGAGTATGAATTAAGCAAAACATACATATCCCTTTTTCTTAAACCGTAAATTACTTGCACGTTTGAAAGATTCTATGCTAACAATTTGTTTAAATAAAATACAAAAAATTATATTTGAAAGAAAACAAACCTACTACTGAATATGTTGAAAACTTAATTACATATGTTTGCCTATTTACTCTAATTTTGTTGACTTAAACAGGTTGCATCCAAATGAAATGACCTTGTTTAGTCTGAATTTGTTTATTTCTGCTTCTTGAAATTACTTGTTTGTTTTGGTCTTTTTAATCTTATTTGTTGCATTCCAAAAAAATGAAATGCACCTTCTATTTTCGAAATTTATTTTTGTAAAAAACTTTAGTTTGGTGTCTATAGTAAGACATCTTGAACAATAAGGTTTAATAATTTTTTAAGAATGACTTTTGTTACAAGTTATAATATCTTTTTATTAACCGTGAGTATCCGGGTCAGCTTGCGCACATCTCCACCAATCCCAGGAGCCCTGAAAAGCGGTGACTAGGGTTGTAAACGAACCGAACGTTCAGCGAACCGTTCGACAGGAAGTTCGTTTATTTAATAAATGAACGAACATGAACACATTTTTTTGTTCGTTTAGTTAAATGAACGAACATGAACAATAGTCTAAAAAATTATGCAAATTTGTAATCTAAGTATTTTGATCTCTTAAATCGTTTTATTAGGAAAAAAAGTTCATCACTTAAAGAATAGTCTAAAAACTAGTAAAAAAGACATTGATTAGTCAAGCTCGATTCAACCCAAAAGCTTACATGTTTGATTCAAACTCATTTTGACTCGTTATTTAATCTGCCTATTTTACCCTCTATAATCAAACACAGTTTCATGGGAAACATCAGGGTGGTGGGAGTCTAATAACATCTTAACCAAAACCGCATGCACTTCAAATTGGGATCATATTTGGTCTCCTATAACCATCACCCCTCCCGAACTTTACATTATCATACTATATGTTGGTGATTTTAGTGTCATCAATCATCTTGGTGTAATTGTGGTTTACTTGAAATCGATTAAGGTAATGAGGCAAACATACGTGAGTGAGAAGGTGTGAAGTGCACACTCACAAATGTTGCCCCTATCACCTTTGGTCGCCATAATGTTGGGGTCAAGGGGGCCTTTGGGCATGTGTCTCCAGACTTGAGTTTTTAGACTTTGGAAAATCGGATGAATCCAAGCCCTGGTCTAGAGATAGCTCTACCTCTGGTTGGTCTATGTGCCATCTCTGGTTGGTCTTGGGCCTATCTCTGGACGTGTGTGTCCAGAGATGGCTCCTAACTCTTGTCGTATATATCCAAATCCATCCATAGCTTTGGACCTGCTTGTTTCATAACTCAGATTTAGTTATAACTACCCCTCGATCTTATCCATTAGTGGTTGTAACCGTTTAACTGCCTGAAATTGTCACTCTCTCTTATAAATACAAAATTCGTGTGTGTGTGTGTGTGTGTACATACGGAATTGGTGTCTTATTTTGTGTATGAAAAATCTAGATTATCCCAATACTGATTTTGTGTAACTCAAGGCAGAGTGGGTCAAAATATAGTATTTGGACGGTGATTATTCGTTTATGATCCAGACTTTTATCCAAGAATTATTAACCACAACCCAAATTTTCCAACACCATAAACAGTTGGTGTACCAAAAATCTTTTCCGACTTTTTATCACCTTATCAAAGACGATGATTCTCTACAACGAGTTTGTTGGAATTAGAATCCGTAATAACATGCGTGAATTCATTACAATTCCATTGTGATGATCTATATTTTTTTTATAAAACATCTAACTAAATTATATTTATAATATTTGATTAATAATGGAGTAATTAGTAATATATCTTCTAGATTTATTTTTCCAATCTGTCCACCTATAAATGTTGAGGCATTAGAAGACGGGATTATTAATTGGGCGCCTTAAATAACTATAATGTAATGTTTTGTTTTAGTTAACTTTTGTATTACTTTTCCTAAATAGGGGTGTTAAAAAAATCCGAAAAGAGAAAGCAAGCCGAACTCCTTTGATCCGATATTTGAAAAATCGGAAAATCAAAAGGTCAAAATATTTGAAAATTCGAAAAATCAAAAGGTCGAAAACTGAAGAAAAAAAAACGGGTATTCACGGATCGGTTTCGGTTCTGAATTTTAGGTTGCAGGTACGCGAACTAAACCGGATATATTAAATATAATACATTATTTATTTATTAACATAAAGTTAAACTTTATTTTTATTTTTATGTAATTGTTTTAAATGTTATTTTTTGTACCATTTATATATTGTAGATGATATTTTCTATAAATTCGGGTAACCGTTAACCAAATCGCAAGTAACTGTCTTATTTTGGTACGGTTCGGTTCCGGTTCACCCTATGTTCGGTTTTAATTCAGGTAACCAGTATTTGCCTTATGTAGTTCGGTTCACATTTTCCCTACTAACTGAATTGAATCGAACCGTGAACATCCCTAGCTCAAAATCCTTTCACACGAAATATCCTTAAAAAATAAGAAATGTAAGGTTTATTTGATATATAATTGATTAATTGTAATGAACTTTTAGTCAATAATTAAACAGCTAAAACATTTTTATAAGATTATAAAATAACAACGCATTTAGTGAAACTCTCTCCTTGAATAAACCGTCCAAGTAGAGGTGGCCAAACCGGCCCGGCCCGATCCGTAACTGACGGTTAAGCGGTAACTGGTCTGATTCTTGACCGATCCGAACCGGGACTGATAGTAACCGGTTATGGTTTTGGAGCGGTTCGAAGGCCCGACCCGATCTGGCCCGGGACTGGTTATGTAACCGGTTAAGGGCCCGGCCCAGCCCGATCCGATTTTTTCAAATTTTATTACCATTTTCTAGCCGTTAGGTAACGGTCATATGACCGCTTTTGACATTTTCTGACCCTTTTTTTGCCTCCTTAACCCCCCTAGAACATTATAAATAAGTTGGTTGATGGATGGGGTAAGATGCCAAGTTACAAAAAACGCAAAAAAACGCAAAAAAACGCAAACAATTCTCGTTATATTTTGTGATTTCGACTCGTATTCGTTTCTCGCAAACTCGCAAGTTCTAATCTCTCAAATCTCAGTTCTCATCTATTTCTATCTTTCTCTTCCAAAATGGCCGGTGAACAACACAACACATCTAACAAACAAATTGCCCAAGTTCTTGCCGAGCATAGACGAAAGGCCGAGGTTTGGAACCATTACAACATGGTGATCCTCACCAACGGAGAAAAAAAGGCGCAATGCAAACGTTGTGGAGCTCTCCTTACGGCAGAAAGAAATTCCACCTTAAGGCGGCACGCCAATATTTCGAGTCTTGCATATGCTTGAATGATTACTTGGATAGCGTTCAAAGACTTCAAGATCAAACATCACTTGAAACGGAGATGAAACATGTTGAAGAAAATTTAGAAGCCAACGAACAAGTCATGGGACTAAGTACGCCGTCAACTACCGACAACGATGATGGTAGTAGTGGTGTCTCACATTACGACGATGATGAAGAACTCGACATTGACGACCTCGATGATCCAATGGCTCTTCAACGACTTGAAAAGTACGAGACTCTTCTATACAATCCATGGGATGAAAGGAATATGAAACTTTAATAAATGCATTTTTTTTATAATTGATGTAATTAATTTAAAAGTATAATAAAACGTATTTTTAAAGTTTATTTGAGTGACCCAAATTTACTTTTTAGAGTTTAATTAAGTATTTTAAAAATTTTATTTAAAAAACAAAACAAAATAAGCCTTAACCGATTTTGGGTCCGGCCCATAACCGAACCGGGACCAGTTAACATTAACATTAACCTTAACTGGTTACCCACCTGAACCCCCTAAACTGTGACCGAACCAGGACCGGTTACACCTTAACCGGTTGTCGGCCCACACTGCTTTGGCCCGTGACGAATTAGGCCCAACCCGGCCCGAATCCGGTTTTTGGCCACCTCTACGTACAAGCACAAATTGGAGGTGCAATTTAAAGAGTTAGAACCTTAACCTTCATGAAAATTGAAATGTATGTACGTTTTTTTTTTCTTCTGGAAATAACATCTATATAAATGATAAAATTCTTCATAATGATCGTCTTTAAATTTTATAAACGAAGGTTTACAAAAGTGTATAATTTAAATTGAAATTTTATAAATGAAGGTTTACAAAATGTATATACGTTTTTTTTTTGGAGATTCAACCCTCAGTGACAATTTTGTAATTAGTTTTATCTATACTATATTATAAGCCATTTAAGCTAAACTCTTAAAAACTAATTTTTATGTATTAGGTATAGACCTGGCAAAAACTGACACGACACGCTAACCCGACACGAAATAAACGGGTTTGGGTAATACATTTCAACCCGTTTAAGTAAACGGGTTGACACGACACGAAAATTAAACAGGTAAGGTCAGGGTCAAAATTTTCAACTCGAAAATGACCCGAATAACCCGTTTATATATATATAAGTTTTCCTTTTAATGCTTTGGATTTTCAGTGTTTTAGATTTGAATATAATTATGAACTATAAATTTTGGATGTCTAATGTTTTCATTTGAATTTTGTATTTGTATTTTTTTGTGAATTTTCGATTTTTAATTTTAATTTTATAAATGTTAAACGGGTTAGGTGGGTCGTAGCGGGTTAGACGGGTCGGGTTAGGGTTGGGATTTTCTGACCCGTTTATTAAACGGGTCGGGTTAGGGTTAGACATTTTGAACCCGTTTAACTTTGAACCCGACCCGACCCGACACGTTTGTCAGGTCTAATTAGGTACCACTTATTAATGCATATTACTTAAAATCCAAAAGTACAAATTGATTAAACATAAGTACAACTTTTAAAAGCTCAATGTTTGAATTCGTGTAACTAACTGCAGATAGACACTTATTTTTATTTTCTAAAATATCTAAATTTTTTAACTATTGATATAACTAACCGATAAATATAAGAAAATTCGAGATAAAACACCTTATTTTTATTTTTTATTGAAGTATGTTATTTTTTTAATTTTAAATATAAAATATCTTAAATATAGTTATCATTTAAATTAAACAATTTTTGACCCGTAACAAAATACTTTATTATTATTTTTTATAAAAAAACATAATTAAACTCAACTAAAATATATTTTGTTTTAAATCTACGTTTCTCAAAATCGTAAAATAAAATCAAAAAAGACTAACAAAAAGTATGAATAATGATCTAGGGTTCGAGTTCTAGATTTCATAAACTCGCTGCATTGCGAGGATACATTTCTAGTTTTACACGAATATATAAATTCTTGTCAAACTGTATTAGAACGATTTTTCAAAAAAAGTCTATAAAAACCATTGTTCTAAAAAACTCGCTGCACAGACGTCATGGCACGCCATGGGACCAAGACTTGTGTCTCACGCCACGTTAAGCCCGTGGCACGCCATGCCCTAATGCGCAGTTTTTGTAATGCGATATTTCGTTTTTCTTTATGTTTTTAATGTTTTATTTGCATGTTTTAAATATATAGAACCTAATTAAACTTTGCTTATTACTATTAACTCATTGAGTAACACACCAAAACATATGTTTTTATATATAATATTATATATAAATTAAAAATTTGACGTCATAAGTCACGCCTTGAAAACGTCATGGTTTCGCCGTGGCTCCTAAGACTTGAGGTTTGCCCTCACCGCCACACCACGTCACGCTATTTAGACCTTGATAAAAACATGATATAATTTGAAAAGCAATTAAGCAAGTTGCAGCCAGAAAGTCAAGGAGCACGTGCTCTCTTACTGGTTATGCACCCTAAATACACGCTTCATTTTTATTTTTATTATTAATTTAATAATATTAATATTATTGTGATATATTAAAGAAACCATGCCCATTTTTTTTTTTAAATCTTCTATTAACATCACGATTCTCTAATAATTTAGGGGTTGTTTGACAGTTGTTAAATGGTCTAATACAGAATGATTAAGTGGGCGGAATAATTAAGAGACTCTTATGATATAGTGCGAAATGAAATATGGTTGTTTGCTAATTGTTCAGAATGAAATCAAAACTTTGAATGGTTAAGACAGGGTCAAGATAAAAATCATTCAGAGGGTTATGAAACCATTAAGAGGCAGACATTTTTTTTGCCAAACAATATTTACCTCTTAACGATTTAAAGGTTGCCTTTTAATGGAACCATTAAGAGGTAAACAAACAACCCTTAATATGGGTAGCAAAAAGAGCGACCATCTTTTGTTTCGGGTTGTTCCTTTTGATGAATACTCCACGGTTAGATCATATGGCCAAATGCCAAAATCCTTTGTAATCGTTTGGTTGATGTAGGGATGGCAAAAATAACCGAAACCAATGGTGAAAACCGAAAACCGAAATTTTCGGGCCGGGTTCGGAGACTTCTTATCGGGGACGGGGCGGGGATCGGGGATTTTATCGGGGACGGGGGCGGGGACGGTGATCACCGGCCCGGCCCGGCCCGATATGTGTATATATATATAAATATTAATGTATTTACATATATATATATATATGTTAAATTATATATATATATATATAATATCATTAAAAGAAAATTACTAACATTATATTAAAATTTAAAATATTTTAATCCATTTTATCTCAACTCCCCAAACAAGCCTCCCGAAAAAATTTATTTTATTTGTTTAATCGTGAAACCGTAATGTTAGTCGGATGATATATGAATTTTATTTACTTTTATATCGTAATTTAAGACATTTTTGAGGCATTTAGACTTGTGTTCATAAAAATTGTAATTTATTTTTAGTTGTGACAATTAACATTTTGTAAAAAAAATCCGGTCCGGTTTCGGGTTCGGGTATAACCAACGGTGAACGAGAAAACCCAATGGGGAAATATAATTTTTAACCTTAACGGGTTCCCCAACGGGGATCGGGGAAACCGCGAAGACCCAACGGGGATCCCCGATAAGATCCCCGACGGGGATCAAGGCGGTTTCGGGGACGGTTTTGGTTATCGGTTTCGGGGACGGGGATACCAATAACCGGCCCGAACCCGGCCCGTTGCCATTCCTAGGTTGATGTAATTGTTTTCCCTTAAAAAAGTTCTTAACCTTTTAAATCTTATTAATAAAATGTTAAAAATTTCAAAGAAAACCTACTTCAACGTAATTATATAAACATGTATTATAATAATCCATATCTATACTATATTATAAAGTACGGATAAAAAACTCTTAAATACAAATTATTAGCCACAATATATCATCATTTTATGCAAGATTTTTAAAATCTCTTAATTTACAAGTTTCAAAGCATAAGATACATATTACTACTGCAAACTTCTAACACTCATCAATTTGGTATGTGCACGACATTCCTTTTATGCAGACATTTTCATGTATCATTTTTAATAAATATATTATATTACTATAATTTTGTTTTAATTATATTATTAAATATGTAATTGGTTATTTTTTCTACATGTCATTAAAATGTATAAGATAATCATTTAATTTTAAAAAAATACTTAATTTTTTTATATAAAAAATATTATATTATTAAGCCTAAATTAAACAAATTTATAAAAAAAAACATTATCACTTTCTCAAAACCATCCAAAATCGTACAGTAAATCGACAAAAAAAATAAAATGAAACATTAAAATCGTGATATATCTCGCTGCATTGTGCGAGTACCCTTCTAGTTATTTATATTATAATTGTGTCTTGTTTTTAGATTTATTTTACTTGGTAGTATTTGTTTTATAGGCAAATCTAAATCCAAATGTAAAAATCGATTTATTAAGATAGGGGCGGCATTGACGGAGGCGAGGTACAATCTGCCAGGAAAACTCAACTGATCGGAAAATCGTCCGAAGACGTGCCGGAGAAAGAAGGGGGAGACGAAACGTTAAAAGAGAAGGGATACAATAATTAGTGCAATTAATGGTGAAGGGACGTTGATTTCCGAGGTGAAGGTGTATGGAGGAAAAAAATCAATTAATGAACAAAATCAAATTAATTCTAATTTGGTTTCAAACTCTGGGGCCTCAAGTGGGTTGTTGGTAGGGGTGTGTAAAACCCGAAAAGTCCGAAAACCGAACCCGAGTCTGAACTGAAAATAAGGTATTTTTTGCAAAAAACGAATACCCCGAAATCCGAAAATCTGAAACCCTCCTTTTTTGGGGATGTTTGGGTTCGGGTTGGGTTTGATCTTTGGCCACCCGACCCATCCGAAAACCCGAAATAATATACATACATATTTATATATTATATAAATATATTTATTTGTCTAATTATCTTTGAAAATCATAAATTCTAGTCGGTCAAAATGTTTTCTAATTTATAAATTTACTATCGAATTCATCAATCGAGTGAATTTATATATATTTTTTGCATTAATATTAATACCCGAACCCGAACGACATCTACCCGAAATCCGACCAACCCGAACCCGAAGCAATCCGAAATCCGAAACCTAAAATTCGGGTCTTGATTTCCATATCCGAAATCCGATCGGGTTTTTGATTTTCTCACTCGAACCCGCCAGACCCGCCCGATGTACACCCCTAGCTGTTGGGTAATCCCAACCATGGGCCTCATCTTAATGTTCAAGGAAACCTTATGGATCAGGGAAGGTCAGATGGGCCTTCGGTCCCTAATTTAGGTGAAAAGTCTGATATGGACCCAAAATCCAAAAATACAAGCTTCATTAATTCTGGTGGTGATGCAAGGGGGTTGACGGAAAGAAGGAACTGCAGAACCAAAGGCTGAAGAAAAGGACGGTGAAAGGGAAAAAAGGTGGGTACAATCAGAAGGAAGATAATTGCATAAGAAGTCACATCGAATTGGGTGTGAAATCGAAAAGAATGGAAGATAGCAATGTTTTCGGCAGAGGTAGGGTCAATTTTCACTATCTTAAACAACTTGCAAGGAGTAATTGCCAGTCTAAAGGGGGACGACAACGTCCAGGAAGAACATCTGAATCAAGAAGACAAGAAAGCTCAGAGCCGCTTAAATCAGGGGCGTCGGCCCAAGATAAGACTGCAGTGCTAAACGACATTAATAGTACCGATGCATCAAGGGGTCTGGAGGAGTTCGGTGTTAAAATTGGGGTGCAGTGGGGTAACGAAAAGGAAGAACATAGTGGGGGAATGAAAGAATAGTGTGTAATCGAGTAATGCGAGGTAAGTTTCGATCTTTTTGGCTCCATATGAAGATTATCTCGTTAAATATTAGAGGTATAGGAGCGGCGAGTAAACGGGATTGGGTGAAAGGGATTTGTAAAAAGGAAAAACCATGTATGATAGGCCTGCAGGAGACAAAATTAAAAGTGGTAAATAATAACATTGTCAATGCCCTTTGGGTAGTGACGATAGTGATTTCGCTCAAGTTAAGGCTGAGGGTAGTTCGGGAGAGGGGGGGGGCTGTTAATTTTGTGGAACAAAAATTCCTTCAAATGTGAATTCATTGTGGAAAAGACCAATTTTTTGGCGGTTGTGGGTAAATGGGGGTCTATTGAAGGTTTGG
Source organism: Arctium lappa (assembly GCA_023525745.1). NCBI lineage: Eukaryota > Viridiplantae > Streptophyta > Magnoliopsida > Asterales > Asteraceae > Arctium > Arctium lappa. The sequence continues at coordinate 136,639,425 of CM042048.1, forward strand.
TTGGATGTGTTAATGTATACGGGTCGTGAGATTAAAGGGAGAGGGCAGTCTTGTGGAAAAAATTGGACCAATTATGCGATAAAAAGGAAGTGAAATGGGTTTTATTTAGTGATTTTAACGAGGTTAGGAGTTATAGTGAAAGGCTTAATTCTGTAATAAATCTAAAAGGATCTGAGGAGTTTAACGAATTCATTCATAGAAATAGTCTAGAAGATGTTCGGCTGGGGGGTCTAAAATTCACTCGTATTAGCGATGACGGGAAAAAAATCAGTAAGCTTGATAGGTTCTTGGTTTCAAACGAATTTGGCGCTATATGGAAAAACCTGGGGGTGAAGGATTTGGAGCGAAAATGGTCAGACCATGTTCCGATTATGCTCAATGACGAGTGGGAAGATTTCGGACCACACCCATTCAAATTTTTTGATGCTTGGTTACAAGAGGAGAGTATCCACGGAGTGGTAAAGGAAGCATGGGAAAGAGAGGTAACATCAACGAGGTTGGATTGCCGCTTCATGGACAAGTTAAAGAACGTAAAGAATGCCCTCAAAAATTGGACTCGTATTGATTGGGGAGGTGGGGCTGATGTTGAATTGAAATTAAAAGGGGACGAAATGAACAAATGGGAACATAAGGCCGATTTGAAGTTGTTAACTGATGAGGATCGGGGGAACTAGTTGGAAGCGCGAAAAAGATGGTTGGAATTGGAAGCAAAAAGCGTTGCGATGGGTAAACAAAAAGCTAAAATCAATTGGCTCAAGGATGGAGATGAAAACTCCAAGTTCTTCCATGCAATGGTGAGAAGTAGGACATAGAGGAACGTAATCCTTGGTTTAAATGTTGATAATGTTTGGACTGAGGACCCAAATAGAATTAAAATCTATGTTTTCAATTATTTCAAGAAGAAATTCGCATCCGAGAGGAGAATAAAACCGAGATTAAAACTAGATCGTACAAAGAAACTTTCGAAGGACGATGCAAAAATGATCGAGAGAAGGATAACGGAGGAAGAAGCTTGGAGTGTGATTAAGGAATGTGGGAATAATAAATCACCGGGCCAGACGGATTTACAATCGGGTTCATTAAAAAGTTTTGGGATATCATAAAGGGGGATTTAATGGCTGTTTTGGTTTGGTTTTGGGAGAAAGGGGAGATTCACGGTTGTTGCAATGCATCTTGACTCTAATTCCCAAGAACAAGAACCCAATTGGCCTAGATGAATTTCGACCTATCAGTCTAATTGGGATCCTTTATAAAATAATTTCCAAAATTCTTGCGGAAATGATGAAGATTGTAGCACCCGTAATTTTCGGTAAGTAAATGTCACCCCGACATTTCTGCAACTTGTAAACAGTGGGGTTTTGTTGAGAAATGTATTGTTTAAAGTCCCTTGGAGTATCGGGAGTCTTGGCAGTGAAAAAGTCGAGTTTCGGGGCTCCGGAAATGTCCCGCGACAATGTCCGGCGACTATGACGAGTCACAGTCGCACTGTCACAGTCGCATGGGGTGTACCGTGAGCTGGTACATACCAGCGACTATGACCAGGCAATGTCGCATGGTCAATGTCGCATAAAGGGTGCAGGTTGCTGTTAAATGCGGGATTTCGGCCTAAATTCTCATTTCTCTTCTCCAAAACTTCTCCACTCTCTCCCAAACCGTTTCTTATTCGTTCTCCTCAAACCCTAACTCACTTTGGGTTAATTTATTGAGTTCTTAAAGTGTTCATTCATTAAGTGGTAGATTGGGATCTTTGGCAAAGTGTCCACCATTGTCATCTTCAACCTCAAGCTCCATGGTAGAGTTTTCTAGGTTTTCACCAAAACCTAAGTGGTAAGTGTATCTCTTCCATTTCTAAACCCTAATATAAAATATAAATGCTCCAATAATGATTTCCTAAGTATTATGTTTCTCCATTTTCGGTTTGAAAGATTTTGGAGGAGTTAGGTCAAAATTAGGGTTTTGGGTATAAGTTGAGGTTTGATGTAAAATGTTTGGGGAATGTTTCTTTATGGTTGGATATGTTTATTTATGGTTGAAATTTATGGATCTAGGTTTTTGGAGGTTTTGGCTTGAGGATCCAAGTTTCTACAAGAAAGCTCAGAGTGGGTAAAATCTAGATTTAGCCTAAATCTAGCAAGGTGAGTTCAAGATACTTTGTGAAAACTATGTACATGCTAAAATGTGTATTTTGAAGTAAAAATATGTTTTACTTGGTAATTGTCAAAGTGTGAGTATTTTGATAAGTTTTCATATTTGGTAAACTAGGGTTGTTTTAATCTCATAAAATGCTCATATTGGGTTTTGAATATTTCAACAAGTAAATAGCATGATTTACGTATTCTTGGTGATTTTGTACAAGTAAAGTCTATTCTATGATTTATGCATCTTCGACGATTTTTGTACATGTGAAGTCTAATTTATGACGTACGACATTTTGAAGTATTTGAGTTTTTGGAAAATGACATGTCCCAATTCGGGTCGAGTTTTGGGTTAATCACCTCTTTGAGATATGCGTCTGCATAAACGCTATTTAAATGTGTTTTATTATTTGGGAATCGTTATTTGTTGGCCAAACGGTATTTAGAGCATTTTAGCTCGTTTTGACTTAAAAGAGTCTCGAGGACATTGTCCAGCTTTAGTGGCTCAATATAGAGTCTCATCTACGATTTACACCTTAATGCATCTTATTGCATATTAATGATATTTACATGCGGGTGTGTTGGTCATTCATGTGTAGTCATGTAATATTATACTGTGTTGCATTGGATCCATAGGCACGTAAGTCAGTCTGTTTTGGATGGTCAATTGGGTATTTCGGGGTTGGACTCCGATACCCATGTTTTACGACCAAAACTTTACAAGTAGGCACTAGGAGGGTTGAGTCTGGAGGTGCTACCTGGGAGGTACGCACTAGGACCTCCGCCGCTTGAAGTAATGCCTGAGAGGTAGTCTTTAAGTGTACCTGGCCTTCGGGGTGGAGTTCTTTGTAACGATCACCAAGGTCAACTGTCTCTTTGGGTGGAACTTGTCAAGAAGTTGTAGGGACACTTGGGCGTTTTATGTCGTGAGGTGTCATGCGATTAACGTTGTAAGGGCGGCATACTTTTGTGTTCCTCTACCCTCAACGGATACGGGTCTCCCCCGTTGTCGGCCAACAATATTTTGGATATTTTAATTGTCCATGTTTTAATGTTTGGATTTCATCTCATTTTATGGTCGCGTGATTATTAAGTTTCAGTTCCATGTTTTCGATGACGTATCATATCTATATGGGTTGTTTTCCGTCATTTAAGGATCGAGTATTATGTCCCACCCGTGTTTTGGGTGTTTTGGGATATGAAGTGTTATTCACGTTTTCAGAAATTGGGTGTCAAATTATAACCCCGTTTTGGGTGAGTTATGGGTTGCATCGTTTATAAAGAACGTTTGTTTTAGAAGAGTCGTCTTTAAAGAAGCATATTATGGGGGAAGCGAGTCGTTCCATTTCTAAGGTAAACCATTTCAAAAGATCTTGATTTGAATTGAATTCCTTTCTTTTAAAGATATATTCATTCATGTTAAAACTCTTGAGCTCACTAGGCGTTAAGTCTAACCTTTTTATTTGTCGGCATGTGCATCAGGTTTCAGTTGGGGGTTTGGATTCTAGCAGCTATATGAAGAGTTGAGCCTTAGCTTTACACAAGAGTAAGTAGTTGGTGAAGTCTTCCGCAAGTTGGAGATAGTAACTGTTATTGGGTTTTAGTAGCACCCGTTCTTATCGTAGACTGTATGTATAGAATGAATATGTATATTGAGGTTAAATCTTAAATTGTGATTGTAGATGAAGAAATTATCGATGTATTTAGAAAATTTTAAATTAATTGCTATGGTCAGAATTGAGGGTGTTACAAAGATGGTTATTGGTAAAGTGATCAGTGTTGAGCAAATTGCCTTTATCAAAGGTAGATCAACTTTTGATGGAGTTCTAATAGCAAATGAAGTGGTAAGCCATTTGAAAAGGTCTAAAAAGAAGGGGTTAATCTTTAAGGTGGATTTTGAGAAAGCCTATGATACGGTGGAATGGGCCTTTCTACTCGATATGTTGAAGGATATGGATTTGGGGGTAAAATGGAGGGGGTGGATCGAGGCATGTCTAAATTCGGAGAATATATCGGTTTTAGTCAATGGATCACCAACGAACCAATTTCAAATGGAGCGGGGATTAAGACAAGGGGATCTCCTCGCCCCATTTTTATTTTTGGTTGTTGCCGAAGGCCTCCATAACTTGATGGAGGAAGCCGTGGAGAAAGGGGTTTTCGAAGGAATTAAAGTAGGGAGGGAGGAGGTCCCATTTTCTCACTTGCAGTTCGCGGATGACGTAATTTTCTTCGGGGAGTGGAAATTGTCCAATTTAAAGAATCTTATGCAGATTTTACGCTGCTTCCATGCGGTATCTGGATTAAAGCTAAATTTAGCTAAGAGTAAATTGTTGGGAGTGGGTGTTGCGGATGGGGAAATTCATTCTTGGGCAAACGGAGTAAGGTGTGGGTGGAGTTCTCCACCATTTATATACCTCGGACTACCGGTGGGGATGTCGATGAAAAGAATCAATCATTGGTCGACGGTAGTGGATAAAATGAAATCAAAGCTAGCATCATAGAAAACAAAGATGATGTCTTTCAAGAGACGGTGGACTTTGGTAAGGTCGGTTCTAGGTAGTGTGTCGTTATATTATTTCTCGATGTTTCGTAGCCCGATAGGTGTGTTAAAATTACTTGAAAATGTACGAAGTAAATTTTTTTGGGGTGGGGAGGGTCTTAGGGGAAAGGAGAGCGAAATAAAAAGTCGAGCTTGGGTTAAATGGGATACGGTTGTGGGTTCTTTTGAGGGGGGGCTTGAATATCGGGGGGCTTCGTAACATGAACCGGGGGTTACTTGGGAAGTGGTGGTGGAGGTTTTTCAACGAGAGGGAATCGTTATGGGTTAAAGTCATAAAAAACCTTTATAGGTGGGACGAGGGGCTAGTGGAGGAACATACTAGGGGAGGGCGGGGGGAGGGGCTTCTGTGTGGAAAAATGTTATTAAGTTAGGTAAGGAAATTGATGGGGAGGGGTTGGAGTTCTCGGCATCTTTTGGTAAAGTGGTAGGGAATGGGGATAATACTAGGTTTTAGGATGAGAGGTGGACAAGTAGAGGCAAACTCAAAGATGTATTTAAGAGGCTATAATATCTCGAGACAGTCAAAGGGGTGTCGGTTGCGGGGAGAAGAGGTAGTTGTGGGGAAACCGGGGCGTGGGAGTGGGGGTGGAGGAGGGAGCCGAGGGGAAGGGAGATAGGTGAATTGGAAGAGTTAAGAAGGGTGTTGGATGAACACACACCAAGAGAAGAGGTGGTCGATAAGTGTTCATGGGCGTTGGACACCCAAGAAGGGTTTTCGGTAAGGAAGTTGAGAACTCTGTTAGAAGAAAGGAGGATATCGAGGGGAATAACGGAACTGATGACACGGTGGAGTAAAGCGATCCCGAAAAAAGTAAGTATCTTCTTGTAGAGAGCCATGAGAGGGAGAATCCCAGTAAGATCGGTGTTGGATAGTATGGGCATTGAACTCGATTCGACTCTTTGCCCTCGATGTAACAACGAAGTCAAGACCGTCGATCACGCGCTCGTTAATTGCGCGGAAGTGAAAAAACTTTGGGACCAATTAGGGAAATGGTGGAATATAGATGTGGGTGCAAGAAATAGGTTGGGAGAAATCTTAACGAATTGGGATACATCAAGTCTTACATCAAGAGGGATCCGGAGATGGCAAGGGGTGGTGGAATGTTTTTTATACTTGATCTGGGGAAATCACAACAGATTAGTGTTTGATAAGGAACGAGGTTCGGTGGCTGACAAATTCTTTGACTTTCAGATGAAGAGTTTGAATAGGTGACGAAAAGAGACAAAGAACTTGCGATGGACTGGGGGTTGTGGTTGTCGTGCCCAACTGTGGGCTGATACGCGACAGCTGCTAATTTCGTTAATGTTCGGTGTTCAAGTGACGAAATCTCTGCAGTTAATAGGTCTGATCATAGCTGGTGGTTCCTATGTTGATTGGAAGATGTGTTTCGGGACAAAGGGTGCAGGTCTGTGGTTGATGGAATAAGTGCTTGGATCCGTGGTTGCAAAACTTTTGTTAACAACCTACTTGTGGAGATCGATGGCGCCAACTATGTTTGCTACAGTGTTACGTTTTGGGCTGGTCGTTGGGGTTGTTTGTTGCAGCGTTTGGGTATAGTTTGTCTCGGTTTGGCTCTCACAAACCCGAATTCCTTTCTGCCCAATCAGTGGCTACTTGTTTTTTTCTCTTTTTGTTGTTTGTTTGGTGCTCGGTCCTTGTGTATCTGGTTTGTTGAACATTTTGTTTGGGATGGTTTTAATAATATTTTCTTTTGTCGTTCAAAAAAAAATTATAACGATCATACTTGAATTTCGATGAAAAAATAAATATATTTTTTTATGAAAGAAAAATATCTTTTTTTGGGTTCTATGTTAAATTTCAATAGTCAATCGTCAATGACGGAAGAATTTATATCAAATATAGGAAGAATGATAAACATTTTTACATTTAATTAAAATTTCATTTTGAATATTCTTATGTAAATAATGAGTTTTCATCTATACTAGAAGTTTGTCCATGCTATGTAGCATGGTACATCTCGATTATGAAGTCGAGAACTTGAATCTTCAATTAGTTCATGCTTCGTTTATTCCTTGTCTATCTCAAGTTTATTTTGCGTTTTTTTTTTTTTGTGGTTTTGAGAAGGCGAAAGAGTCTTCGGTTAGTTAATAATTAGTTTATACAGTATTCTGATATATTTGTAGTAAGCAACACTTCTATCTTGTATTTGAACATGTATATTAGTTAGTTATTAGTTAATTGAGTAAACTATAAATTTGGTCCTTGTGGTTTCGTGGTTATAACACTTTTCATCTTAGATAAGGGACATTTTCAACATTTTCCAATTTATTCTCATTTTCATTAAAAATTAAAAAAATGTTTTAATCCATCCATTTAAATCATGCCATGTGTCCTAACCATGTGTCCCTCCCTTCCCCAATAACTTTTTCAGCTAAACCCAACTCTTTCCAACCATCTTCTCCGGCCAAACTAGTCATTTCCGGCCCAAAACAACATTAAAATTAAACTCAAACACCAAAACCAAACCCAAATTATAACCTAAACCCTATAATCAAAATCAACATCAACATTAAACCCGAATCCACATTCAAACCGAAACCCTTAAATCAAAATAAAAAGAAGTCATTGTGAGGATTTCAAGACCAGTCTACCTCTGCAAATGTTGTATCAAAAATAAAGTCAAAACCAAAGGAGGAGGGTGGGAATATTCTATAGCAGATTCGTTGGATATGGCAAATCAATGGGGTTAGGGTGGTGATGGTGGTCGCAACTGGGTAGGATAGTGGAAGGCTATGTTGCATGGAGGTGCTTAGGTGCTCATGAACAGAGTGGGGGTGGGACTAGTGCTCCGATGGACAAAGAAGGAAGAAGGAGGGTCGTGAAAAGAGGTTTCTGGGTTATGGTGGCGGAGGGAAAGAACAACAAGTTTGCAAGCCAGGTCGTGGCTAGGGGAAATAGATCTTTTTTAGGAGCAGCAACACTGTGATTTGGCCGACGAGTTATGTCCCGTGACTTGTAACCGATGAAGATATTGGTTTCTGGTTATGTTGCGAGTTCTAAGGTTCATAAATACATATATTTATAGTTTTGGTCCCTAGCATTTTTGTATATAAATAAATAAATACATATATTGTATATTTGTATAATTAATATATTAATTAAATTTTGACTTTTTAAACAAAAAATGACATATTATAGTAAAAAGTCTGAAATGCCCTTCATCCAATGAGATTTTTTAACGACCGTTAGATGCAGGGACCAAATGCGGTCGTTTTTGCAAACCACAATGGTTATCTTATAATTTCGAAACTATAAAGACGAAAAGTGTTATAACCACCAAACTACAAGAACCAAATTTATATTTTACTCTAATTAATTTTATGGAGTGAAATGTGACGATTTAAGAAGTCATATGCAAATACAAGATGAATATTAGACTCAAGTAATACGACAAGGCACTCCATAAATTACAAATTTTCTTTGTTAATGATAAATTGCATTAAATTTTTATTATCAGTTTACCATGAATTTTATATTTTGTTGTATTGCAAGGGTACACAACTAATTTATATTCAGTTAATTTATTTAAAAATTTTATTAAATTTTATATCAAATCAAATATGAAAAATAATTGTAGACAAAATAAAGCATATAATATAGAGTAAATTATGGATTTGGTCCATGTGGTATGTTGACTTTCCTTATTCTCATCCATGGACTTCATTTACTGCAAAAACGAACCTTTGTGTTATGGGTTTTGTTTTTGTTCCTTCCACTAACGGTCATTAAGGGTGCGTTTAGTACACATACAGGATAGAACATGACAAGACGGGACAAAACAAAACAGAACATGACAGAACAATTGTTCAGTGTTTGGTAAAACAGAACTGGACAAAACATAACAGATAACATGACCAATTTACCCCTGATAAGTTGTTTATATTATATATATATATATATATATATATATATATATATATATTGATTAATATGTAATTTATTAAATTATAACGAAATAAATATTTTTTATAACAAAAATAGTATTAGAAAGTTCTTTTCAAGATAAATTAAAGTGACACCAAAATAAAAACTTTATATAGTTTTCAATTTTTATTTTTTAACTGTAACAAGCCGAAACCAAAAACGGATAAAATATAGCATTATAACTCAAATGGTCTCAAATAAAATTTAATCCATTAAAACTCAACTCAAAATCCACAACGGTAATACATGACTACAACTGAGATATATTATGTCTACCGGAACTTCGAGCTTCCACGATGTCTCTTGCACGACACCACCTCCTATCTTTCCCTTGAACGAACTTCTAACTAAACCTTTACCTGAAAGTGATTTTAGTTTTTGAAAAAACGAGGGTTAGATCATAGGGTCTAGTGAGTTCCCTCTAGAAACAACATTCGCTGCAAATAGCATTTAAAGCGGTTTATAAGCGTTTATACTCAATTCACAACTTTAAAACATTAAACGCATCTACGACTCATGTTGATGGCACATGATAAGGTCACACACACCTGTGACAATGTGTCTGGCTCACACTGCCTTTAACTGGGACACTCCCCTCCCCTTGGCATAAACGGAACACCCCCCGACTAACGCCATCACATGACCACTCTCAAATGTATGCATGCATAACAAATCACATTACACATCACAATAAAACATGCAGTTTCATAATCATCTTATGCATTAAAATTCGTATGTCAACAACATTTTCAGTTAGAAAGACTCACCTGTTGTCCTTGCTTAACTCTTTCTCACTTATGCTTCCGACCCTTAGACTGAATACCTAAAATTAAATGAATAGCAAGAGTGATAAGTCACCCGGTCGCTCCTCGTCATGAAACTCATCCGAAAACTGCCCTGAGCATATTTCCGGACTCACCCGTGACTCTAGCCCGGTTTCCCGCCTCCCGGGTCCCCCCTTCTCCCGGGTCCCCCGCCTCCCGGGGTCTCTCCCGGGTCTCCTACCTCCGGGGTTCCCTGTCTCCTAGGGTTCCCATCCGGGTTTTACCCTTAACCGGGAATCACCCTCCTCCAGGTTTGGGTGATTCCTTGGTGCACAAGGTTTTCCGTGTGACTGATAAAATCCCAATTAAAGAAAATAACCTATTTTAATCCAGTTTTTGGCCTTCAAATCAGCGGGTTAAAAGTCTAAACCCTTCTTAATAATATCCCAACATTAACAAGCAGAACATTCAATGAAATTGATCGATTACTTACCTTCTCCCTTCTTGAGTCTCTAAAACTCAACAAAGTAGGAATCCACCCAAAAATCAATAATAAGATATGGAGGTAGAGATTACCTTGATGAGCATTTGAATTAGGATCTTCCTTTAAAATTTCACCCTTCTTGATTCTCTTCCACTCGCACGTCTCTCTCTCTCTCTCTCTCTCTCTCTCTCTCTCTCTCTCTCTCTCTCTCTCTCTCTCTCTCTCTTACACACACACACATAGATTACTCCTTGATTTTCTCTAACCTTCAAGGTGAAAATGATAAGAGATAACATTATTAGGGTTTTAACCTCTTCCTACTAATTACAGTTTAGTCCTTGGACTTTAGGCTTCCAACAAAAATTCACTAAACATCCAATTTCTTTAGATCTCGGTTATTACATTAACCTTCTCTATATTTTTTTTACTATTAATATTAATAATTTTAATAAATTATTCAAAACATAGTAACTATATAAAAATAATATTTGAGGACAATAAAGTGAAAATTTAAAGAACATAAAATAAAATAAATAAAATGTAAAGAATGAATAAAATATAAAAAAATGCGTATTTAATGTTTTAGAAGAGAATTAGATTTTATTCTGAGGTTATATTGGTAAAACATAAGTCTGTTCCAGCTTGTTCCATGAGGTCGGAATGGAACAGACATGTTCCACCTTTGTTCCAATATGTTCATGTCTGTTCTATCTAACAGTCCTGTCAAATGTGAGACGATGTCCTGTTTTGTCCTGTTCAGTGTATCAAACGCACCCTAAGTGCCGTTAAATAAGAGGAATAGGGTGTAGCTTGCAACATCAACGTTAAAAGAATATCTATCTTCCATTAGCTCCATAATCTCACCAAACCGATATAATCATGCCTTCTCCGCCTTATCAAATCAAACCCAATGGAAAGGTAATTGAGGTTCTGGAATTGCATGAAATATGCGAGCTAAAGAAACTCATTTCAAAATGGAGATGGAAGAAGTGATGGAGGCTATTTCTTCTTCTTCTTTTTTAACAAGTTACATGACATTTAAAAAAAATGTCCAAATTACCAATTATGTGGGGATATGACTAGAGTAAACAAAAAAACTTAACAAAAGTTTGGGTGCGAAGGTCAAACCAAACCAAAACATATACTACAAGTTGATTCCTTTAATTGGGTTGGGTCGTGATCGACAGGGATTAGTCGGGTGACACCCTTAAGTGGGAGCCCGGATACCCCGAGAACGTGTACGTGTGTTAACTTGTCGTTCAAAAAAAAAATACTATAAGTTGATTGTTTAAAAACAAAAACCAGAAAAATAAAATATCACAACAATCAAATCAACAATTTACTATTATTATTATTATTATTATTATTATTATTATTATTTTTTATTGTTGTTATTATTATTATCTTTTTGGAGATATACTAAGGAAATCACGCCCAATTTTATATATTAGCAACAAAATTCTTTAAAATAATTTAATATGGGTAAGGGAAAATGAAACTTAAATTCCTAACAATTATTTATCTTATTATTTTTGTCTTATATTTTGACTTTTTACTTCGTCTTAGTCCTTTTTTAGACAAATCTAAGCTCAAATATAATTATCATTTTAATAGTCATTTGTTAATGTTGGTTGCAACCGGTAGACTTCGTCCTTGATTGAAAAATAAATGAAATTTCTTTTTTTATGTTAAATAAGAATTTCTTAGAAGCTTTTGCATAAAACTTAAAGATTCCAAATAATATAAAATACAAAATATTAAACAATCTTATGCTTAATCAAATATCATGTTGGATATTGTAACGTAAATTAATGAATGTTCATTTATATTTAATTATTTATCAAAACTGTTTTAAATTATACATTAAATCAAATTAGAAATTAGCTTATGACAAGATAAAGCATATAGTATATTTTTATAACGATTGCGCGTTAAGCCCACTATATAAAATTGGCTTCTTCTTTTCACTTTTTCTTTTCCTTATTTTATATTACTTTTTTGTAGAAAAAAGTTTAGGCTATGTTTGACAAACTAGCTGATAAGCTAGCTGGTAACTAATAAATTAGCTGATAATTGATAAAGTAAAAAAAACTAGCTTATAAACATGTAAAATTACCAAAAGGGATATATAGAAAAAATAATCAATTAAAGTATTGAATATTAATGAGAGCATAATTGAAATAATCACAAAAAAAACTCCTCATAAACTATTCCAAGTAGCTTATCAAAAAGTTTGCTTATAAGTTAACTTATGTACATCCAAACATGTACTTATTTATATGCATGAGATGTTAAAAGACCAACATATTTTTTATTAAATGCAAATTGCGTTTTAAGTATTTTTGTTGACATTTTGACAACATATTTTTTAAAAGAAAGTGAGTGTCGATTAATAAAAAAAATTATTTAAATGTTTATAATTTGAATTTCTTTTTCCTAATTATTATTCCATATTTTGACATGTCTTTTGAAAGTATATTTTCAAAATTTACATTTTTTAAACTATAGTTATTCTCATATTCAAATGTGTATTTTGAATCTATAACATGTACATCTTGTTTATAATGAATCTTAAATTTGTAATAGCTTGTTTAGAAGACTTGGTTCAGGGTCTTTCTTTAGCATGTTAAATGTGTTATTTTGAACATGAGCCCCAAAAATTTGGAGCCCAATTTATGTTGCTTAGGGTCTTTAATTAACGAATGTAAAATTATAGCCCATCTTAGGTGTTGTTTGTTTTTTAAGAGGTCTAAAGTCTGAAATCTTATTTTAGTTATGATTAATAAGAGGTAGTGTGTAAAAAAGTCTGAACGATTCAGACTTAAGAGTCATTAAGAGATTAAAAAAAAAACCCCTTAGTGTCTCACTAATTTCTATCGGTAAACAAAAATGATATGCCACATCATCACATCATCTCGGTTATCTTTGTTATCTCAGTTTGCATTGTAATCAAAATGTTAAGATGTAACAAGGTATTCAAAAAGATTGGAACGTCATTGACTCGGTTAGTATCATTTGAGTCAAATACCAACGGAGGACGTATTCCACTTTTAAAAGTTCAAATAGATAAAAGAGTGAATTACATTTTTTGTCCCTATGGTTTGGTATTTTTAATGGATCCTGTTATTATTTTGAAAAATATACGAGTTGGATCTCTGTGGTTATATTTTTATAACGAACTGAGTCCCTAATGCAACCACTAAAACACATCTCGTTATTTTATTCAAGGACCCATACTGTTAAAAAACTGCAACCATTAGCATCTAGCTTGCTAAAAAATACAATTACATTTACATGGACCCAACTCGATAATTTATGCTACCACAAGAACACATTTCGTTAGTTTTTCAAAATAAGGACGGAATCGGTTAATAACACCAATCCATAAGGACTAACAATTAAAAAAAATATATTGTATGCATTATTTATTATTCAATGGGATGATAGAGAAGTATACTTGATTTAAATACATTAAAATATCTAAATTAAAAAATTATTAAAAATCAATATCACTGGTGACTTTCTCCGAAAACATCGAGCCTTCTGCATAAAACTCGGGTAAGTTGACCGAGTCAAAAGTCGTAGAAATCTTGAATCGTTCTTGGTAGCCTTTCATGTTAATGAATTTTTTAATTATTCAGGGGTTGTTTGATTTTTTTATTTATTAAGCTATGAATCTATTAAGTTATCTATAAGCATTAATTTATCCGAATAAATTAAGATAAGTTGTTGTTTGATTTTTGTCCTGAATAATAGTCTGAACACCAAAAATTACCATTTTAACCTTATGTCTACATAAGTGTTGGAATGAAAAAAATTGTTTGATAAATACTTAAAATGACAAAAAAATTAAAATAATATGAATTATTTAAATTAACATAAATAATATGATTTCAATTAGTTCAAAACAATACATAATAATTTCAAATATATTTAAAAGAATAAAGTATTAATGTTTGATTACAAGTTTTTTAATTTATACATGTTGGTAAACTATTTATTTTTTAATAAGATGTGTGATGAAAAATTATAGGACAAGGGTAATTTTGGAAAAAAACTAACTTAATGCATTAAGATAGAATAGGCTAACTTAATACGTTAAGCAAATCTCTTAGTATTAAGTTAAAATCAAACACCTCAATATAACTTAACCAATTAAGCTAACCACCCATTAAGCTCGTTAAGTTGAAAACAAACACCCCCTCAATTACGTTAAATATAATATAAATAAATATTTCCCAAAAGACACTATTCTATATTAAATTTGCTAGAAAAATGTAAACCATTCAAAAAAAATCTGGATAATCGAATACGTCTTAACCAACTTGTGCTTGGATCATTTTTATAAAGTCTACAAGATAACGATTAATAAAATACTCAGTGATCCTAATAATACTAGAATTAACAATTTATTGGGAGGAGCTCCAATACCCGGTCTTTATTTGTAAGTTGAGTTGACTTTTAAAGTTAGACGAAATTTTAATCAACGTTATATCAAGTGTATAAACAAATATGTATGATACAATGAATATTTAAAAAAATTAAGTATATCTGTATATGTGTAACATGGAACGAAAATCATGTTTGGTACACCAAATATGTGGTAAGTTGTCATAAAAATGCAAACAAGAAACATACCACAATAAAACAATTGATATGACGATACACCAAACACACATGTAGTAATAATATTCATAATCGTGTAATTAAAACAATGGCATATATCAAACACGAAGATCAAACAAATTGCCTACCCACCATCGCACTTGTATAAACATAGTAATTTCCAATTAAACTGACGGCATAATATGTCAGAAAGCTCAAATTCATGGCAAATTTGGTAAGCAAATGACGGTAGCCGAATATGTTATGCACATGGATATCCACAAAATATGTTGTCTAACAAGATGTCATGTCGTCCAAATATATTTATTTAACGGTGTGCATATAAACATCTACGAAAAACCCGTAAACAAAATGTTAGAATAAAACGATAAATAAATTTCGATCTTTTTAAATATACAATAATTATATACGTCAGAACTCACATCCATTACCTTTTATAAGACTTGAATACTTGACCTCCATAGACGTTTAATTTTACCGTTCGGATAATCACTTGTTGATATAAATCACACTTTTGATAATATGTATTTTCACATTAAAACATCTTCACCTTTAATTTGTGGTGTTTCATTTTGCATTTCTTTGTAATAAATGTATACTATAATCATTAATGTTTTAAATATAAACACATTTTTAATATGCATGTTCTATTTGTCATATCTAAAAGAATACAACATTTTTATTCTTCTACAAAATATATTTAAGGTCATTAACTAATTATTAATCAATAATTTTTTTTATCTAGTTATGTATTAAATTAGAAGTATATATACTTGGATGAAAAAAAAAGTATAAAATAAACTTTTATACATGATACAATTGTTTCTACAGTTAATATTGTAACCAGATAACCAATTTGATGAAATGATATTGTTATAGTTTTATAGATGGAGATTCAATCGAAAACAAAATCAAAGTAAGATAACTTAAGAACAATCAAATGATACGTGATTTTCCATTGAAATCATATACGATTACGGCATGCAGTCAAACGCAGGGGTGTGTGGCCAACTCACATGTGATATTGGTGTTTTGACACACGAATCGCATGCGAATTTACAAGTAATTTAACAATTCTTATGTTTTATTATTTGAACGTTGTTCTCGTTTGAACCAGACCATACTATTATATTCCTTACACGTTTTTATTAATTTGATATTTTACATAATTTAAAGTTTATTATTATAACAAATAAAAATATATTTTTCAAAATGATAAATCATCAACTATTTTATTCCACTCTGCCGATTCAAAGTCAATTATCCTATCAAAAAGTAAAAGGGGACTTTCACACAAGCAAAGCAGGAAGGCTCAAAGCAACATCCAGCAAGCACCACCACCACCCCCATTATATATATTGGTCTACAAGATCTCACCTGCTTTAAAAGCATTCAACAAAGCCTGCTTTCAAACCATTTTCACTTCCACATAATCTGCCAATGAAGATGAACAATCTGCCATTGCTATGTGTACTGCTACTTTCAGTTTCGAGTCTTAACTCCATAGTTGAAGCCAGGATTCGACATTACAGATGGGAGGTTAAGTACGAGTTCAAATCGCCGGATTGTTATAGGAAGCTAAGCATCACCATTAATGGAAGAACTCCTGGTCCGTCGATCTTGGCGGAGCAAGGCGACACCATTGTTATTGACCTTAAGAACAGTTTACTCACCGAAAACGTCGCCATTCATTGGCACGGTATCAGACAGGTACGTACTGAATACTGATCGATAGCATATTAGTTTAAATCGATATCGTTAGGTTTTGAGGTTTTAATTGATTTGTTAATGGATTTGTAGATTGGAACTCCATGGGCTGATGGAACAGAAGGCGTTACTCAATGCCCTATTTTACCAGGAGATACGTTCAGATACAAGTTTGTTGTTGACAGAGTAAGATATCCCCAAATCTCACACTAAAATTACCATAATTACAAAGGAAAACCTAATAGTTTCATTGATTTGTTGTATACTTGTATGATATTAACAAATTGATCGAATGTGCAGGCAGGAACATACTTGTACCATGCTCATTACGGGATGCAACGAGAAGCAGGTTTGTACGGATCGATTCGAGTGGCGCTTCCAGCCGGAGAAGCCGAGCCGTTCTCTTACGACTATGATCGAAGCATCATTCTCAACGATTGGTATCATAAAAGCACATATGAACAAGCCGCCGGCCTTTCATCTGTTCCCTTCGTTTGGGTCGGCGATCCTGAGGTATTCAATCACTACAAATTTTTTATTCAATTAAATTCATATAGAAGAATCCAAATGACATGTTTACAGTTCATAATCATTTTTCTTCGATTCACGAATTGCAAATTATTTGACAACTCAGGATCCAGTTTTGTTTATGCATTTCTGTAATTTTAAATTTCAATTTGCTGAACTCGGTCAGATCTGCCTCTGAAACGGAAATTGTTTGAAACTTGCTTCTGAAAACTTTTATCATCTTATTTTGGTTTCAGTCACTTTTGATCCAAGGAAAAGGAAGATTCAATTGCAGTTCACCGGGAATTGCAGCCGGCGTCTGTAACGCCACAAATCCTGAATGCTCGCCGTACGTTCTCACCGTCGTTCCCGGAAAAACTTACCGGCTTAGGATCGGAAGCTTAACTGCTTTGGCTTCTCTCAGTTTCGAAGTAGAGGTAAACCGAAATACCTTTTTCAAATTAAATTTGTTAGTATTTTTTTATCGTGATAAATTGCATGAAAATATAACGTTATATTTTTTATTTTTGAAATAAAAATTAGAATAAAGTATGTTAATGATGATGACATTTTTTTTCAAAATTGTTTATATTTAGAATTTTTATTTGTGATGAAAAGTCGATTATTAATTTTTTTTCTTCTGAAAAACAGGGGCATAATATGACGGTTGTTGAAGCCGATGGTCATTACGTCGAACCATTTGTCGTAAAAAATCTATTTATTTATTCGGGTGAAACATACTCGGTTTTGATTACGGCAGACCAAGATCCGTCGAGAAATTATTGGGTCGTGTCAAAAATGGTGAGTCGTAACAACACGGTCCCAAGCGGCTTGGCCGTCTTCAATTACTACCCGAACCATCCGACCAGGTCCCCACCAACGGTGCCACCAAGCGGACCTTTATGGAACGACATCGAACCGAGGGTTAACCAAAGTCTCGCGATCAAATCCCACCCCGGATACATACATCCCCCACCCCAAACATCCGATCGAGTGATCATTCTTCTAAACACACAAAATCGAATAAACGGAAGTGTCAAATGGTCGATTAATAACGTCTCTTTTACCCTTCCTCATACCCCATATCTCGTATCACTTAAACACGACCTACTTCACACGTTCAATCAAACCCCGCCTCCAGATGTCATCAACGGCTACGAAACTTATGACATAAATAACCCTCCACCGAACCTTAGTTTCACGACTAGCAACTCTTTGTATAGATTAAAGTTCAATACAACGGTCGACATTGTTCTCCAAAACGCAAACATGATTGCTAACAATAACAGCGAGACACACCCGTGGCATCTTCACGGGCATGATTTTTGGGTTCTCGGATATGGACGCGGAAAGTTCAACGTTTCGGAGGATCCAAAAACGTATAATTTGGCGAACCCGATTATGAAGAATACGGTACCGGTTCACCCGTACGGATGGACCGCTTTGCGGTTCGTAGCGGATAATCCGGGTGTTTGGGCATTTCATTGCCATATCGAGTCCCATTTCTATATGGGTATGGGAGCAGTGTTTGAAGAAGGGATCGATAAAGTTGGCAAATTGCCCTCTTCTATCATGGGGTGTGGTGACTCCAAAAGATTTATTAGGCCTTAGATTATTTTTATTTTATTTATTTATTTTATACTTGATTTGATTGTCAATGTAAGTCTGACGGTTTATATTTGTATAAAGATTAAAGAATGATAACCACGTTGATTATGACATTGTTTGGTAAACTAACTTATAAGCTAGCTGGTAGCTGATAAACTAGTTTTTTAGAACGCTACTATGAGTAGTTTTTCAATAAGCTAGCTTATGGTCATTCAAAATCAAACATGTACCAGCCAACATAGCCCACATAGAAGTTTGGATTTTTAAAGTTGTTTGTTTATTTTTTTGAAAAAGATAATAATAATAATAAAACGTAGATGTAAATGTGTGAAAGGGACATCAAAGTTTTGTGGCTTGAAATGGTATTCTAACGACTGTTTACTATATTTTATATATTAATTGTTGATATCGTTTTAGCTATCTATGAATGATATTTTGGTAATTAAATGTATTTATTAGGGTTGTACTTGTATTTGATGTATGAACAGGGATACAAAGACGTTAAAAATTGTATCCATATTCCATGGTTTGTCGAATGTTACGGTTCTTAAAATTTTAGCATGCAATCCAAGTCTTTACGAATGATAATTTATTGTCGAAAACATACATGTGTTAATTTCATGACACATTCAAATCTAAAAAAGATTTAGAGATTATTTAGTTGGTTTTTCATTAAATCTTGTATAGATAAAGTTGTTTGTATGAATTAATTTGTCCGTAACTCTGTATAGGTTGTAAAGGTTTTTGTTTGGAATGCATATATGGATTGAGCTTCTTTTTTTAATTGTGTGTGACATGTTTAGAAAAAAAAACTTGTTTTCTGCATAAAGCTCACTCCTAAAAGTTTAATTAATGAACAAGTCATTTTCTATATCATTAAACCACTACCAAACGATCATGTGTAGCTGACCGAATAAGTCGTGAGTCTCATCACGCTCATTAAGCTGCTAACAAACAGGCCCTTACTCATTGATTGTCATTGTTAAATATGTCTTTTCCCTCCTTTGATTTGATCGGTTCCAAAGTTTTTTTTCTTTTATGTGGAATACATCTCACATGCACATGTAAAATAAAGCATAATGAGTCGATAATTTTAGTCTTGGAAAGTAGATCTGATCATAGATATCATAATTCAATGTGTAGTAAATAATATACTTATACAATGGAATTTGATGAAGAATCATGTTTCTTGGTATTCTTTTTGGTCGATGGTCAAATGACACTCAGGTTACTGTTTGATCCCAATCTTCTTGAAGGTCAAATTCAACATCAAATGTAAGATGTGTGTGTGAGTTTTTTAGTATATAAATATTATATACTTTGAGGGGCTGTTTACCAAAATACTTACCGGGTAAACGCTTACCGACAAGGACATTACCCTCACTTATCTTATAGTATAATACTTCTAGGCCATCAAAATTGATTGTTGGTAAGCATATTAAACCCGGTAAGAGTCATTTCTCTCACTTACTGGGTAAGACTCTAGGTCATTGTTATGACTCTTACCTCGTAAGATTCTAGGTAGATTCTATGTTCAATGGGTAAGGACCATAAGGTAAGTGATACAGGTAAGCGCTTACCCTGGTAAGTAATTAGTAAACGATTCCTAAGTTTTGGGACTCATTCGCATTCTTAGGCCATTTAATCATCTATAGCATAATCTTAACATTTTCTTACTCTTAGGTTGTAATTCTATGCTCTTATAGATGTAGCATTATGTTGGTACACATAACACCACACATTTTCGACTATATTGTTATGTTTTTATGGGGTCTTACTCGTTTTTTTGGTTTCTTTACTAGGTTGAAATTTTTAATTCACTAGATTTTAAGTTCAACATATTATCAGACATTCAGATTACGTATGAAGAAATCTATTATTAATAGATTTTAAGTTCACTAGATTTTTAATAGATTTTAAGGAATCTATTATTTCTATGTCTCTAATGTGATTACAACACTAATATTTATAGGGTTGGGTTCCGGTGAGAAGAAAGTTATGGTGAGAAGCGTAAAAGGGGATCTCCACCTTTAGATGCACATTAGAATGAGATGCACCGAGATGAGACGCACCGTGAAGCATCAGATCAATTCCCATATGAAGCGCAATTCATGAGTGGGTTGATTAAAAGTGATAAAGGGTCCGAATCCTTTCTTACGCTTCTCACTCTAACTTTTCTTCTCACACAATCTTTCGCACCTATTTATATACTCAATTGGATAACCGACTAACAACTCACTAAATCCTCTAACAGACACCTTCTTTTCCTGACATAACTACCTGCCACATCATTTACTACTAACTACTAGCTATCATGTCATCAGTCTGTGTTAATACATATTTAAAAATTACTTTACATAGGTTGATTTCGTTATGGTTTATTCTATTTGATTCGAGTTCCTTGCTTAATCCTCCTTCTAACTTCTTAAGATATGCTTTGATCTCTTTCTCAAAAATGCAATATTTGCTTCTTTCTCATTAGATACCAATTACGTTTCACCAAAATCAAAAGAAGGTGAGTTCACCACCCCAAATCCCCAATTATGTTCTTGGTCTTTGGGCCTTAACCTAAATGGGCTTAACTCATCTTTTTCCAGAGACTCCAATTGGGCTTACTAAAAACCAAGTCCAACAACACTTTTAACAATATTTATGTTCTAAAACATTGAACAAAAAGTATTATTCAATACTTATTTAAACCTTGAATTAAAGGGTGAACTCGTGTTTGTGTGATTATTTCAATACTATAAATTAAGGATTACGGTATTTTATTTTCTATCAGCAAATTAATTTAAATAGGTAAAATATTTTTTAAATAAGTAAATTTGTTAAAAAGAATTACTACACAAAATACTATTATTTAAGTATTTAAAACAAATAATTCATCAAATAACTTTTAAAACATCATTCGTGCCTTCTTGGTCACTTCAACAATTTTTGTTGTAGTTGAGTGTTTAAGCTTTATAATTTTATCTCAATTTTGTGACAATTAAAATCAAACGACTATATAGCTTTTATAAAGTTAATAAATTTTAATAACATAATTGATTTTTTATATATATTTAATTTAAGTTCATAAAAAAAGATTTATATGATACAGGTCACAACTATCCCACGGTTCATCCTTCGACCGGCGATAGCCGTTGGCTCCTACCCCCCCTTGCATCATCAACTCTCCCTATGATGGTCTTTCATTTGAGCCAACCATTGAAAAACCTAGGGGCTGTTTGACAGTTGCTGAATGGTTAGTTACAGAATGATTAAGTGGTCAGAATGATTAAGAGACTCTTATGATATAATGCGAAATGAAATATGATTGTTTGCTAATTATTCATGATGAAATCAAGGCTCTGAATGGTTAAGACAGGGTCAAAACACTAAATCATTCAGAGGGTTTTGGAACCATTAAGAGACAACCATTTTTTTTGCCAAACAAGATTTATCTCTTAACGATTCAGAGATTGTCTCTTAATGAAACCATTAAGAGGTAAACAAACAACCCCTAGTCTCTGTCTCTCTCTATATATAGAATATAATAAAGTAGCATATTATAATGAATATTATTTAAATGTTTTCTATTTATTTTTCAAAAATTGACAGAAAAGTGAAGAAAGTTTAAAATGTCACTCACTTAAAAGGTTTTTTAACGGTCGTTAGAAGGAGGGGCTAATTTTTAACATTTTTACAAAGCACGATGGCTAAAATACATTTTTAACTATGGGGACGAAAACAGTTAAAATGGAAAAAACAAACCAAAATTGTAATTTAGTGTATTATTTATTTTCTTTTTCCTTCTAATTTAAATACAAGAAAAAAAAAAAGGGTGTAGTCGGCGCTCGGCAAACATCTCAGAACTTCCGTCGTCTTTGTAGGAGGAGTTGCCGTAAAGAAGAAAGGAGCACAGTGAGAGGGTAGCCATGGGAGTGATAAGCAAAGCTGGAGATTTGACGTTTAAGGCCTTCACGCTCGGTCTAGGCGTTGCCACGATTTATCTCGGTGGTACATTTTCCGTCAACGTTTACCGCGGTCTCGCCTGGCACAAGGCTCAGTCGGTAAAAACCCTAATTCTTATTTTCTGCCTTTATATAACGCTTGACCAATATTTCTGTATTCCTTTTAAGTCCTAGCGTGTTAATTTAATTGTCGTAGATATGAATCTAACATGACTTTCGTTTTGCTGATTTGGTAGGGTTTACATGACTTGCTTAAATTTCAATTTTATGTTTAAATTGTGTAGGAATTAATGAATAGAGTAAAATTAGAACCAAAACTAGCTGTGTTTGGGGACTTTGGTTCAGCTTGGTTAACTCTGTCTTATAGTTAGTCTTTTTTTTCTCCTTTGTACATATGAGCTCTATGCAAAATGGGCAATTTCAGGCGTTCATGGTTTCGGAATGAGATGAAAGTATCATGACATGTACTACAGAATAGCTGAAGCCCTTAATTAAAATAAGGACATAGTTTTGCAGACCAAAGTATTTAGTTCCATTTCAAATGGATATGTATAAAAAGGTTCTATGACTAGTACACTTGATTTAAATGTCGCTAATAAAGGGGAGGGGAGAACTACCTTTCTCTTGTAGCTTTTGCATTTTGTTCTTTCAACAAACGGGTGCCATGAGTTACAACAACTTTCTAAAAAACCTACCATAAGAGTAGAGTTAGCCACAATGACCGATGTCTATCATACACCTTTCGATGCCTAATCAAGCTAATTCATTTGTTGCATTCGCCCATAAGGTATCGAGTAATCTTTACTCCATGATCTATTGTTACAAATCTTCTCTCTTGCATGATATGCATATTTGTGAGGTACTACCTCCATGCAAAACTCCTGATAACAAAGTACCAAGAAGACCATGCTAATAAAACAAAATGAAATGAACCTAGTAAATCTCACATTGAAGTAGGGTCTTAGGAGGGTAAAATGTATGTGGTCCCTTCCCGTGTTTAAGAGGCTTTGATCGGATTATGATCTTTTAATCAAAACACTTAATCCGATGGTTGTAAATCCGATGGATTAATAGGTTTTGGAACCTTCATTGGATTTAAACCTTATTGTGTCTAATCCGATGGTTTGAAGCAAACATCGGATTGGATTTGTTTTTGTTGACAAGAAAGATAGTTTATTTCTGAGTGTTTAAACTTTGAATGTCTATATGTATTATGTACAAATCCGATGGTTGAGACTTATCAGTTTCTTATAGTGATCAACGAATAGCCGATCGAGGAACTCTTCCAAATTGCATCTGTCAAACTCGGAGTTATGGAGGAACGTTTCGATGAACTAGTATGACTTTGAAGCCATTGGGACTGCCCCTTCGGCGGTTCCAGATCCAAATCTAGATGCGAATTTGAATTCTTCGTTTTTGGATTATCTACATACCGATCCTTCTTTGATTCCTTAACTTTGTTGCAGCATGTATCATCCACTAAACCCTCTCCTTTCTTCTTACTTTCTTCCCCTTCTCTGATCGCTGTCGTAACAACGAGGGTGTCATGGTTGAGATTTGTAATTTTTTCTTGGATAGCCTCCTCACTAGTCGGTGTGAATCCTCCATATACGATCTCCATTAGTGGAGAACCACCCGATTCGGTTGGGTATCACTGTAGGAATCAAATTTGGATCGAGTTACCTGTACCTTTTCATGAAGATTCGGTGTCACCTTCTTCGGTTTCTGATTGAGAATCCGATTGAAAATCGTATCCACTCGGGGAGTTGGGGTTGGAGATCTGAAACAATGGATTGGATTCTAAGCACCTCCATCTTTATGGATTCAACCTCCTGTGGATTCAAACCTCTTGCCATGGATTCGGAACGACTCTGATACCAATTTGATAAGAACCAAATTTACTAAACAATTAAAATAAAAGCAATGTTGAAGAAATAGTAGCCGGATGCTTGATTAACAAGAAAAGGATAGGTTCAAATCCAGGCGTTGCCAAAGCTCTTGTGGCCATGGAGGTTCACCTGCGATGACTCCAGGCCATTCGTGGTCGCCCGGGGATTAGTCGGTGCGCGAAAGCTGGCCCGGAAACCCACGGTCACCAAAAAAAAAGAAAAGAAAAGGATAGGTAACTAGCTATTCGAGAGGCTAGACTCTCCCAAGAATAAAACACAATGTTTTTCTCCATACCCTACTCTCCCCTCTATCCACTATTTATTAACAGCCTATGCTGTTAATATCGGATATCGGTGGTATACCGATGAGGTCCGATATTTGAAATATCGGATATATCGGTGATATGTCGGTCCAAAAATATCTGTTCATATAATATTTCTTAGAATTATATATATATATATATATGTATGCATCCATACATATCATATGCATTAATTAGAAACATAGTTTCAACGTCAAAACATCAACTTAAACAACCCTTCTCTACTTTCCATTGCTTTCCTTAGCTAAGCGTTAACAACAAAAATAAGTGAATAAATAAGCAATTAAACATTAACCATTCATCTAGTGATCTAGACTATAACTTCCAACTATAAGTGAATAAGTGATCTAAGACTATAAGGCAGAAACAGAAACATAAGGCAGTAAGCATAAACCTTCTATGTTGACTGTTGAGGGACCGGACAGAAGGCAGAAACTATAAGTGACTAAGCAATAGCACTAAGCAGAAGCTGTGGACCTGTGGCTGGAAAGAAGCAGCAGAAAGAAGTGGATCTGTGGGTGGAAGAAAAAGCTGAAGCTCGACCAAAGCAGCAACAACAAGCAGCCCCAAAGTAGCAGAAGAAGCAGTCGATCAAAGGTCGTGTAGAAGAGAAGAGAAAACTCGACCAGATATCCGAGATATCGGCGATACATCACCGATATTAACAGCATAGTTAACAACCCTAATAACCCTAATGGGCTTGGGCTTGGGCTTAGGGTCGGTACATAACACAAACTCTTATATGAGATCATGCCTTCAGAAATATTTAAAGCTGCCATGTCTAGTCTCAACTGCTCATTCCACATCCTCATATGCTTAGGGGCGTTCACGGTTCGGTTAGTAAGGAAAATGTGAACCGATCCGCATGAGGTGGATACCTGGTTACCCGAACCGAAACCGAACCGTAGGTTGCACCGAACCGAAATAAGGCGGTTACCCGCGGTTCGGTTCACGGTTACCCGAAGTTATAAAAAATATCAATTATAATATAAAAATGGAACCGAAAATATATCATTTAAAACAATTACACAACAAATAAATAATAATAATCCATGTGAGACAAATTTAAATAAGTTTAATTGTATAAAAACATCCATTATTCGGTTAATGTTGACTCCTTCACGACTTCATACCGCCAAATTTGATCATCCACCATAATGATTGACTAAAAGACTTTTACTCGTTGAACTTTAGGTTAATAAATAAATGAATAAATAATATAAATTAAATATTATATATACATCATATTCAGTTCGGTTCGGGTACCTGCAGGCACCTAAAATTTAAAACCGAATCCGACCCGTGAATACCCGGTTTTTTTTCGTTTTTTTTTATTTTCGTATTTCTCGGTTTTCGGTTTTTTCGGTTTCGGATCAAAAGGTTCGCCTCGGTTTCTTGGTTTTCCGGTTTTTTTGAACACCCCTACAAATGCTTGTCCCTCTTCACCCTCTCAACCTTTATGCTGTCGACGATCCTCACTGGTGCCGATGTATCTCCTACGAACGTGCCTAAGCGATCATGGTCTTCCCTCAATTTATCCATGATAGGCACTACTCCCAACGCCACCCGAAAGACCTCATCTGGTATCCTATCCGACATAGTGCGGCCACATGACCACCTAAGCATCCTCGTTTCAGCAACTTCCAACTTCTTTTCATGTGCTTTCTTCGTTGCTCGACGCTCCGCCCTGTACAACATGGCTAGTCTGATGACTACCCTATAATATTTGCCCTTCAATTTTTAGGAGGGTCTTGTCACACAAGAGTCCCTTGGCAGCCTGCCATTTTAAACACCATGCATTTATGTGGTGTAATGTCATCCACAATCTCTCCTTCTGCATCATGGAGCCAGGTTACTTGAAACTGTCCTCTTGGGGGACCCTTTGCTCCCCAATGCTAACTTTCACCGTCATTACCCTCTACTTAAATTGCACCAAGGATATTCAGTCTTAGAATGACTAATGCGCAAACCTTGTGATTCCAAAGCCTCCCTCCACTGTTCCAACTTAACATTCACCTCTCCCTTCATCTCTGCTACCTGTGTAGTGTCATCTGTAAATAACACACACCATTAGATACTCCCTTAGGTCCCGCATGAAAAAAATGAAGTACTAATTTTGACGTATTCAGTTTCTTGGTGGTTTATCTCGTCTCCAGAAACATATTAACATGCTGAAGGCTTAGTCTCTCTGCTCTCATTTGAACATCTGCTGAGCTGTTCACTTCTACATGTGAAATTATGTACATTAAAATTTATATTTGTCAAAATTTAATTCTTGGTGACATTGTGTGTGATATGATGCTTGTTAGAACGGTAGGTCAGAAGAGCATCAACCATAGGGAAATCGCTGAGTTTGATTAGAATCTAGGAGTGGTAAGTTTTTGCCCACCATCCAACTCTGTAACTAGATTATTCTTGTACTAAGCTATTTGAAGAGTGCTTAATTTTAGTGCAACCTAGATTTTTGATAGCACACAAAACTCACTTTGAAGAAGCCACAGACTGCTAAACAACATCCTCAATCTACTCGAAGCTTCCAATCAATCCCTTATTTTAGGTTCTCTATGATGCTCCAGTGGGAGAGAAAGAGAGAGGTTGTAGATTTGTTATTTATGATTTTATTCAATTGGCTTCAGAAAACAAAATTCTTGTGTCATAAAATCGTGTTGCATTGTCGATACGTGTGTATGAGGGCACTGAAGGATGTAGAAAGGTATCTGGTTCACTACTGGTATTAATGTTGCCGTGGTCATGTTAAGGTCTTCATTTAAACTCCACTAAAAGACTATGAAGGTGCATTGAGTGACTAATGAACGCATATGATATAAGAAACCGTTTTTTTTGTCTGGTTGTGTTATAAACAGGAACTAATGCTATCAACATTTCTGATAAAATATGCCGTATATTGCATAATGGAACTACAATGTTAGTTTGAATAAAGTTCTCCTGGGGTTTTGTTCTCTTTTTTTCCAAAAAAAAGAAAAACCAAGATTAGCGAGTATGGTCTTTGTTACATCAGCTTGAAGACCTGTAGACAACAATTGATTTTCTTTTTTGTTCGCCTTGAACATAAATTCAAGACCATGACAACAACACACAGCTGCACCAGGAAATGAAGACATTAGGTTTCAATAGACTGAATTTGATGTAGGATACCGTATTATTAGGTAGAGATATTATGCCACTTGAAATCAAACATCCATCTGATAATTCTTTAGTGCCTTTGAAATGGTGAAATTAAGACATCCATAACCTTGTCACACAATCATGGCATAAACTTTTTGTTTAACCATGATACACAAACCATACAAATAATTATTTGTCAAAAATCCTTTTCATAGTTTCTATACTAAATTACTAATTGCAAACTGAGATATGCGATATAAACTAGACCTTTGGTTTTCTGCCCAGAGCAAGAAAGTGACTAGCTGCTCAAGGTTATCGAATACTATATCATGAATCCAAAGATGGTCTTCATGCCTTGGTGATCTTTCTATATGCTATCAGCTAATCTGTTGGCCTGAGCTTTGATGAAGCGAGTAACAGAAAGTGTCATTTCTCAAAGAAGAGAAGATAAGAGAACCCCTTTGTTGCGAACTATGCTGTTAATATCGGACATCGGTGGTATATCGGTGATATATCGGTCCAAAAATATCGGTTCATATAGTATTTCTTAGAATTATATACATAATATATATGTATGCATCCATAAACATATCATATGCATTAGTTAAAAACATAATTTCAACATCAAAACATCAACTTAAACAACCCTTCTCTACCAAAGCAGCAACAACAAGCAGCCCCAAAGCAGAAGTAGAAGAAGAAGGTGAGCAACTCGACCAGAACAGAAAGAAATCAGTAGGGGCTCGATATCACTTAAATATCGGCCAAAATCGCCGATATTATCGGCTCCGATATTTTTAGCGATTTTTTCCCACCGATATTTTGCCAAGGACCGATATCTGAGATATCAGCGATATATCGCTGATATTAACAGCATAGGTTGCGAAGAACTCCCCTTCTTGTCATTAGCCTCTTGTAGAAAAGGAATTGCTTAATTTGACATCTTGGAAGCAGGGTGCTACTAAAATCCCTGTATCGGGTGTTTTGGTGGTGCTGTTTGTTTGGAAATGTAGCAAGATGCATGCACATGCAATGTTGACCGCATCTTGAATTATTAGCCATGAATTCATGGGGGATAGGAGAATGGGAGACACATGGGGCAATCGGGTCTCTCTTTTACCAAAAATAGATATTGGAAGTTCACAATTTCCAGAATTTGAACAAACCTTAAAATCGAAAAGAAACACGTCTTATGATTGTGAAGGAGAAAAAATGATCAACACACTTGAATTATTGGCCACGAATTCATGGGGATCGGAGAATGGGAAACACATGGGGCAATTGGGTCTCTATTTTACCAAAAAATGGATATGGGAAGTTCACAATTTCCAGCATTTGAACAAACCTTAAAAATCGAAAATAAACGCAAATTTTATGATTGAGAAGGGGAAAAAGTGATCAACACATTTCTTTTTCTAATAGTTTTGACTGATATGGACACACCAAGTAAAAGTAAAAGGATGTTGAGACTTGGCTTTTGATGTATATTTATATTACATTTTTAATATATGAACCGTCAATAGTTTTTTTTTTTCTTTTATCGGTTTGGTTTTAGACTTGTATACACACGTACACACATATACACACATGAAAAAATACACACTTGTAACCTCAGCTTTATCTCTGAATCCTGCATGAACCTGTATCCTGGCAATGTATTGAGCCCATATTAGTCTTTTCTTTCACGGAGAACTGTGTATTTTGTTATGATTGCCTTTGCATCATATTTAAATCATGGAAACTTGAGCATTTTTTTCCTTCCAATTATTTGGTATATTCATCATTAAAATCCCACGCTGAGTGTTGGAAGCATATTGTTTTACAACAGACTTTGCAGAGTAGCCAGCTTGAATTTCTTACCCTTAAATTCCGTTGTGGTGCTCTCGAGTGCTTTTACTGGAAGAAGCTTGTTAGTATTGATAATTTGATTGATTGGTAATTTCATAACTAAGTTCCCATTCAGCATTGAGATAACAAACGGTTTTACTTCTACGATCATGGGACATGCGTTACCACTTTTTACTTCCTATAAGAAGCAGCCTCAATCTATCCTTCCTTTTCTTCTTGTTAATTTCTTATCGTCTTGACTTCTCGTTTAAGATAGATACGATAACATGAATCCAATTGGTGGTTTGCCTTTCACATCTTTTCCAGTTCACATATAGCATAGTTCCCCCCCCCCCCCCCCCCCCCCCCCCCCCCCAACCCACACACACACCTTCCTCTTAAATTCTTAGCCATTTATGGAGTAGCCCTTTTAGTTTAGAAATGAAAGCTTAATGGAGTAGGGGCTCATGACTGAGCTTGACATACTATCATTTATGTTAATGGCAAATTGTTGGTCTCATTCAGAAATTAGTAGCCGTGGTTTCCGTTGCATGATTTGAGAACTTAACTGCTTCTTGTGGGAACATAACTAGTGGGGATTCTTTCCATTTATTGCCATCTGTTCTTTATATTTCTGTACGCAAACTACATCTTCTTATACACAGTTTAATGTTACTTGTTTGCAATTTACAACTTTCACTCATCTTTCTGCTGCAGAAAACCGAGAATGATGGGACCCCTGATCAGAAGTCATAATCAGATCATTTTGTGAGTCTATATGGTTAAGTTGTTAAGCTTCCCTAACTTGAAGCATCCCTCCTCTTAAATTCGATGAAGAGCATCCAGTAGTCATCTTGTTCATGTGAAAAGCTAGAAATTTTACACCAATATGTCATACTTTTCCTGTGTTGTTACTTGTTAGGACCTGATCTAGGTTTGAACATCGATGATTTAGTGGTCCGCCGTGCTATTTCGCAGATAGCTGCGGTGATGTGATGGCTTCATCTCAACAACACAAATATTAAACAAATGCAGTTGTAATATACGACTGCTGAGGTTATTTGTTGAACATTTGTTTGTTTTAACTATAATAATTTGAATCCTTCCCTATATTTAGCCTGTTGCTTTGTGACTTCCTTATTACATCCCCTGTGCTCTAAATCAAATCAAATGAGCTTAGATATCCTATTTGGAGGTGAGGTTTGGGAATTGGACTGTCGTCTACCCCCAAAATTATAGCAGTTGTTTCTGTGAAGACCTGTGGCCCAACTTGTGAAAAGTGTGTGATAGGAAGATTGTCCAAAAGGTTTGAAAACTGGTAAAAGGAGACTTTGAAAAAGATTTCGAGACAAGGAAGGTTGGCTAAACTTTGAAAAAATAAGCGGAAAAAGGAACAAGGTAAGTTAGAAGTATAGAAATGCATACAAACAGAAGTACAAAAGATAATGTAAGAAAACTACATAACCCCTAATCTAACCTAACTTAGGACTGATAAATATATTTGCTCATTCACTAGGAGCATCTGCAGCAAGGGGTTTATCAAAGTCCTTAATGCTCATGGACTTTTCTTCAAAAGGTCTACCCCATTGAGAGAAAAAGTTTTATGGCTAGGTGGCATGAATCGGTTCCTATATGAGGACCGATTCATTCTCAAAAGAAGAAGGGTCCCACATTACAATAATAATAATAAAAAAAATTAGATTTTAGGTTTTTTTAAAATTTCTTTTAATTATCAAACCAAATTTATATTTATCAAATTTAATTAATTAAAAATGAAAAATTAGAATTTATTTTAGAATTCCATTTTTTTATTTTAACTTAATGTAACTTTTAATTATTGTAATTTTTAATTTATTATGAATTTTGTTATTGTTTCTATTAATTATTGTCTTTTAATTAATAATTAGTTTTTAATCATTGTCTTTTATCATTATAATTTTATATTATTATAGTTTTTATTAAATTAATTATGAACCGGTCCATGATTGAGTGTGAAAGATTTATGAAATGTGTAGGAAAGAAAAAATTGATGTGACAAAGTCATGGACCTTTAATAAGGTCCATGATTGTGGATGCTCTAACCTTATCTCCATTAGTTACCACTCCTACTCTCTTCTTGTCCATGCTAGCCATAGCTCCCTGCCTCGTCTAGTCACCATCCTCACTTACTTTGTTGGGTAGTATTCTTGGTCATCAAAATGGATTGTTGGTAAACGTCTTTTACCTGTTAAAGAGTCTTTTACCCGGTAAGAGTTTTCTCCCGAACTGAGTAAGACTTTCGGTCCTTGTTATGCCTCTTACCGGATAGGACTCTCGGTCCTTGTTATGCCTCTTACCGGATAGGACTCTCGGTCCTTGCTATGCCTCTTACCGGATAAGACTCTCGGTTCATGCTCATCTAGTAGGGTGACACCTCGTTGCTTACCCAATAAGCATTTGATAAATGGCCCATTAGTCTGGTATCTTCAAAAACTCCTATTAACCAATGGACCAATTTTAGGGTTTGGATAGTCCATTTCTTGTTATAACTAAAAATATGTGGGTCAACTTTTGGGTTCGTGCACCATCAAATTGGCTGCTTTGTTTTTTCAAGCCATTTTTAATTTTTGATTTGCAGAATTATATGGAGTCTTGAGTGGATTTTCTTTTCTATTTCATTTGAGTTTTTTAAGTATATCTTTTCGTTTAAATGCAACAAGTTGTAGCATGTTGAATCTGGAAAACTCTTTGGCAATGTTAAAAACTACTTAGGGGGTGTTTGGTTCATGGATTTTGAAGGAATTGGAATGGATAATTTCTTTGACCAAATTCCAATCCATTTGTTTGGTTCAAATATTGATCATGATGGAATCCTTTGAATTCCACAAATCAAGGAATTCATCATTCCTGGCCTAAAGTGAAAGAATTGAATTCCATCCAATTCCTACCAACCAAACGCGTGGTCAAATTCCATTCCAGTTCATTCAAAGTCAAATTCCTTCAATGGATTCGAATTCCATTTTGCGAACCAAACGCCCCCTTAGGGGCTATTTATCAAACCTTACCTAGGGGAAGCGGTTGTCAACAATAGTCGCCATCCTCATTTACCTTACTATATAATATTCTCGGCTATCAAAATGAATTGTTGGTAAACGTCTTTTACCTAGTAAAGTGTTTTCTCTCTCACTTACCGAATAAAAATACCGGTCCTTGATATGCCTCTTACTGGGTAAAATTCTTGGGTCCTTGCCATGCCCACCTGCTAAGGCAAGTGACAACCGATAAACGT
Organism: Arctium lappa; assembly: GCA_023525745.1. Lineage (NCBI taxonomy): Eukaryota > Viridiplantae > Streptophyta > Magnoliopsida > Asterales > Asteraceae > Arctium > Arctium lappa. The sequence continues at coordinate 136,672,148 of CM042048.1, forward strand.
TTACCTAATAAGAGTTTGGTATACGAAATAGATAAAAATGGTTATGGTTTTTCTCTTATGCATCTTGTAGGAGCAACTCTAGCCATGAAAGCAATCTTGGTGGTGTTGAAATTTTAAAACCATAAGTTCCCTACTTTTGAAGGTGAAGTAGAGGATGGAATGAGATGAACTACCATAATTTGTATTCATCTTTATGGAAGTTGCTTTTGGCATATTTTTTCCAACATGATATTATTTTTGGAAATTGAATTAAATAGCTAAATTAGAAAAAGAAATTGGTCTCTTAGTCATTTCTCTCCCGGTTGTACACAAATATCATTACTCCTGCAAGCGGACTTGGCTAAACGACAAAGAAAAATACGAATCTAATCATTTTTTCTTTAAAAAATTGTGGACCTAAATCCGCATTGTGGATCCCACATCCGCAATTGTGGACCAAGATAATTTTTTTTAAAGAAAACTTGCAAAAAGATTTACATTTTCTACCAAGATCCGCAATTGTGGACCTGAATATTGCGGACCTAGTAACATGGGTGTAAAACCGGGAGAAAAATTGTTAGAAAACCACTTTGTTTTTTCTTTTTTTCCTAGGATGATAAGAAATGCAGATCAATGATTTGGACTTGTAATTATTTGATTTCATTGTCCACCATGTTTATATTTTTCTAAATTTGGAATATAAAATATCTGGGCCAATTAATTATTTTGACCACATGTTCTAGCTGTAATTAAATCATATTTTATCTTAACAAATTTCCAAATTTAAGAAGATACAAAACTTGATTTATAGGTTAAGTTGTAAACATTCGTAGTAGAGGTGTGAAAGTCAAGGATTCAAGGGATGAGTATGACTTTTGTTGAAACTTCATGGTTATCAGGATACTTGGTTTAAATCTTCAAGGGCTCGAGTGTAAATTGTTAAAATGTTTTAACTTTAGTTTTTTCCTTCTTTGTTTTCATTATTTCTCTCTTTCATTTTCTTCTAATTCTTGAATTGTATGTATTGTATCTTACAACTCCCACTTCTAACCACCGAGAAAAAGATTAATAAACGAACAAATAAATAAACAGGAATGCAAAATGCGCAAATCCCATTGTATCAATTCAATCTCCAAAAAAAAAGCACAATTTTCTTGTATTTACAAACCCAGTAATCATAGCAATAGTTCCCTCTTATGTAGCAATATTCAACTCCCCTTTTTCCTTACCCAACCCGACCCAGGAAAGATAACCAAACCAGCCACAATATCAGCAGGCAGCATATATTCACAACCTCAGCTCGTTTTCGTTTCTCTCAAAACTCTTGGTTCTAGAACGAATTCATAAAAACTAGCTCACGGCAACACCAATAGGTAAACAGTATCTGGAAAATGACGATATAATGACGATTATATTAAGTCCCATGGGCATTGCTACTGCGGTGGACCTCTGCCAATGGATTCTTGATTAATCCACTACCACCGCCTCCCTGGCGCCAAATTCCCCTATTCTCTGGGTTACATGATTCAAGATTCATGTTTGCAAATGGGGCTGTAGAAATTCTAGCGTTTGAATGCTGCTGAATTACTGTTTTCTTCCAAAGCTTAGAGGTCAAAAAGTCTGCACCAGGTAACTTGCAGCACACAGTTTCTGTAGGTTCGGGATTAGACAACCTTCCAGTTGACCTGGCCAAGTCAAATGAGATCTCATCCAGTGTTAACTCTAGACCATGCACACGTGTTTCCAGCGATTGCATTCCAGTCTGTGAGCTTCCGATAAAATTCTGTATAATTCAAGTCAGAAACATAAACATGTAAGAATAAGTCAAATTACAATTGTTATATTAATGGTATGTATAACAGGCGAACGATCGTGTGAGAAGTTGAGGTTAACGTGAGAATCGTGAGAAGTGGATCTGAACCGTTGATCACTTTTAATCAAATTCCCTCTCATGAATTGCGGCTTAGAAGGGAATTGATCACGGTGCATCTCATCCTAATGTGCATTCATTTCGCATCCAACGGTTGATAACCACTTCTCATGTTAACCTCAACTTCTCACTAGAACCCAACCCTTGGTATAACATTTGTATAGCTTTTATCATTATAACCGGGTAATTAAATACTAAAAGAAATTTGTGAAAATTACAGCAATTCAAGCAGAAAAAAGAGTCACATAGGCCATATTTTACATGCACATATAGTCCAAGGATTCATATGCTAGAAACAACTAACCTACAAAAAAGGAGGAAAGTGAAGGCAATCTATTTGCCAAGATTTGCTTCTCCCATTCTGAGCTATTACTAATATATATATATATATATATATATATATATATATATATATATATGTCGGCAGGATTTGTGTATTTGTTTCAAACGTTTGGTGGGAAGGTAGCACTTATTTTTCAACCCCACAAAATAGCTGACAAACAAGATACTTTTTAATGTGTGATTGCTCTTCAATTTGTACTGTTTTCTCCCTAAGTGGCCCAGGGTGTCTTGAAGCCAATGTTTGTACCCGGACATTGGGTCAGAAATGGATCCTTGGATCACAGAAATGCAAAAGCTCAGATAAACTGGATAAAGCTGCATATATGCACACACGGTTTATCTGTTTTGAGGAAAATGTTAAAACAAAATTTAACAATATGGTCAAATACAAAACAGCAGACAATCACAACAAAAATGATTTAAAAGTTGACAGTTTTGGAGAATTACTGGCAAATTACCTGGAGGAGATCTAACAAATTCAACTGCTGGGTCTCAATTTGAACAAGCTGACTGCGAATCAAAGATAATTCCTCACAATCTTTATGGCTCTTGTGGATATCCTCAGTGAAATTGCTCCCTACATCAGTGGAACTTAACCTAGCATTGTGATATGATTCATGCATTTCTTCATTAACAATCTCGTTGAAGAGGGCTCGTTTTATTTCTGATCTTGCAAATCTAATGTTAAGACGATCACCCTCAGACAATGGAGTTGCAAGAGGAGGAGGAGCAGCAATGCCAAGTTTCTGATCATGGTGCTTCTTGCGCTCCAACTTCCGGAACATTGCGGGACCAGTTTTCTTGTTATTTTCTGACGAAATTCGTCTTGTTGCAGTGGAAGTGAGGGAACCATTGATCACAGCTCTCTTATTAGTTATCTGAGGAGTTCTTGGTGGATATCTTCCATCACTGACAACTTCAGCTGCTGGATCACACATCAGCAAACAAAAACAATTCAGAATCTGAATGTCCGTGAGCAAGAGAAACAGCCAAGCAATCAAGAAGTTGAGAATCAAAATTAATGTTTAAGAAAGTTTAGAATCAAAAGTGACTTGTTAGGACTTGGAATCATCAAAATATGTAAAGAAAAGGTTAAGGACTTGGAATCATCAAAGAATGTAAAGAAAGTAATTCAAAGAATAATAAATACTAACTAATAAAGATTAAGATTCTAGCAATTGAAATTAATAAGTCTTCTGTAGTGTTCTATATGAATTAGAATAACTATAGGGGAATAAAAGATTGCTAAAGACTAAAGAGGATTTCTAACCCAACATTAAATTAACTAAAGTCTGAATGTACGCTCCTGAAATCCCCCCCAAAAAAAGAGACAACATAAATCAGACCATAACTAGAAAGTGTCATGTGATTATGCAGCTTAATACGATTTAACACAGAAAGAAGAAATTAATGATACTAACTAATAAGAATTAATAAGATCAATATGCATACCTTTAGAAGACGATTGTGATTCCGGTGGTGTTAGTACATCTTCAGGCACATCGGGAATTGCCTTCCAAGCTTCTATCATCTGATTCAGAGTTTCCCTAACAATTTTCACCTGCATTATATCCAGTACATTAAATCTACACCATCACAGTCGATCTTAGTTCTAGCCAATACAAACTATACCTTATCGAATTTTTTAGCCTCGAAGGTCTTCAAGCACGGAGCCTTGAATTCCGACAACAGTTCCGTCTCTACCACAGCCAATTTCTCTAGAGCCCCCGCGGCCGCTTTCCTCGCACTCCAATCCTCACTCTTCGTCACGAATTCAACCAAAATATTCACCAAATTCTTCACAATTGCCGGACTCGATGCGGCACCGACGCTGATCACACTCCTTAAGACCGTCAACAAAGCCGCCTTAGCCTTAAAACTATCGCACTTCAACAACTTCTCGATCCTCGGTATCATCCGCCTCAAGTAAACGAATTCCGGATCCGGCGCGCCATCGACAGCCGACGCCAAGCACAGAGCCGCGGCGATCTGAGAGTTCAAGTCCTGTTCGGTAACCAAAGCGTCTACCAAGGGTTTAGCAACAGACGTAAACGGAGGTTTAGTGACATGAGAGGCAATGGAGCCTGTGGCAGCGACGCATGCGGAGCGAACGGCTGTATCGGGATCACGGAGGCGCCGTATGACCGCGGAAAGAAGCTTTGACAAATGAGAAGCTAACGCATCGCCGTGTGCTTCTGATAAAGTAGAGATCAAGCGAACGCATTGTCTTCGGACGGGAGATTTATCCGATGCGTCGGTTGCAGAAATTGACGATAAAAACGGGGAGATCGAATCGTGACTTAGGGTTTTGGCAATCGATTCGAGCTCCGTGGCGGCGGCGGAGTGTGTATCTCGGTCCGATAGTTTGTTGAGGCATGTGAGAACTCGGTGTTTGAATTCGCGTGCGGAATCCTGATTGTTGGAAGAATGCTTCGCTAGTGCCATAGTAGAATGTGGTGGAGATTCTAAGGTATGTTACAGTGTAGGTGGTGATGTATCTGGATTTTCCGGCAACATCGCCGGGATATAGATCACGGTGGCGGTTCAGTGGTGCCGTTCTGACACGCTTTATCCAAGCACGCGATTCTTTATAAAGAGGGAAAGGCTTTTAATACGACAATATCACCACCGTGGTAATGGTATGTTGCCGTTATTTTTCCGTTTTTTTCTGATCTGATGAAATGTTAAACGGTGTCGTTGTGTTATTCTAACCTGAAATAAATATTCCTTCCATGAAAATGTAATCTTTATATATATATATATATATATACTAGAAGTGTGCGTAATACAGCGAGATACATCAAGATTTTAATGTTTATTTTTATTTTTTGTTTTTTATTGATTTACAGTACGATTTTTGATGATTTTTATTGAGTGATAATGATTTTTTTATATATAAATTTGTTTAATTTAGACTTAACAATATAATGTTTTTTATATAAAAAAATTAAGTAGTTTGTTAAAATTCATTAATTATCGTATATATTTTAAATTTTTATATTTAAATTGAAATGTTTATCCTGTTTTGATTATGTTTATCAGAATTCAAATTTCATAATTTTAGGATTTGGGGATTAGATATAATGAATTTTGGGGGATAAGAATGAAATTTATTAATTAGGGTTAAAAGAATTTAAAAGTAGTACATATTGCTTCATTAATTGTTTTTTAAGAAATTTTAAGTAGATTAACATTAAATAATAGTACATAATGCTTAATACATCACGATTTTAATGTTTATTTTTGTTTTTTGTTTTTTATTGATTTATAGTACGATTTTGGATGATTTTTATTGAGTGATAATGGTTTTTTATATATAAATTTGTTTAATTTAGGTTTAACAATATAATGTTTTTATATAAAAAAAATTAAGTAGTTTGTTAAAATTCATTAATTATCTTATATATTTTAAATTTTTTTATATTTAAATTAAGATGTTTATCCTGTTTTGATTATGTTTATCAGAATTCAAATTTCATAATTTTAGGGTTTGAGGATTAAAGATAAGGATTTTGGGGGATAAGGATGAAATATATTAATTATGGTTAAAAGTTTTATATGTAGTACATTAGGCTTTAGTAGTTATTTTTAAGATATTTTAAGTAGATAACTTTAAATTATAGTATATAAAGCTTAGTGAGTTGTAATTAAGAGTTTTTTATGCCATCTTTATAATATAGTATAGATAAAAGGAAAATCTAAGAGTGATGAGGTGGCACCATAAGAGGTCTTCATTTCTATTTATCTAAATTCTCATAATTTTGAATTTTTTTTTACTTAAAAAGGTTGTCTTTGGTGAAGAGATGACACATTATGTTGTTAAGGTTGTCCCACATTGGTTGAAAGATAGAAAATTGAAAGATGAGATGTATATAAAGGGTTGATTAATGTTGAAATAATGTGAAATGGTGTTTAGCTAAATATAGCTAAACCCAAGTTTAATGATTAAGTTAAGTTCATATTAATCATTTTCATTTATTTTAAAATGATTTTGACAAAGTTTAATGATTTTAACATCAATATATAAATTGAACAATTAAATGAGGTAGCACCATGAGAGGTCTTCATTTCTATTTATCTAAGTTCTCATAATTTTGATTTTTTTTACTTAAAAAGGTTGGCTTTGGTGAAGAGATGAAACATTATGTTGTTAAGGTTGTCCTACATTGGTTGAAAGATAGAAAATTGAAAGATGAAGATGTGTATATAAGGGGTAGATTAATGTTGAAATAATGTGAAATGGTGTTTAGCTAAATATAGCTAAACCCAAGTTTAATGATTGAGTTAAGTTCATATTAATCATTTTCATTTATTTTAAAATGATTTTGACAAAGTTTAATGATTTTAACATCAATCTTTATTTATATATATATATATAAATATATATATATATATATATATTTATATATATTAAAAGAGAAACCAAACATAATAACTTGGCAACATTATGTTTGAGTATTACTCAAATCTTGAAATATGGTTGAGTTTCATCATCCCACATTAGTGGGAAGATGATAATTTGGATGAAGATGATGGGTATTTATAAGAGTCATGGATGTCATTGAAATCTAAAACCATGGTTGGAATCAAAACCAACCAAAAGGTAAAAATTATAGTGTAAAACACATATTTTATTGAGGTTTGAGTATTCCTCAAATCTTGAAATATCATCATCCTTCATTGGTGAAAAGATGATAGTTTGGAAGAAAATAATGGGTATATAAAAAGTGATGTATGCTCTTGAAATCTAAAACCATGGTTTGAAGCAAAACCAACCAAATGGTAAAATTTATAGTGCAAAATATACATTTAAATGAAGTTTGAGTATTCCGCAAATTTTGAAATAAGGTTGAGTTTCGTCATCCTATATCGATGGGAAAATGATAATTTAAAAGAAGATAACGGATATATAAAAGAGTGATGAATGCTTTTGAAATCTAAAACCATGGTTGGAATCAAAACCAATCAAATGGTAAAGATTATAGCATAAAACATACACTTAAATGAGGATTGAGCATTCCTCAAATCTTGAAATAAAGTTGAGTTTCAACATCCCACATTGGTGGAAAGATGATAATTTAGAAGAAGATAATGGGTATATATAAGAGTGATGGTTGGAATTAAAACCAACCAAAAGGTAAAAATTATAGTGTAAGACACATATTTTAATAAAGTTTGAGTATTCCTCAAATCTTGAAATTTCATCATCCTACATTGGTGGAAAAATGATAGTTTGGAAGAAAATAATGGATATATAAAAGAGTGATGGATACTCTTGAAATCTAAAACCATGGTTTGAAGGAAAACCAACAAAATAGTAAAATTTACAGTGCAAAACACACATTTAAACTAGGTTTGAGTATTCCGCAAATTTTGAAATAAGGTTGAGTTTCGTCATCCCATATTGATGGGAAAATGATAACTTAAAAGAAGATAACATGTATATAAAAGAGTGATGAATGCTTTTGAAATCTAAAACCATGGTTGGAATCAAAACCAATCAAATGGTAAAGATTATAGCACAAAACACACAATTAAATGAGGATTGAGTATTCCTTAAATCTTGAAATAAGGTTGAGTTTCAACATCCCACATTAGTGAAAATATGATAATTTGGAAGGAGATGATAGATATATAAAAGTGTGATGGATGTTTTGAAAATATATAATCATGGTTGGAATTAAAACCAAACAAATGGTAAAGTTATGGTGAAAACAGACACAATTAAAATCTTTTTATATTAAAGTAAAACCACAATGAATGAAGTGACATCATAAGGAATGAGTATTTATCATTTCTTCAATTGTAGTTGAGTTTTGTGTATTCTACATTGATGGTGTAATGAAATATTGACAATGAATAATTGGTATATGAAGAGGCTTGAGATGCCTTTTGTTGTAACTAATGAAGTTGGCTCATATTGGCTGATCCTCTAAACTCATGAAGTTGGCCGATCCTCTAAACTTACGGGTTGGTTGATTTTGGCTAACACTCTCTTATGTTAACTATACAAAATAATAAAAAAAATATTATAAGATTCAAATATTTTAAAATTTTGGAGTAGGTGTGATTTCGACAATCCCACATTAATACGAAATCTTTATTTTGAAGAATGAATGTGAGTATAAACGGGTAAAATATTCCTTTGAAAACTTTATATATGTTAAAGTAAAACCCACAAAGAATGAGGTGACATTATAAGGAATGAGTATTCATCATTTCTTCAATTGTGGTTGAGTTTTGTGTATCCCACATTGATTAAGTGATGAAATATTGACAATGAATGATTGGTATATAAAGAGGGTTGAGATGCATTTATTGTAACCCATGAAGTTGGTCGATCCTCAAAACTTACGGGTTGGTTAATTTTGGCTAACGCTCTTTTAGCAAACATGTTAACTATACAAAATAATAAAAAATCTTATAAGATTTAAGTATTTTAAAAATCTTGAAGTAGGTGTGATTTCGGCTATCCCACATTAATGAGAAATCTTTATTTTGAATTATGAATGTGAGTATAAAAGGGTAAAATATTTATTTCGAAACCAAAATGTTAGTTGGCTAAATGGCTACATTTATTTTGCAAAACAAACCTATTTATATGAAATCTTTATATATATATATATATATATATATATATATATATATATTAAATAAAGATAAAAGACATATGACGTGACATTATGAGAGTTAAGTAGTTTTAAATCTTGATGCATGGTGTCATCTTGGTTATCCCATATTACAGAAAAATATTTAGTTTGAAGAATAGATGTGGGTATATGAAATAATGATGTTTTTTCTTTTTGAAAATGATAAGAATAATAACTACCTTCATTTTGCAAAATAAACTTATTTATATGAATAAGGGCGTTCAAATACAACTCATTTACATGATGCAACCCTTTTATCCACAACCCATTTTATTTTGCATAACAACCCCCTCTATGGGAGTTAACTATTTTAAAATTTTAATGTAAAGTGTGATTTTGGTTATCCCGTATTAAAGAGACATCTTTAGTTTGAAAAATAAATATAGGTATACAATAAGATGGTTTTTCTTTTTGAAAATGATAAAGTTAATAACTACCTTTCTTTTGCAAAACAAAGGTATTTATATAACATCTTTATGTATATAAAAGGAATATGAAAGGCATAAGATGTAGCAATATAAGCGTTAAAGTATTTTAAATCTTTATATATCTATTTAAATGAACAATCTACATATTACTACCTAAATTACTCATGCGGTTTCCGCACTAGTTCTTTATAGAAAATGAAATATCAAGTTATATTTCATGTCTTCTTAGAAAATGAAAAAAATAATCAATGCAATAATAATTTACTCAGTCAATTCTTTTTAATTTTGATTATTTTTACATTAAATATCAAGATATTATAATTGTATTCAATTTAGAAGTTAGAACCAAAATTTGGTTCATTTTCTGTATTAAAAAAAGGTTAATTTGATTTTTGACGGTATATTTTTTACAGAGAATTTCTACTACATGCAATCATTAATTGAGGAAACTTAAAATTTTATCAGTATTTTATGTAAGGAAATATATTCTAAAATTAAAATTGATTATATATAATATATTGTTATTGTGTGTATTTAATTATTTTGGTTTATTAAGTCGATTTTTATAGATTTCGATAAGTCACCTTTCGTTTTTATATTTTATTTTCAACCTTTGCACATACATGTGGAACTATACGAGCCTATAAATAGTTTGGTTTGTTTAGAGTTAAATTGATTTTCCTTAATTAAATTGATTTCATTTATTTTAGAGTTAGGATTATCATTATAGTTTCCTAGTTAGCTTCAATTAGACCTATAAATAGTTTGGTTTGTTTAGATTATTATTTATTCTGAATTTTGATATTAAAGTATATTAAAGTCTCCCTAACGGATTTTTTGAAAGTATTCTTGATTCGTTCGTAAGTTCGGCCGTTCAATCGATCCGTCATCAAGGAGCTTCATGCTGAAAGCCAAGTTTTTTCCAATCCCCTCCCAATTAACAAATGTGTTTCGTCCATCTATGAAAACCCTCCCAAACAAAAATCTTTCTAAATTATACAGACAGATTAATCCACACAGACAGTTTTATCCATACAAGGCTTAAAATAGAATACCAAACAAACAACCCCCAAGTCTAACTAAACATGCCAATAGTCTGACACATTTCTGATTTCTTTTTCTTTTTTCATGGTCTACTTATAGAGTAATATGTGTTAGGATCAAACGCTTACCACTACGCCAAAAACAATTGCTGATGGAGAAGGCGCAACTTTATTTCCTTATAGCGTAGCAGCCAGCGTCACGTTTCAATTTAGGAAGATGCTAGTCAATGACCCAACAATATGTTTTCATCTAGATTCGATGCACAACTCCTATCATGTAGTGATACAAGCTAGATTTTATGAATTGCTAAAAAAATCTAATGACTTTGTATTTGACAAGAATCACTCTACGCTATTTGTCATAACATTGGTTTGTTAAACGTAAACTAGAAACTTGTTAAGAGCATGGTTCATAAACACACATAGTTTCTTGAAACGTTTAGTTTTAGAAATACCCTTATGAGAGCTATATGTGATCTCCCACTTTTTGCAATAATCCTCAGGCGTATGATCCTAAAATAATGCTTATAATTGTTCAACATAAAGTCTATCTTCGACAAAATTCTTCAACATATAGTCTTATGTAACCATGATGATGATTTCAAAATGCAAATAATTGTTCGAAACAAAAAAGGTTTTATCCCAAAATAATACACTAGAAAATATAATATGATTACCAAAATAGAGTAATTCCATAAGATTTTTATCTAATATACATATGTTTATCATCATTAGTGTTATCCTTGTACTAGGTGATTCAAAGGAAGGTAAGGGGCATTGGTCATCATTGGTGGACTTGAAAGCAACCCCTATTTGCTTCTAATCAAAGACTACAATCATTTTTTGGACAGATCAGTTTTTATGAAAATGATACATATAAAACGTAAATTATTATAACATTATAAAAGATTTGATAATGATCATTTTTCATATAAAATGGATTAGTACACTGGTCCTAAAAATTAGTATGGGTTAGTATGGTCGCTCTACAAATTTGTAAATATTTTAATTAAATTGGTCAAATTTATGTTGCACTTTTATCTCTAATGGATTCATTGTATGAAAATAAAAAATTTAACTAAAAAAACATATTGGACAACTTAAAAATTGTATATAAAATACGTTTTTAAGTGTTTGCAATCTCTTAAATACTTTAATAATAATAAGGCTTCTAAATAATTTGTTATGGGCAATATTTGGTTTTGTCGTCATGTTAATCCTTATGGCTCTATTCTAAGGCTTAGCTTCCGTTGTAACGCGTTATGACATGTTATAACGCGTTACGATTTATTTTGTAAGGCATGAGTTTTTGTTTTTTAAATATATAATTTGAGAGATAAATGATAATTATGTACGACGCCTAGAACTTAAATAAACAATAAAAGGAAACATTAAAACAAAAAAACCTAAATAGTGTTGTAGGATTATGTGTCATCATCAAAAGAAAATGATTGATATAATATTTTCCTAGTATTAGAATTTACCATAATGAATGTTTCCTTTTCTTTGTAAACTCCTCCCTATTTAAAGGGCTTATGATTAATGAGAATTACAGATTTCTTCTCTCTGTCTTATTGTTATTTTCTCCATATTGTTGTTCTATTTGTTTTTCCTTTAACACGTTATCAGCACGTAGCTCGTTTGCGCTATTGCTCCTTCAAATCATTTTCGCCGCTATTAAACGGTTGTTCTATTCGCAATCTACCACAATTAGAAGGTCTGTTTTTCCAATATTGCAATTCAAGTAAGTATCTCTACAAAAACTTACAATTTTTTTGTCTATGAATTATGATTAATCGTGATTAACTCTTTTAGCCATGATCATGCTTATATGCTTCAGTTTTTATTTTTTTTCTTATTCTTATTATTTTGTGGTCTTCGATCAATTTTAATAAAATAAAAATGGTTCTGACAATTTGAAAGGTTGTAACCAATTACTTTCAAAATCCTTCTATTTTTTTAATGGTGATATGGTTTTTTTTTATAACAGTAATTGATCGTTATTTAATTTGATTTGAAATTAAGAATTTTTTTGGGGACTATACAACTTTAGAATTGTTGTTAAAAAAAACAATTAGTAAAAAAAAATCGTATTCTTCAATTATTTTTTCACGGATAACTCACCGTATATACTTGAAATATGGTTTGTATTTACCTCCTATTAAATTGGTTTTATTTATTAAATATTTATTATATTAACTTATTGTGTTTTAATGCAGAGTGATAGCTTTTATGTATATGATAGATTTATAATTTATAATTTATAATTTTGAATTTATTTTTATTTATTTATGATTATTCAATTAGTTTAAACATGTTTAGATGGTAAATTTCATTATATAATGTTATGTATTTATTTATGTCTACAATTTGATGGTATCTTTTAAATTAGACTAATATATTATTGTGAGATATGCTAATTAATTATTATTTGAATATAATAGTTAACTAGAAGTGTACTCGCGCAATGCCGTTAGATACATCACGATTTTAATGTTTCGTTTTATTTTCTATTTTTGTCGATTTACATTACGATTTTGGTTGGTTGTGAGAGATTGATAATGATTTATTATATAAATTTGTTTAATTTAGACTTAATAATATAATGTAATTTATTTTGGTTTAAAAATATAATTTTTTTATAAAATATTCTGTTAGATTTTTTTAATTATATTTTATATTTTTATATTTAAAATTTGATTTTTATTCTATATTTAATTATGCTGAGAGTTATTTTAGGAGAGTTAAAGTGGGAAATGATTTTAAGAGAGTTAAAATGGTTAGAAATATTGATTGAAAATTAATAAATAACATTAAGTATAGTACATACAACTTTAATGGTTGTTTTTTAAGTAATTAACATTAAATAGTTGTACATTAATCTTTAATACTTGTTTTTAAGAGTTTTTTATGTCATCTTTATAATATAGTATAGATTTATTTAACTTAGCTTGTCATTTTTAATTTAATTATATGGGGCAATAAATATTTATAAACATAATTATGGATTTCTAATACCATTATTATCTCTTTTGAAATCTTCTATATGTATGTCAATTTATAAATTCATTATTATTTTATTTTGGTTAATCAAATTTTTTTTTTATATATTTGTTTAAATATTCCTAAAATATACACTTTTATCATATATTTTTGTTTTATAACAAGTTAATTTAAGATATGATAATTTATTTAATTCAATGATATCGGTTATTTAATATTATAGTTGCTATTTTAAACCAACTATATATGGATATGTAAATACGTTCCTATTATTTATATTGTAATATTCAAATATTATATTAGTATTAAAGTATATTTAAAGGCTCTTGAATTCTTAGTAGTCATATTTGTGATTGAGGATCATATAATTGTTAAAATATTTTGTAGTTTATTCATTTTGACATTGAATGCTTTATAAAATTTAATATATAAATTTAAATATTTATCTTGAGTTTCTACTCATAATTCTTAATTCTGTAATTAAATTTTAGAAGTTACACTTCCAACCCCTATATTTTGGTATCTTACCAAAAGCTCCAAAAATACTATTAAGGTATTAAAATTGGCTTTATATGTCAAACTCATAGTCATTTTGGCCCCATGCCAAATGTTCTATAATTAATAATTTTATATTTAAATTAAATAAATCTCAAAATATCGATTGAATTTTGTCAAACGGGTGTAAATAGCCCTAAGGTTTGTAGGGACTTAAGAAATCCATGTGATTCCCCTACTACCTGGAAATCCAATAGATTGAGTGATTTGTTTTTGCAAATTAAAATATTGATGAAGTATTATCAATAAAATTAAAGCATACAAAAATCCAATATGGTTATGATAATGAACTTTCATACATAAAATAATAATTATAACCACAATCCACTGTCTTATCAAAAAGAAAATCATATATTATCCCTTATATACGTAAATGGTTGAATCAACTTATCCAAAATCAACGTCGTAAACTCAAAAGAATCTGAGTATCATAAATGAGTATATAAACCTCCTTTTGAAAAGGTACAAGAAAATACCTAAAGTCCATTAACTTCCTATTGACCCTAAAACAACCTCTTGAAAAAGTACAAACAAATACCATCATGTTTTGAGACGATAAATAAATCATAACCTTCATAATAATACCTTCACTAAAAACCCCAAAGAACAGTGGGATGCCCCGAAAGTGAGAATCGGGAATATTCATGAACATGTACTTCTCGAACTAATCGTACAACGAAATGAAACCCGCTTATTCGATTACAAAAAGGTAACTGATTTCAACATAGAAATGATGTATCCAAAAATGCGTCTCAATCTCTATGACAAGGAACTCATAGAAGATGACATGATTCATAACATTATTTTCACTTTTCATACATCGGTAAATATTATTGAACCAATATAAGTTGGAATGTAACCTTTAGACAAACTCATCAACCAACTGCAAGTGGTTGAGAGACATAACAAAGTTCTTTCAAATAATAACGCCACATATGTCGGGACAAAGAAGATTCTCGATATCAATAATGAAAGCGTTAGAGGTGGAAACAACTCCAAATGATTGTGAGTTAAAAACAATTTCACACATTTATGCACCATGTGGACGAGGCCCTAGAAAGGGTCAGGGTCTTGGTAAGAGTTAGGAAGGATTTTTTAACACCTGGAGTAGAGATACAACTATTATCCCAGGTGATAATGGGCAATCAAATAAGAAATGCACTAAAAAGTGCTTCTATCAAAAAGGGAACAAGTTGAAAATGAACTATAACATATTAATTTAATATTTAATATTGATTAAGCATATGTTTCTTTGAAAATTAATTTTAATAATTTTAAGTATTAAAATTAATTTCTCTACTAAGTAATCGAATATATAACCATTATAGATGTAAAAATTTCAATATTCTCCGTTCCGTGTAGGAATGTATCGAGGAGAATTGATTTTTTTTTACCTCTCACACAATCTAAAATGATAGACAAATACTTATTTTATAATTCATTCAACCGAAATACTTAGACGATGAACTGTCATTTTCTTGTTGGTACAAGATCAATAGAAACCTTGTAAAGATATTCGTATCAAATGGAAATTATAATGAGCATATATACATAAGTTTTAATGAATTTGAAAGTAATCATATATATGTGTCAAACTAGCTAGTAGATTATTGAGCTATCGAAACATTTTTGTCACCAATAAAGAACTTTAGGGAAATGACACATATATGTTTCGACATGACCATGTGGGACACCATAATTATGACATAGTGATTCGTGTATTGCAAAATACACATAGACACATTCTCTTTCGAGTGATAGGCAAAACGAGGCAAATTGCAACTGTTGACTTCTGCAGCATAAGAAACAACATTGCCATCATAATATGCCCTCTCGAATACCTAGAACTTTTGTATATACCCTAATCCTTAGCCAAGACAGGAATGAGATCATCCTAAAGCTAAGGACATAATACAAAAATATTCCATTGTTACAACGAATATAAGGTGATATTTATGGACATAAACATCCAGAATACGGGCCATTAAAACTTTATGGTTCTGGTTTCCACACGATGAACGCATGTCGTATTATTATCCCCATGAAATACTGCACTCCTAGCACTAGCTATACGTTTAAGGGCTCACCACCCTGATTAATTCATCAAGTCTACATGACTTGGAATGCTGGAGAATTTACATCATAAGGATTTGATGTTAATTGCATATATATGAGGATCAATGTAGAGTTTCCTATACCCCATGTGTATATATAAAATGGTCTCATAGAAGTTGTTATCAAAAGAATATGATGACTGTTGATCCAAACTCTCTCAGTGATTTGATAACGACCCTCTTCTATACTTAGTGAAAATTACGTTTTAATATGTATTAGTGTTTCACCATCAGCGATCAGACTGAGTCTGTTCAGTTATCGCTGATAGTCTTTCTTATAAACATTTATATGTATTAGTGTTTCACTATTAATGATCAGACTGAGTCTGTTCAGTTATCACTGATAGTTACTAAAGTAAACAGCCAACGTAATCCCTGAAGACAAGTCTCGCGTCAACAGATGTTCATAGCTGAATCAAAGACGAAGCTGCTGAACAAAGAGAAGTCTACTAGTGACCTGATGCGGATATCAGTGAAGCAAAGACAAACTCTACTTATACGCGAAGGAACATGAGAAAAAGCTTCAGCGATAGCTGAACCTCTTTATCTCTGAACTTAGAGACACTCAGCGATCAATCGATCACAAAGCTTATGCCTCAAGTTTCCTTTTGTCTATCCTTGCACAACCTAGTACGATGTGTCAGAACGGACAAGTCTCTGCAACCAATCGTACAACAACTCTGTCAACTACACTATTCATGACCCGGCCGAAAGCATGTCTCCCAAATGTCAGACTCCCAAAGCCAATCAATGAACGCCACGTGTAAAGTATCCTGCCATGCATTTAATGCATAGGGTATAAATAGGAAGTTCACCCCTTCATCTGAAGGTGTGCTTCATCCTTGAACTCAATATATAAACCCTTGTTTTCTATATCTCTTAATCCCCTCTCTCTGAATTTCTTGTGCAATTATCTTAGTGTTTCTTAAGTTTGTTTAGATTGAGTCTGTCTTAATCTTATTCCGCAACAAACTTGTAAATTGTATTTTGATTTATCAATAAACAATTTATTAAACTTTAAATTCTGTGTTTGTATTCAACCCCCCCCCTTCTACAAACTTGTTTAGCACCTTCGGGACCAACAAGTGGTATCAGAGCGGTTTGTTTAAATCTAATAAACAAGATCTTGCTGTATACTCTTCCTTGCTATTCTAAAATGGCATTAAACACAAACACAAACTACTATGATAATGGTTCACTTTCTAAACCTCCTCGATTTAGCAGAGATAACTTTTCTCTATGGAAAAATCGAATGATGCTATTTCTTGAAGGTGCGGATCCTACTATACCTGAATATATAGAAAACGGACCCTATGAACCTGTTAGAATTATAGCTGCGGTTCCCGCCACTGCCACCACTGAAGCTGTCCCTGAACGATATGTCGTTAAGGAAATAAGACAGTGGAGTGATGAAGATAAAAAGAAGGTAGTCATAGATGCAAGAGCAAAGACCATTATTTCAATGGCTCTGCCTGATGAAGTTTTCCATTCCATCATGCATCTGAAAACTTCTAAAGAAATGTGGGAAACCATATGTGTTCAATATGAGGGCACCACTGAAATCCAAGAGACTCGAAAGATTAACTTGGTAAGACAGTATGAAAGTTTCATCGCTGGTAAAAATGAATCTCTTTCTGACGTCCATCAGCGGTTTAACTGCCTAATCATTGACCTAAGAACTGTTGGTAGGACCTATTCTAATTCTGAGGTCCTAACAAAATTCTTGGAATGTCTTCCTGAAAGCTGGGACAGTTATTCAATATGTCTTAAGCTGACAAAAGACTTACATACTCTCTCTTTAAGCACTCTGTATGGAATATTGCTCAACTATGAGCAATCAAATCTTCTGAAGAAAAATCTTGTAAAAGATTCTAAAGATTCCAAAAGTACTCCTGTTGCTTTAGTCTCTTCAGAGATAATTCCATCTCAGCGATCTACTCTCACCATCACTGAGTTAGATTCTGAATCTGAGGATCTATCAGACCCTGATCTTTCAGAGTTTGATGAGTCCTTAGCACTCTTGACAAACTCTTTTAAGAGATTTGCAAGAAAGAGTAACTTCCGAAGAAGTAAACCTCTCTCTCTTACTGAAAAGCCAAAATCAACTCCGGTTGATAAGGCTACTGCCACTTGCTATAACTGTGAAAAGATTGGACATTTTGCTAGTGAGTGCAGGTCGAAAAAGGTCTTCAAACCTTCTACCTCAAGAAGATCCAGTGATGACAAATACCATAAGCTGAAGAACAAATATCAAAAGCTGAAAAGCTATCAGCAAAAAGGTAAAGGTCTCATCGCTGAAGAACACGACTGGGCTGAATCAGAAGAATCATCTTCTGATGAAGAAGAAGTCGCTAATCTTTGCCTCATGGCTGAGATTAAAGAAGAAGTGGAAGAACCATCTGAATCTTCTATGAGCTACATATCATCTCAGGTATCTATCTCTACAAATCCCTCTCTACCTGAAGCTGAGAGAAGTCGCGCCGTTGATGTGCTGACGATTGACCTTTATAATGCCCTAAACGAAAAAACTCAAGCTGAGAATAAAAATGTTCATTTAACTCAAGAGCTGGAGAAATGTCATGAAAAGATCAAAGAACTAAATCTTTTAGAAGAAAAGTTGAAAGATCAAGTCATTATAAATGAAATCATCAGTATTGAACGCGAACAAGCCATCGCTGCTCTAAAAACAGAAAAGGCTCATGTTGAAAAATGGTGCAAATCATCAACAAAGATCTCTGAGATAATAAATGCTCAAACTCCTGATAGTGATAAAACTGGTCTTGGTTTTTGGACACCTCAGGACGATCCTAAGGAAGAAAGTTCCTCGCTTAAGTTTGGAACTTTTGTCACCTCTTTCTTTGACACTTCTTATAATCAATTCTATCCCTGTTCTTCTTCAAATCACATCCCTGAGGAAAAATCCAAAGACACTAAGTCTACGGATAAAGGAAAGTCCATTCTCCTTCCTCAGAAGGCAACCAGGAAAGCAAAGCTGAAAGTTCCTTCTAAACCTTCAGCTAAACAATCCTCTAGCTCTGTGATAGAAATCTTTGATCTCTGTCCTCCAAAGCTGAAGATTGATCTTAAAACCTCGAGATCTGAATAAATGAAAATTCCTCCCAGATCTCAAAAGAAAAGTCTTCTTGGACCTGGCCCTGCCCATCTCAAAAGAAAAGTCTTCTGGTCTTCCTCAGCACTCATATGCTAAAGAATCTCTCT
Organism: Arctium lappa; assembly: GCA_023525745.1. NCBI lineage: Eukaryota > Viridiplantae > Streptophyta > Magnoliopsida > Asterales > Asteraceae > Arctium > Arctium lappa. The sequence continues at coordinate 136,691,411 of CM042048.1, forward strand.
GCTCAGCATGTGAAAAAGGAAAACAAACAAAAGCAAGTTTCAAGTCGAAACAAGTTTCCTCAGTAACAAGTCCTCTTCAGCTCTTGCATATGGATCTGTTTGGCCCTGTCAACATCCAATCAATAGCTGGAAAGAAATATACACTTGTCATTGTAGATGAATATTCTCGTTACACCTGGGTTATCTTTCTTCGCTGTAAGAGTGATACTCCAGAAGAACTAATATCTTTTGTGAAAAAGATGGAAGTGCTGAACAATCTTACTGTTCGTTCAATAAGAAGTGATCATGGAACTGAATTCAAAAATAGTTCCCTGAACAATTTCTTTGAGAACAAGGGAATCTCTCACAACTTCTCTTCAGTAAGAACACCTCAGCAAAACGGAGTCGCTGAAAGAAGAACCAGAACGATCATAGAAGCTGCTAGATCAATGCTCAGCGATTCTCATCTCCCTACTCAATTTTGGGCTGAAGCTGTAAACACTGCATGTTTTACTCAAAACAGATCGCTGATAATAAAGCGATTTGGGAAGACAGCTTATGAACTTTTTGTTGGAAGGAAGCCTTCTATCAGCTTTCTTCATATCTTTGGTTGTCAGTGCTTTATCTTAAACAACAGAGATCAACTTGGAAAGTTTGACCCAAAAGCTGATGATGGAATATTTCTAGGATATTCCTCCATCTCCAAAGCCTACAGAGTCTTCAACAAGAGAAGACAAACCGTAGAAGAAACAATTCACGTCACTTTTGATGAAACTCGCTCAGCGAACTCCAAACCAATCGCTGACAATGAAGAGTTAAATGCTTGGATGCTTTCTCACTACAGAGAAACTGAACCTTTCTTCTCTAACCATCAGCATTCAGATCCTCCAGTCGCTGATGATGATCCAAACATTATACATCCTACCGCTGAATCCAACTCATGGGTTTCAGCTGAACCTTTAAACACACTCCTACCATCAAATTTGCCTTCGTCTGAAAACCTCTCCAGTGAATCTACTCAACAGTTAATCGCTGATGAACCTCAATCGTCATCATCAATAAACATTCAAATTGTTGATCCAACCTCTGAGTTAAGCAATAATACTCCTGCTCAGCGATGGACCAAAGATCACCCAATAGATCAGATTCTTGGTGATCCAGATGCAGGTATTCAGACACGACGAAGCTCAGGTAATATCTGTCTCTTTGTAAACTTTCTCTCCTTAATAGAACCAAAGAAGACTGATGATGCCCTCAGAGATCCAAACTGGGTCAGCGCTATGCAAGAAGAGCTGACTGAATTTTCTCGAAACAAAGTTTGGAATCTCATTCCTAGACCATCTGATAAAACTGTAATAGGCACCAAATGGGTGTTTAGAAACAAGTTAGATGAACATGGAACTGTAACCCGCAACAAGGCTCGACTTGTTGCTCAGGGATACAGACAAGAGGAAGGCATAGACTATGATGAAACCTTTGCCCCTGTGGCCAGGCTCGAAGCAATTCGACTATTCTTAGCTTATGCAGTCTATAAAGACTTCATCGTGTATCAAATGGACGTAAAATCAACGTTTCTAAATGGAAAGCTGAATGAAGAAGTCTATGTAGAACAACCACCAGGGTTCTATGACCCTAAGCATCCAAATTATGTTTATAAATTGGATAAGGCTCTCTATGGTCTAAAACAAGCCCCTCGTGCTTGGTATGACACTCTCTCATCTTTTCTTATCTCTGAAAATTTTGAGCGTGGCAAGATTGATAATACGTTATTTTTTAGAAAGATAAAAGGTCATATAATTCTTGTACAAATATATGTCGATGACATAATATTTGGTTCTACTAACCCATCTCTGTGTACTCGCTTCGCTGAAAGAATGAAGAAAGAATATAAGATGAGTATGATGGGTGAGCTGACATATTTTCTTGGTCTTCAGATTAAACAATCTGACAAAGGTACTTTTATCAGCCAAGGTAAATATGTTAAAGATATGCTGAAGAAGTTTGATCTTACTCAAACTTCAGCGATGAAAACTCCTATGGCACCACCCTTGACACTTAACAAAGATCCTTCTGGAAAACCTGTTAATGTCACTGCCTATAGAGGAATGATAGGCTCTCTGTTGTATCTCACAGCAAGCCGACCTGACATCATGTACTCTACTTGTTTATGTGCACGCTATCAATCTGAACCCAAGGAATCCCATCTGATCGCTGTAAAGCGAATTTTCAGATATCTGAAAGGAACTCCTAACCTCGGCCTTTGGTATCCCAAAGACTCAGGGTTCGATCTAACTGGTTATTCTGATAGTGATTTTGCAGGATGTAAACTTGACAGAAAGAGTACCACTGGTGGATGTCAACTCTTGGGAGGAAAGCTGGTAAGTTGGACAAGCAAGAAGCAAAATTCTGTGTCCACTTCCACAGCTAAAGCTGAATACGTAGCCGCTGGAAGCTGTTGTTCTCAAATCTTATGGATGAGAAATCAACTGTTAGATTATGACCTTCAGTTATCAAAGATTCCTATCTATTGCGACAGCACTAGTGCTATCGCTATAGCAAATAATCCCGTGCTACATTCAAAGACAAAACACATAGAGATCAGATATCACTTTATCAGATATCATGTGATGAATGGTGATATTGAACTTCACTTTATTCCTACTGACTTTCAGCTCGCTGATATATTCACCAAACCTCTTGATGAGACAAGGTTCAACTTTCTCATCAGTGAGCTTGAAATGCTGAACCTTGAAGAATAATTCTTCAGCGTTCATGTATTGCGTCAGAAATCAAAAGTTCCCCTTTCATCATTCTCTCTGATAAATATTCTGACTCTCAGGTATGTTTTCTCAATCCCTACTGAATCTTCATTCAGTTTTGAGATTTTTTAATCACTGGATCTTTCTTCAAATGATTAAAAGCTTTTTAATTAAATTTATCACTGATATTTATATTCAGTGATCCTTTTAAAAGAAAATCTATCCCTATCTTTTCATCAGGGACACTTTCAAAAAAAAAAAAATCTATTGCTGATATTTTCTCTTCAGTAATAAATTTCAAAACAGAAAAATGAAACGTCTCTCTCTCCTATGACGTCATTTGAGCGGATAATTCACGACACGCCTTTTTCTGACACGTTCGTCCGTTGCTCTTATATCCAATCAACTTTGTGGAACGTGTCAATGTCATGATGATTTTTTCCCGCTTCATTCCTTCTCTCTCCTCTATCTCTTTGTATAAAAGGAATTCTTCTCTCCTTTATACGGTTTACGCTTTCAAAACTTTCATAGCAAGAAACAATCTTTCTCAAGAACACTCAAGCAAGTAAACCCAGAATATTGAATATGCAACTCTTCTTCTTCAGAATAAACAGGTTTATTTCATGTTTATATGCATTGTTCGTCTGCTTTCTATTCTTTTTAAAATCCTACTCGTTCTTGTTCTTCATGGATTTTATAAAACGTTCTTATTTAAAAACTAAAAATCATTCTTTCTGATTTTATGTTTTTTTTAAATAAAAACCTTTTGGTTTTTAAAGTGTTCTTCATTCTTTCTACCCAGAACACTATTTTTCTCTTCCTAAAAATAACTTGATATTTTTCCAGTTTCCCCTCATCTAAGAGAAACTGGTAATCATATTATTTTTAATCATAATCATTTCTTCTATTATGCTTCTTTCCATAACAGAAATGGCACAATCTTCGATCGTTGCTTCCAAGAATGTGCGATTCGCTATCACTGAAGTTGAGATTACTAAATGTAATCACTTGGGAAGACTCGACTTTAAAGCTGACAAATACCCACATCTGGTGGAAGCTGCTGATTTTCTCAAAAAATCATGCATAGCTTACGCGATCACTGTGGATCCTAAGCCTTCAAAGACTCTACTCCAGCAGTTCTGGTTCACTGCTGATGCCACTGAACTCACCAACAAAAAGGGTGAACGAGTCCCTGCTATCTCCTTCAGCACGGATTTGGGTCCAGGGAGCATGACCGCTCTTAGCCTCAGGAAATCTTTGAGATTCCCTGACAAACCAAAGAGTGGGTTCGACGCACTCCCCACTGATGCTGAGCTGATATCCTTTCTGGATGCAATGGGTTATTGTTGGGAAAACAAACCGAGATCTTCTATTCCCAACAAAAAGCTCACTAAGATTCTCAAAGCTCAGATGCCTTCACAACTGAACTTCATCTTCTCGCACATAATTCAGTGCATGAGCGGGAAGAGTGGTTCGCTGGATCAAGCCAGCAAAACACAACTGCAAATGGCCTACTCAGTTATCGCTGGTCAAAACTTTGACTACGCCACTGCCATCTTTGAAGACCTGAGGTCGAGATTAGAGAAGCCTGAACGAGATCCCAAGATCTCGTACGTACGTTTCATATGTACGTACATCAAGTTCCTCTATCCCAACACCTATCCCACCAAAGATGATGGCACTTTTGCCAGGATAGGTCAACGATCACTGGAGGTAAAGCCACTCGCCAACGAGGTAAGTATCTCTCTCCTTCGCTCTCGCCTATCTCTCCATTCTTCTTCTTTTTCAGCGACCACGCAGACGGTTCCTTCGTCTGCTATCCCTGTCGCTACCACTACTTCCAAACGACCATCAGCTAGTTCGATTGGTCCTTCTAAGAAGGCCAAAAAGACTAAGGAAAGTACACCCTCTAGTACTATACCTGAGGAAGCTTCTCAACAAGCTACCTTAGATGCATTTGTGGGTCTTTCCTCCACAACTCCAGAAGTCACTCAACCTGCCGTGTCAGCGATTTCAATCGCTGTCACATCATCAGTGACCCCACCCACTATCTCATTCGTTGAGATTAACCCCAACTCTACTTCTATCCCCATAAATCTTCTCTCTCCTTCTTTGGTCTCTGAACCCGCTACCTCTTTACCTATAGGACCTGAACATCAAACGTTTGAGGAATCTTTACAGTTCTACAAAATGTTTGATACGTCAGGTAAACCTATTATCCTAAACACTTCTTTCCCCACCTCTCCAAATAAGCCCGTATCTGAACTCATATCATTTTCAGGTCCTAGTTTGGCGTCTGTTGACACGCATGTCAACAGTCTGGGAGAAAAGGTGGACGCTCTCACCAATACCATCAACAACACCACCAGTGCCGTCAATCAGGCTGGTGAGGAGCTGAAAAGGTTGACAGCCACCTGCTCATCTAAAGCTGAGAACTCCAAACTTTCAGCTGTGGAAGAACAAGTCGTCCAACTCAGAGAGTCCTCTCAACTCTTTCAGGGGCGATTTGAGTCTCTCACCACTGAAGTTCGAGATCTCTCTTCTAAGGTTGATCTCTGCACGTCCCTTCTACAGAAACTTCTCCAAAAGGTATCTGAAACAGCTCCAGCGCTGCCTCCCTCCTTCACTGAAGATGATCGGACAAATCTCAACATCGCTGTGGAATTCATCCATGATGCCACATGCGACATCCCTGCAGTTGAAGAACGAGTCACGCGTCTGGAGGCTGACGTTCAAGTGCTGAAAGCTTCAACAGCTACTCCAGCAGCTGACCAACCCCCTGTCGTTGATAATGACAAAGAGGGGGAGAAGGCAAAAGAACCCTCTTCTATTCATTCTCTTCTCTTTGAAGATGATGAGGAAGAAGAAGATGAAGAGGAAGATGATCTAGATCTTGTTGATCAAGAAAAGGATCAACCCTCCAATGATGACGACGACGATGAAGAAGACCAATCTATGTGGTTCTCCAAGCCGAACGTATCAGGGACAACTTCGCAAGAAGTTGTCAAAGCAGGGGTGAGAGGTGATACATCTTCAAGCGCTCCTTCGCAGAGCAAAGACAAGCAACCAATCGCTGAAGAATGCTTGAGGACTGGATCACAATCTGAGGGGGAGCATCCTTCTCAGACAGTTCTCACCCCTGCTTAAGGGTTCTGAACTACAAATAATACCAGCTACTATCGCTGAAGACATAATCCCAATCTCTATCGCTGAGATTGATGAAGAAGAAGAAGAAGATTCCCTGCTCCATCCAGGAAGGCCCTCTCGACCATCTCGTTGGTCAGAGGAAGTGATAAAGAAAAGAGCTGAAATGATCGCTCAACTAGAAAGTCAACGGCTGAAAATCCCTCTTCAAACATCCTTCTCAGAGCTCGACTTCCTCACTGAAGCTGAACGAGAAAAATCTGCCAAAGCTGAGAAACTGATCGCTGAATGCAGACGAGATACCCAACTCGCTTTAAAGATTCAATCTTCTCAAGTCAAGGACAAGAAGCTGAAAAGAAAGCCTGTGGAAGGTCAAGCTGCACTGCTGAAAGAAATTGAAGAGGAACGCTCCAAAGAACAAGAGATCAACGATAAGTCCATCGAATGGTGCAAACAGAAGATGGATTATCGCTCTGATCTTCTTCCAATAACAGCCGTGACTATCTCTGGTCGCAAGAAGAAGGATCAACTCTCAGTGACCATGGAGATTACCAGAGAGGATGGAACTCAGAAAGCTATGTACGTTTCCAAACTTGAAGGTTTCGGGTTTACAGAGTGGATAGAATTCTGGGATGCGCTGAAGAAATCGAAATCTACATACAGAGGCTACGTTGAAGGACTTCTTAAAGCTCTCATCAACAGAGTCACTTCTGTACTGAATCTGCCATCTCCTATCCCTCCCAATCCCAAGAAACTCAAGAGAAGAATTGGGTCCTCCTCCTCTGAAGACGTCGCCATCATCAGGAATGAAACTTCTATCAAATTTTCAAGAGATGCACTGTTTGGTCCTCCTCCTGATCTTTCAGTTCTGGATTTATCTCTGCCTCCTGGTGGTCCTTTCCAAGCTGGTCAAGTAATTGACAATCCTCATGGAATATTCTTCAGAGATGATGATGAGGAACTCAGATTTCAAAGAGTCTCTGAGATTCCTATCTGTCCTCTGAATCATCTCAAGGATCTCTTATGCTTATGGTGTGACTTCTTCCCTGCTGCTGAGAAAATCAAAGAAATTATCAGCCAAGAATCCTTGGAACGAAGACAGAAAGGAGAAGAAATACCTGAGTATATGATAAATCCTCCTAAATCTTCTTATAGCTGATAGATTAGTTTTCTCTTCTGTAATCTATTAGTTGTACTTACAGTAGTTAGTTATTTACTTGTAATTTTCATTCCTTGTAATTCTCTTCTTGAATTAATGAAATTTCAGTAAAGTACTTAACTTCATCAGTGCTGTAAAAGATTCCTCAAAATAGTAATTGGGACATGTATGTTACGAGTCCTGATTATTCCATCATTTTGAATCATAAAGTAATTTTCTTCAGTTACTTTGTCATTACCAAATAGGGGGAGATTGTTGATCCAAACTCTCTCAGTGATTTGATAACGACCCTCTTCTATACTTAGTGAAAATTACGTTTTAATATGTATTAGTGTTTCACCATCAGCGATCAGACTGAGTCTGTTCAGTTATCGCTGATAGTCTTTCTTATAAACATTTATATGTATTAGTGTTTCACTATCAATGATCAGACTGAGTCTGTTCAGTTATCACTGATAGTTCCTAAAGTAAACAGCCAACGTAATCCCTGAAGACAAGTCTCGCGTCAACAGATGTTCATAGCTGAATCAAAGACGAAGCTGCTGAACAAAGAGAAGTCTATTAGTGACCTGATGCGGATATCAGTGAAGCAAAGACAAACTCTACTTATACGCGAAGGAACATGAGAAAAAGCTTCAGCGATAGCTGAACCTCTTTATCTCTGAACTTAGAGACACTCAGCGATCAATCAATCACAAAGCTTATGCCTCAAGTTTCCTTTTGTCTATCCTTGCACAACCTAGTACGATGTGTCAGAACGGACAAGTCTCTGCAACCATTCGTACAACAACTCTGTCAACTACACTGTTCATGACCCGGCCGAAAGCATGTCTCCCAAATGTCAGACTCCCAAAGCCAATCAATGAACGCCACGTGTAAAGTATCCTGCCATGCATTTAATGCATAGGGTATAAATAGGAAGTTCACCCCTTCATCTGAAGGTGTGCTTCATCCTTGAACTCAATATAGAAACCCTTGTTTTCTATATCTCTTAATCCCCTCTCTCTGAATTTCTTGTGCAATTATCTTAGTGTTTCTTAAGTTTGTTTAGATTGAGTCTGTCTTAATCTTATTCCGCAACAAACTTGTAAATTGTATTTTGATTTATCAATAAACAATTTATTAAACTTTAAATTCTGTGTTTGTATTCAACCCCCCCCCCCTTCTACAAACTTGTTTAGCACCTTCGGGACCAACAATGACATCTAGGGTATTAGTAATGCGAACCAATTTACCCACATCTACCTGGGGTTATGCAATTATTATATGCAGTTTTTTTTTCGTTTTTAGACCCACTACTTGCTAACCAACCTCATGTGTACCAGTTGGTAACTGGATATAAGCCTGATACTTTACATTTACGTATGTTTGATTATATGTGCCAATTGTGCCCCCACAGCGCATCGAAATGCGTCCTTAAAGATGATTTGGTATATGTTGGATATTAATCCCCAACAATTATCCGCTAATCAGAATATTTGACTAGTGATATCTTTACCGCTAGATTTGCGGGTTGTCACTTTCATGAGACAATCTTCCCGTCGTTAGGGGGAGATAGGAAAAAGGATTTTCTATTGGAACGACAGGAAGTGTCATTGAATATTCCCACTCTGTCTCATTTTTCACAACGTAATGTTGAAGTCAAACGAATCAAACTCGATACCTGATACGTTTAATGTTATTCCAGAAGTGACAAAATAACATATACGAGCTGCAAATATACTCGCAAGGTTAAAGTCCCCAAACAAGGGCACGACGTCGTTGGAAAGTGCGTTGCAATCACACATGGTGGAGGTGTGGTTGAGGTCGTAGCTCCCAAACGGAAATGATGGAAGCTACTTGGTTCGATAGATACTCATCTAACGGAAGAGAAGAGTAAGGCACAACTATTTGTCATCAATACATAAACCTCTCATGAGATTGTCTCTGATCAAACTATGTATATGAATCATTACTGGAGGACGCTCCAAAGTTAATATTGATTCCAGAGATTAAAGAAATTTCAAATAAATTATGAGAGTACATATGAGTCGATGGACAGATCATACATACTCATTGATCATATATTTCACATATATTGTTGCTTATGAGATGATAGAGCACATTGACATCGAACCATGCTCAATTGAAAAATATCAACAAAGAGCAAATTGACCTAAATAAGCAATCCAGGAGAATCATATTATTTGACAAATGAACAGGTATTTGGTTTGGTAGTGCTAACCCACCAAGTGTAAAGCCTGTTAGACATAGATAAATCATTTGTCGTAAAGCGTAAGGAGATTAATCAAGTCATAATGTATGAGACTCTCCTTTGGCGCAAGGTTTCTCACAACGCCCTGGATTGACCACGAGAAGACTTACTCTCCCGTGATGGACGTTATAACGTTATGCTAATTAATTAGCCTAGTAGCTTCCGAAGGACTGGAAATGTAGCTCATAGATGTGGTTAATACATATCTCTATAGGGATCTAGATTTAGAGATATAAAAGTGCTTGATTGCATTACATTACCAAAATCAAGTAACTCTACACCACGAAGTGCGTTTGCAATAAAATTGAAACGCTCACTTTATAGATTAAAACAATCTATGCAGATGTGGTATAACCCCCTAAGTGAACACTTGATTGGGAAAGGATATATAAGAACTATGAATTGTGCCCTTGCGTATTTATGTAGAAAAACAAGTTCTAGATTTTCAAAGTAGCTTTATATGTCGATGTTATGAACATAATAGGCACTCTTGATGAAATAAGAGAAATCACAAGCAACTTGAAATCTAAATCTGAGATAAAAATCTTGGGAAAACTTGGGTTTGTCTAGCTATTTGAGCCAGGACACCGAGTTTGTGAAATATTAATTCACCGATCGCATATGTGTAGAAAATAATCAGACAATTTAATATGGACAAAGCGCATCCGGTTAGCACTCCCATGATTGGTCAAAGTGATGGATATAAGGAATTGTCCATTTCGTCTAAAGGGTGGTGACGAAAAAAGTGTTGGGAGTTGGAATTCCCTATCTAAGTACAATATAAGCATTATCATACTTAGCACAATACACTTGACTGTATATTATATTTCTCAGTGAACTTGTTAGCTAGATTTAGCTCAGCACCAACGCAACGTCATTTGGAATGATAACAAGTAAATCTTTTAAAACCATTGATATGGGCTTATACTTTCCCTGTAGAAATAAAAATGAGATTGATAATGAAAATTCAATTCCTACTTAGATTGTAAGCATCAAAAGTATTAGCTCTTGTAGAAAAACACCAAACAACCTCTTGGTATGTCTTTGCTGATATTAGGTATCTGTCTGACCCATACAAAGGTTGTTCTCAAATTGGATAAGGAATTACCACTGGGAATACGTCGATTGCTTGGAAGTAAGCTAAGCAAACCCTTGTAACTACCTCCTTGAACTAATCCAATAATATTACTCTCCATGAGATAATGTATATGATTAAGGACTATCATTACATATATTAGAGGAGTTAGTAATTTTGGGTTCAACCAGTATCCTATTTGCATATATGGAAATAATGCATCATGTATCGAAGAAATGAACATAAGATACATCAAGGGTGATAAGTGATAACACAAAGCATATTATGCTTAAGTCTTATACAATCAGCAATAAGAAAACTCTCATCGAAATTCAATCAAGTAAGATGTCAAGAGGGCATGACATATTTTACCAAATCATTACCTAAAACCATATATTGGGAAACATGTAGAAAGTAAGTGAAAATGTTTTCCAAACTCCCTTGATTAATGCACGAATTAGGGGGAGTAATAGACAAAAGGGGGAGTATACTATATTTGTGATATTGGTATGTTGTGCTCTTTCCTTAACTAAGGTTTTATTTTTCCCATTGGGTTTTGTTCCTTGGTGTAAGGTTTTAGTGAGACAACTATTTATATACCATCATATTTTCCTAACTCTCTCGATTAATGTATGAATCTAAAAGAAAACTAGATTGAAAGAAAGGTCTATATATTGCAAAAACTGGTGCGTTGTACTCTTTCCTTCGTCAGACTTTTATTTTTTCCCACTGGGTTTTTATTTTGGCGTAAGGTTTTAACGAGGCAACAATTATGCACCATCACTTCTTTGACTCGGCACAAGGGGGAGTGTTGCAGGATTATGTGCCATCATCAAAAGGAAGTGATTGATATAATATTTTCCTAGTATTAGAATTTACCATAATGAATGTTTCCTTTTCTTTGTAAACTCCTCCCTATTTAAAGGACTTATGATTAATGAGAATTACAGATTTCTTCTCTCTGTCTTATTGTTATTCTCTTCATATTGTTGTTCTATTTGTTTTTCCTTTAACAAATAGGTAAATCTTTACTCTCATTTCCCTACATGGAGAGTCGAACCAAAAATTCTTTGAAGATTGAATAAAGTACTGAGTAGAGACTCAAAAGATTTAATCTCGATTTTCCATTTTTATCTCATTTTCTTATAAGTTCAATATAATTTATTTAAATGGTTCTTCTTTCCTTTTTAGTTTTACAACTTTATATGAAGTTAAATGTTTCTACGTGATTATTCAAAACACTAACACGCACAAGTATTATACATACATATATGTATATATATGTCGCCTTAGGGCACACCTTGAAAAACTTCACGACCTCACCGTAACTCGTAAGACCTGAGGCTTGACCTTACTACCACGCTACGCCTTATGTCATTTAGAACTTTGATAGTAATTTTTATAATCATATTTAATATATTGGTTATTCATAAATTTAAGAGTAAATTAGATTGTTGGTCTTTGTGGTTTGCTCATAATCTAGATTTGTTCTCGCTTTCAAAATAAGTGCATCCACCGTCCCTGTGGTTTGCATTTCTTACGTTTTGGGTCCCTATCCCTAATGGAGTTAACTCCAATCCTTTAACTCAGGGGGTAATTTGGTCAATTTATCTACTAATTAAAAATCATTTTTAAAACACCATTTAGATGATGACAAGTGTCTACCCCCATTGACCCTCCCCACCCATCGTCTTCTTCCCTCTACCATCTTCTCCTCCCACCCATTTGGATAAAAAGAAACCAACCACCATATTCATCCCCTAAAAACTAGGGTTTCTTCTACTATATTCGTAAGACTACCATTAAAGTAAATGAAAGCTAACATCATACTAAAGAAACAAACCGATAACTCAATATTTTAAAATCAAAAGCTAATCACAAAATGATAATATGAATCTCCATGGTATATATATATATATATATATATATAGGGGTTGTTTAATTTGCAACCCTTAAAAAGGTTGCAAACCTTGCAACCCACATTTTAATCGTCGGATTCATGATCGGCGGTTACAATAGATATGAGGCCCAATATTTTTAATTAAAAAAAAAGAAAAATAAAAATAAAATAACCGTCGATCATGAATCCAACGGTTAAGATGTGGGTTGCAAGGGTTGCAACCTTTTTAAGGGTTGCAAAATATCCTTCCACTATATATATATATATATATATATATATATATATATATATATATAATCTCCATGGTTGGAATCTGTTTTTGATTTCTATCTGCAGGTAAAAAGATCACATATATATATATATATATATATATATATATATATATATATATATATATATATATATAGAGGGAGGTTCAAGGGAAAACCTCAAAAAAACGGAAAACTGAAGAACATTTTGATAGCCCTTCATCTGGACGGTATGCACTTATGCATACAGGTAAGTTATGTTGTTTTTTTGGTTTTTATGCATAAGTGCATTATGCACTTGTGCATATACACGTGTGCATATACACATGTGCATGTTACAAATTACTTGTATGCACAAGTGCATACCGTCCATATGAAGGGCTACCAGGGTGTTCTTTAGTTTTCCGTTTTTTGAGGTTTTCCTTTGAACCTAACCCTATATATGTATTACATATATCAGATCAACCGACTTTACATCTTCCCAAGAAAAATTAGGGCATGAAAACAACGCATGTTCTTCTAGTGTTCGATGGTTAGCAAAAGCACGTAGACAAATTACCGGTTAGCCTCACAACCCATCAAATTAATGGATGTTAGATTCAAAAATAAGCTAGAAATATCAAACAGTAGGCCATATCCTTATGTTCATCAACCAAGATAAATCCACTCTTTCAATATTTCCAATTTGGGATGAAGCCATAACCCTAAAATATGTCACATTAGCCCTACATTTTGACAGATTTAGATAAGTTAGATGAACCATTTTGTTTCAAGACCATCATCACAAATCCTATCACATTCGGCTAAAATAAGTTCTTCCAAACAATTCTTAACATCCCCATTTGCCAGATACTTAAAACCCAAATCAATATCAAAATAACAACCTTCCAAACTTAAAATACTTCAACAACTTGTTTCTCCAATAGCTTTGAGTGATTCATCTTTGACACCCACACATTAAACACAATGATGGTTGTAGGCAGGGGTCCTAATTTGGGTGGTGAAGAAAGGAAGGTTAGGGGTTTTCGACATTTGGGGGCGGCATGAGTCACTGTGAGTGGATATTATATATATATATATATATATATATATATATATGTGTGTGTGTGTGTGTGTGATATTTTAATAGGAAAAAGACAAAAGCATGATAAAATGACCTAACTAGCCCCGAGTTAACGGATTTGGAGTTCTCTTCTAGGGATAAGGACTCAAAACGCAACAAAATGCAAACTACAAGAACGATGAGTTTACTTATTTTGAAAGAGGGATCATATCCAAATTGCTAACAAACCACAAGGACCTACAATGTAAATTACTCTAAATTTTATAAAAGGTGTATAGAACAAATATTGACACAATGTAAATTACTCTAATTAATACAACTTGTTTTATCATTCTAAACTAATTCTAAAACTCAACCATTTTGACCCATGATCCATTTAACTCATTACCCATTTTGACCAGTGATTTATTAATAGGCTCATTTTGGCACCTTTAATTTCATTAGTGTAGGATAATTTTTTTTACCTTTTTAAAAAGTTGTGTAACAACCCCAAAATATAACATGACTAAATATATGTGATTCAACACCCCAAAACTGGGTCCCAATAACAAAATTCCGATATTCAAAAGATAAATTTCAACATCCCAAAAGTCTATTACAACCGAGAGTACTAAAGTCTAGTAAAATAGAATTTCAACTATGCCGCTTCTATGGTCCGAGCTCTCGATCCAAAATCTCTAACATTTTTCTTTCCCTTTCGAGGAACCTGCCGCATTCCTACTACCTGAAAATGGGTTTAAGAAAAAAATAGAGACGAGGGTTATACCGAAAGGTCTAGTGAATTCCCAACCTCGTCCGTTTATATAAGTACACCAGAGATTTATACAGAAAAGAAAAATAATTAAAGATACGTTCACGACTTGTTACCATAACTCATTCATAAACATCAGGACCACATGTCCTTGGGGCCCCCTAGTAGATCCCCATACGACCACCCTTGTCGATGTCGTTTCGTGTATGAGGAAACGAATTCCAAATACATATTTCAACCATCCTCGTTGGTTATTCACGTTCAATCTTGATCACAGCATAAAGGAATAACATAACTCTTGAAACCATGTTTATATTCATAAAAATAAGTAACATCATCATACCAACATTTTAGTGCGGCTTTAACAAGTTTTATGATGAAATAACCAGGCTTGAAAACATACTCCATTTTCAGTTTAATAATTTAACAGTGTTTGAGAAACGAGGAAACTCACCTGGTGATAAACTTGGCACACACCCAGATCCTAAGCCCGACAAATTGACTCCTACAACAGATTTCATATGAAACTAACTGAATGATTGATACCAATAATAAAACTTCTCTATACTACTACACAGTTCTCAGAGACACCGGTCGGAGACACCGGTCGAGAAACATCGGTCGCCTAAGGATACCGGTCGCAAAAGGGATACCGGTCGCAAAAGGATACCAGTCGCAAAGGGATACCGGTCAATGGGGAGACCCCGGTCCATGGGCGACCGTTCTCACCCAATACGAACAAGACGATTGTAGGTCCTCGATTTCCATGATTTTCTCAAATAACAATCCCATCCCCCCTAATCGCTTTACAAAACCCAAACATTAACATATTTGTAATTTATTCACAGTCCAACACCCTAATCCCCTTCCAGGGCACATTCTCGGTATCTCACACAGTCCAGACATCACTCAACCATAATTGGTCTTGACTCAAAATTTATCAAATGATATCTTCAATTTGCTTAACCATCGGCATTAGATTATCTATGCGAATCTACCCTTTGACCATAATCCAAAATCCCAACATCTACCAGAGATGAAGAAGAAAGAAAGAAAACCTAAATCCCCCAAATCCTCCAAATAAAAACGGTAAAGGGAAAACAAGGAATGAAGTTTTGATGCTTACCTTCCAAAGATGAGTTTTCGCAGATTTTACTTCCGACCTCCGTTCTAGACTTCGATCGACCCCTTTCCTCCTTCAAATCGCCGCACACACACACACTCCCAAAAACTCACCCTGCACTAATCTTCCAGGAAAGAAAATGAGCAAAGTCTAGGGTTGTAGACCTTATTTGAGCCCATTAAGATTTATTTACACTTAGGCCCACCCAAATTCATATCTTCTCTTCAACCCTTAATCTATAATTCACTGATCAATTTACCCCAAAATTAAACGGGTGTTAAAAGTTGAAATAAAAATATAATCAGTGATAAATTTAAAAGCATAAGATATAAAACTTTATGCCCAACCTGATAGCGGACAACTAATGCACTCCACTTATTGAACATGGTTTTAAGGGGCTGTTTGTTTACCTCTTAATGGTTCCATTAAGAGGAAACATCTGAATCGATAATAGGTGAATCTTGTTTGACAAAAAAAATGTCTGCCTCTTAATGGTTCTAAAACTCTCTGAATGATTTTGTATCCTGGCCCCTATTAACCATTCAGAGCCTTAATTTCATTCTGAACAATTAGCAAATAACCATATTTTATTTTGCACCATATCATAAGAGTCTCTTAATCATTCTACACCAAACCATTCAACAACTGCCAAACAACCCTAACTTTTATGGTTGGTGTGTGACCCCTGGATGTCGTTAAATAGTTGGGAAAAAAAATACAATGAGTGACGAAATCATAGATGGCTAAGAGGTGTAATTGGTTTTCAATTTTTGTAGTCAAAATTACAAGTTATAAAAAAAAAGTTGTTTCTTTGAAAAAAAATATATAATCAACTTAAAATTTTCTGTCTCTTTTTATTAAATTTCTGATTTCGTGCACGAATACAAAAAAGTTATAATACTTAAAAGCTTATGTATCACATCCACGTTGGTTTGGTAATTAAGACAAATAAATACGCAAATAGTTCATTAATTCAGTTGCTTCATTTTTAAATTTTGAGAGTAAACAATAAGCATGATATTAAATAGCTATATTCATATATTTATTTATAAGGGTTGGGTTTTGGTGAGAAGTTGAGGTTAATGTGAGAAGTGTGAAAAGTGATTATCAACTGTTGGATGAGAACTGGATGCACATTAGAATGCGATGTATCGAGATAAGATGTACCAATATGCACCAAATCAATTATCTTCTAAGCCGCAATTAATAGGAGGACATTTAATTAGAAGTGATCAACGGTTCAGATCCACTTCTTACGCTTCTTATATTAAACTCAACTTTTTTTTTTGGGAAGGGTATCCTGGGCCTATGACTCAGACTAATCTCTGGCAATTAGGGTCTTTGGCCCAGCTGCTAAAGCGTGCAACCCTGAGTTTATCCTCAATGGCCACAAGTGCTGCTAGTGGGGCTCGAACCCGGGTTGAGCGCTATGAACTCCCCAAGCCTTTACCACCACACCACAACCCTTGTAGTTATTAAACTCAACTTCTCAAACAATTTTTCACCTTTAACATTATAATTACATTAATTTATTTAAGTGGCTAAAAGCTATTTTTGGAAACATATTTTCAAAATTCACAAAAATTATAGGTAACTAAATATACATTTTTTTAAATATAAATATTTTCGTTCACATTTAAAAAACATATTTCCTAATTAACAGTTAAGTGAAAATTACTTTCTTTTAAATTTAAATTTATTTTTATATTTAATTATTTTTTGTGTATAAGCCAAAAGCAAATTGAACCCATTACCATTACCATTTGCTTTTCTTTTCTTTATTTGGAATTAATTAATAATTTTCAATGCATTTTTCTTTTACATAAAGCATAATAATTATGGAAATTATGAGATTGGATTTGTGTTGATGGTGTAAAACTTAAGCCATTCATATAATTTAATACTTGTGAAAATGTCATGAGGGTTGGTCATAAGGTTTTTCATGTTATAAAAGGAAATATTAAAGAATACCTCATTTTATATGAAAAAAATGAAATATATTGTTTTTTTTAAGTAATCAAGGTAAGTAGTTTATTTTCATGTTGATTTTTGTTATCTTTTGAGTGATAATATGTTATTGGTAATGCGTATCATATAATTATATAGCACCATAATGTAACATCAAGCTAAGTTGAACTTTAAAGACTTGCATACCGTGATGCAACCCTATATGGTGTTCAATTTATCTTAAACCTTGGAAAAAACTTAGGTGCCGTTTGTTTTTTAAGAGGTCTAAAGTCTGAAGTCTTATTTTAGTTATGATTAATAAGAGGTTGTGTGTAAAAAGGTCTGAACGATTCAGACTTAAGAGCCATTAAGAGGGTTTTTTAAAAAAAACAAACAACCCCTTAGACTATAGTTATATGATATTTTTAAATGGTCTAAATATCTCTAAGTAGCGAGGGTTGTGCAATCTAAACAACCTAATATAGCCTGAAGTAACAAAAATAACTATATGCAACAACAATATTGGATCTATGAGATTCAACATTGAATTAAAAAAAACAATGGTAGAAAGTCATATTATGACTATAGAGAATCACAAGAGAATAATTGAAACTGGCTGCTAATATGGATGATTTCGTATAGGGTTTGACTTTAGAAATATCACACATAACATACTTGTGGTTTCGAATAGAAACGATCTAATAATATGAATTATTTTCATATAACATGACTTCATCAATTCCTTGCAAAGACATGTTTGACGAAATCATATATAGAGTATAAATAATAAATTTTCTAAAATTATCATACGTGTTTCTCAAAACAAAAACACATACAAAGTACTAATTGTTGAATGCGGTTAATTTGATGTAGTTTTTCATTTTATTTAAGATAAATATATGTTGACATGAAAAAAAGATAAAAGACAACAAGTTTTAAGATAACTGAAAATAAGAAAACAACAAAATTGAAATGAGATAAAAAAATAATCAAAGACTTCAATAGTTGATTGGTAAGGGTGTGTTTTAGCACTGTGCTTTCGAGTTTGAATCCTGGTATCCCAGTTTTGTTTTGCTTTTAGTAGTAATAGCACCATTTGTCTCTGGCGTGTAGCTCAGTTGGTAAATGGGTGGGACGATTTCACCCAAATACATAATAGGTCTTGGGTTCGATCCCATCCCCCTAACCTCAACCGCTAAATGAGTTAAAAAAAAATGTCCCCTCATATTGGTGTCCTTAAAGGCCGTGTAGGCTGGTTAGGGTTGCTGGTAATTAACTTTTTGCCCAAATAACACCATTGTCCACAAGGCCTAAGTTGATGTCATGGATTGTCCACCTTCTACAAAGGTAGACTTTTTCGAGGTTAGGTAGACAGAGCGATATCAATCTTTAATAGCTTGTTTACCGTATATATCATATTAAATTGTTTAAAACTAAATTTTGAAATGTTTTAAATAAATGCATCAAATATTTTTGTAATCAAGATTTCGGTCTATAATTACTTTTAAACACACACATATACATAGAGAGAGAGACTCGTGGGACCATAAAATAACATTGAATATTCACAATAAAACGTTGTGAATGTACCAAAACAAAAAAACTGAACCTTCACAATGTTTTTGCTGCGAAGATTTAGTGTGTTTTTATGTTTTCATGGCTGGTCTCACAACCTGGTCTCACGAGAACCCAACCATATATATATATATATGTGTGTGTGTGTGTGTGTATGTATGTAGGGTTTGGTTCACATGAGACCAACCTATTTTCGTGAGACCACAAAATAACACTGAAACTTCATATCAAAACATTATGAAAGTACAAAAAATATTGAACCTTCACAGTAAAAACACTGTGAAGGTTTACTTTCACAGTGTTTTGTTGTAAAGGTTTAATGCTATTTATGTTGTCTCACAAAAACAATATGGTCTCATACAATGGCGGGTCCAGGAATTTTTGTGACTGGGGTCGGATTCTAAGGAGCACATGCGTGGAGCTTAGAGAGAGGTTTCAACTTTTTTTTAAATGTATAATATTTATATACGGCAAATGCAATAAATAAACTCACACACCCTCCTCACCTTAAGTGAGGTTTGAACCCCTAACCTCCTATTAGGAGGTTTAATTCATGGAAATTGCAAATTAGAAGGTTAAATTTAAATAAAATTGCTTCTTCTTAGAGGTTGACTCGGGTCAAGAGGCCACTGGTCTCACATAATCCAAAACCCAATGTTTTAAAAGCCGGTTTTTTGGTTGACCCGACGTGGTGACCGGGTCACGGTTCAACCACCGGGTCAACCAAATGCATTAAAAAAACACACATAACTAATGTAAGCATAAGTTTTTCATCAATCCAAATACATCAACCGGTTCAACGACCGATTCAACCAATTTTTTGATAAAACCGGCCGGTTCACTCCGGGCCATAAATTGCCATAAACCCGGTCGCAATTGACCCACCCTCTTCCTCGGGTCCTGGTTCAATCGGTCGGGTCGACCCTGTTTTTAAAACATTGCCAAAACCTATGTATGTATGTATGTATGTATGTATGTATGTATGTATGTATGTATGTATGTATATGCATGTGAGTATATGATCATACATAAAATAAGATTTTTTTAATTAATAAACTTTCTAATATACCAACTATTTCCAATGTCAACTTCGAAGAGTTAAAAAAATCACATAATTCAATAAGATTCGAAAGAAAAAATATGCATTTTTGGAAGCCTGCTATATAAATTTATGGTTCCTTTAATATCAAAATTCCTTTTACTTAAATTATAAATATAACTAAGACAACTAAGGGGCCGTTACTAACGCTTGCCCGGTAAGTGATTAACAAATCATTTTCCTCATTGAGGCTAAGGTGTAAATAAGGGTCTCAAGGGGATAAAACCCTCAATCCACCCTCATTTTTCAGCTCCTACGATTTTGAGAAGAAGAAGAGAGACTTGGGGAGAAATATGGAGTTTTTGAGGGTTTTGAAGAAGGAAGCTGAAATTTGGTGGATTGTTCATTATAATCTTCAAGGTAATCCTCAAATCTTATCTTCTATGCTACCTTGGTGGGTATTCTAGTATTTGATTTGAGGGTTTCCATGTCTTTGAGTGTTATTGGATTGAAACCCTTTGGGTTTAATGATTAGATTAAGTATTGTAGGTTTCTAATTGTGTATTTGAGCAAAAACCACCATTGTTCGTGATTTCTTCAAGGGTTTTCATTTTAAAGCTTTGGTAGATGAAACCTTCATCAATGTATGGATTTTGATGGATTAAATGATGTTTTGATGTTGGGTTTATGGTTAAAATTGTTGATGGCGTTGATTCCCTCAATGTTAGGGTTAAAATCGATTTGGGAAGTATTGGGAAGAAGGATTTTTTAGGGTTTTTGAGAAATGCTTCAAGTAGGTCGGAGGACTTGATGACAACGAATTGCATGGGTTATGGCATGGCCTAAAGCCGGGGGCCAAGTCGTGCAAGTGCCTCTTTGGTCACTTTCTCGTTTTTGCTTCGTGGCTAGGTTTAAGGCAGCAGTTAGGGGTTTATCTTAGGGGTTGTTATGAATGCTTTTGGGGAGTATTTAGGTGGTTTAACCCCAATTGTATGTTGTGGAAATTTAGGCGTCCAGTTGGGAAATCGTAGCTTCGGGTGTGAAGTTTGAACGGGGATGACAGGTGAGTTTCTCTTACCTACCCTAATTTACAAGCGAGCTTTGACCATGAATGATGGTAATTGAAATGATCATTTTATTATTTTGTATATCATGTGTTGGTTATGAATTGACATTCAAAGTGTGTTTTCATTGGGGTGGGGCATGTGATGGCTTGATATGGGGGGGGGGGGGGGGTTGACCATTTGGAATGAATGAATTCGTTTCATGTGATTCGTCTGAGGGCAGGTGTAAGCCCGTAAACGTTGTCACATGTGTGCATGACTTTAAACATGTGCCATCTACATGTGTTTGTGTGTGGATGAAATTCTAAAAGTATGATTATTTATAAATGTTGTTATAACTCATTTTGAATTATACTAGTGATGTGACGTTGTTATTGAGGGAACTCACTAGACCTCCTATCTAACCCTCGCTTTTATAAAACTGAAAACCATTTTCAAGTAAGAGTGTAGTTGGGAGTTCGTCCAAAGGGAAAGGAAATAGGTGATGCTGTGGAAGAGGCATGGTTTAGCGGAGGCTTGTAGTCACCATTAGATTTTCTTTAAAATCTCAGTTGTGAGCGTGTTTATCCGTTGCATACCTTGAGTAGAGATTGATGTAATTTGGTATACTTCGGGAGCATTTTGGCTCTAATGTCTTGTTTATGAAATTGTTGGTTTTAGGCTGCTACAAATGGTATCAGAGCCGTAGTTTAATAGATTCAGGAGACCCGATGGGCCTAAACTTAAACTGTAAGATATCAAATCATAGCTGAGATATTTCAAGCCATTAGGAAAGAACTAGATTATTGAGAATCATGACGATAGTAGTGAGGACCCTCATATAAGATAAATTCAAAATCGCATCTGGCCAATGCCATTATGAATTTACAGGTGCATGGGTGTGTTCAATTACTATTGTTGAGACGATCGATGGGTGTGGTAGTTTTTATTAGGTTCTAAACTTGCAAGTATGTAACATCCAAAAATTCAGAGTAAATTAAAACTTCTCAAAATAGGCAACATGACAATTGCATTGATATAAACCTCCCAAAAGTTAAAGGGTATCAGTCTTTAAGACTTTACAAAAACCTGTACTGGTATAGGGTTCATCGACAACTAATCTAAACATACCATCTAGATTACATCAGTTGACAATCCAAAATTCATCAAAAAAATGGTACTTAACAATGCCCAACTATCAACACTTTAGTCATCTCAAAAATGCCTCGACACCAAACTCGTCTCTCAAAACCCTGTGCATCCCACCGCTAAGGGAAACCTGTTATACATATCATTTGAAAAAGTGTCAGGCTTAAAGCCTGGTGAGAACATACAATTTATCAATTTTAAGAGATATAAACATGTTCATCCAAACGGAAACCTTTTCAAATAAGCATTTCCAAGATAACGGTTGATAAGGATAAAATTCATTAAAATAAGGTCATGAACCTTCTTTCCAGAACCTCACAATTTAATGCATATGTAGTTCTTCGTTTTGGTTACTATATAGAACCTCACAATTTAATGCACATGTAGTTCTACATTTTGTTAACGGCCAGAACCTCACAATTTAATGCACATGTAGTTCTATCATTTGTTAACGGCCAGAACCTCACAATTTAATGCACATGTAGTTCTATCATTTACATTACTTGGTAACCTCAAATAATGAAATATAAGTCGACTCAAAACCTAGGGATCCGCTAGTAATGGTACAGACTCGTCACAACAACATATGTGACCAACCATAAATAAACATATGGTATAAACACATTTTATAAACAAAATGTCATTTCCAGTTCAACTTCTGGTAAGAATGAAAATCATTAAAATGAGTTCTTAAACAATCTTTTCACATATCCACATAATGTGCAAGTAAAACATCATTTTACTTCAATAAGGCGGAATCAGTCATTTTAGTCAAAACTGATCGGGAACCCCGAAAATCACCAAAAACTTCATTTATATCAAAATGTAGAGCACATGAAATCATACCGTAGAAATACTTCGGATTTCGCAAATAAGAGTTTTGACATGTATAAAGTTTGTAAAATGATAGTAGGAACTCACCGGTAGGTTTTTAGAATAAAACCCGGAAAACCAGATAACGATCACGACTTAGTGGTGAAGCTTAAAACACCGACCCCTTGCTAGAAACACCAAAAACTAGCAACCAAATGAGACTTTGAAGATCGAAAGAAGAAAAGAGAGAAAAAGGAAGAGAGAGAATTGAGATTTTATTTCACAATACAACCAAAATGAGATATTTAACAAAATATATCATCATTCCCAACACATCGCACGACCCGTGCGTTTTCAAAGAAGGGAGGGCGCACGGCCCGTGCGGAAAGCCACTGCCGAGCCCCTGACCCTTGTGCACGACCCGTGCGAAAATCCTGAAGGAGACCAGCACAATCCTGAAGGGTGTTACAAAACCAAACGAAATTCGCAAAACCTCTTTTTTTCTCTAATCATCTTCGCAAAACCAAACAAAATCTGGGGTGTTACAAAGTATTAGTCAGGGTTTTGGCGTGTTGTGTGAGGTTGTTTATGGTGTGATTGTTAATGTCTTCGGGAAGGAGTTCACCCGAAATGCTAGTGATTCCACTAGAGGTAAAAGTTCAGAAATGAAGTATAATTGGTAAGCGGTATGCTCCTAACTTTTAGTGAGTCTCCATTTCTGGAGTTTGATGTATCGATTATATATCATAAGGGGGGAGAGGATTACGTTGGGATCTTGAGAGCTTCAACTTAAGACCGAATAAGGGCAATAGGCCTTTTGATGCTTCAGTCAAGTGGTAGGGTGGCAAGGATGTTTGAAGTAAGGTATGAATGTTGATTTGGAGTATGGAATAAGGATAGGAGGAAAAGTGAATGATCCTATATTGGCATATTTAAGTCACGTTTGAAATAGTATAATTTTCTAATCAATGGCCAAGATGGTAATTGTGTAGTGTGGACAAGCAAATATGTTGTAAAACACATGTAACATTGGTTGTTGCAAGGGTGAGAAACCGACCATTAGTCAAAAGCAGTATGCTAGTGAGGGATTGATGTAAATGCAAAACGTATGACCTTGATAGAGTGAATAACCTCTAACTGTAAGTTGTATGAGTCATTTCATATTAAAAGTTTATACGTGCATGTTGAGTTTCTTGCTTTAGAAATAAGTCAATGCCCGCAAGCGTGTAGTCTATGTGTTGGGGAAATTTCAAACTTATTTATGTTGCATAATGAGAATTTTGAACTTAGCAATTAGTGAACTGTTTTATCTCTTTCATGTTGATTCAAACCATCATTGTGGAAATCATGACAACATTTGATTGTATAGTTTCTATAATTGAAACTGGTATGGACATGTTGTTGTCATACCAGTGAGTGTAAGAGCCGACAGACTCACTCAGAGTAAATGATTTCTCCTGAAATTTTTATAAACCCATGAGGAAAGGTCATTTAAATACATTTTCATTTGTATCAACATTGTTTTAGTTGGACAAGGTTGTGTTTTATCGTGGGGTTGCAGGTGATGACCCTCGAGATCATTGTGCATGACTATATAATTATAATGGTGTGGTGTCGTGCATACTCGAGTCTATTTCATGGTATCTTATTCACTCAAAGTTTCAACGTGTAAAATGATTTCAATCATTGTGTCCACACACATGAAGGCTATGAACTCACTAGGCCACGGAGAATATTGCAATTAAGGGTAAGGAAATGTTTTAAGATTTGAAAATTTGGCAGTTGAGCCATTATGTTTGACTTATGACCTTGGTATTTTGGTAAAATGAGTATCTTTGTTTGTCGATAAGATCGTTGAAGTATCGTTACTTTGATTGTTGATATTGAAGTCAGCTACCGTTTAAAGTGTCTGATGTTGAGATCGTTGTCAGGTACTGAAATTGAGAAGTAACTCCAGTATATTTATTTTGTTAAGGTTATTTAAGGATGTAAGGGGCCGCTCAGAGAAATATGTATACTTGGAATTATGCTTAACCACCTTGTGTGGGTGTTGAAAACGGAAGATCATTTGTTTCTATGAGTAATTTCCTATGAGGTTTTGATGATCTGAATAGGAATGAAGTATTTGGCGCAACTGAAATGGGTGTGCACGTCAATTATTTTAGTCTGCAAGAGAGGGTGCCTTATCTTTTTGGACTACCTAAACTTGTTTCTTGTAGATCGCGAGGAACTGACAAGGATCTAGAACTTATTTAAGTGAATTAGGTGATTATGATTTTATGGTTCACCTAATTCGAGAAGACTAAGTTGTGATATGAATTTATTTCATCTATACTAGTGTTATGGTTGGTGTGAAGAAGACGATGTCTATTGTATAGGTAGAAGGATCGTGAAGATTTTGATTGTAGAGTGATATTGTGATGTGGTTGTTGTGTGTATAAGTTAGTGGCATTTTTATGCCAAAGTAGACGTGTAAATCATTGAAGCGAAAAGGTGGTGTTGTTATGTTAAATGGAGGAATTGTGTAGTTAATAAAGAATAAGTGAAGGTGTGAATCCTCGTTTTGAGATTTTTGGTGAGGTGCACAAAAGTGGCAAGTATGCTTGATTGAGGTGTATGGATTTTTGACGGTGTTATACTATTTCTATTTTGAGAACAAAAGTTTTGAATGGTAATTGGTGGTTGCCTAAAAGAATAATCCATGTTCTTTTAGTTCTCGTTGAATCTTTGGGTGAGTTTATCTTATTCCAATTGGGTATTGATGAAAATTCCATATTCGTTTAGTTTGTGGTGCTTTGTTGTAGATTTAAAATTTAATTGGTAATGATGAAATATGCCTTGCGTGTAAAGGAATTATGGTGGATAGGTTAGCTCTATTTGGAAAACTAATTCGTATGGTTGGTTTAAAGCTTTCACCTATTAATAAGTCCTTCTTTGGAAATGTGTGATTTTTATTTTCAATAAGACATAGTATAAGGTGGTCGGATGTAATGCTTTGAATGAAAGATTGTTGGATTCAAGGTTGTATTTGTTGGTGATTTTAGTGTCACCGGGAATTTAAGTGTAATTGGATATAACACGAATACTAATGGGTTCGAAACTGTGATCTAATACAAGTTCGACGGTGCGGAGTGCACACTTGTTATAAGACGAGTTTGATCACGGACACAATGAAATGGCGGGGGTCAAGGGGGTTGCGCCCCCTTGCAGGGTCCAAGCGGCAGAGCCCCTGGCGGTGGTCCCTCTACCGATCAGTGGGCAAGGTCGAGGGGCGGCGCCCCGACGGGGTTTGGGGCAGCACCCCAAAAGCTCTTCAGAATTTTGGACTATGAATGCAGTGGGAAAACTTGATCAGAGACTCTGATGCCTATTTCTGCAGAGGCTCTAGTGGCTCTCTGCAGAGGCTCTGGTGGGCATCTCTAGACCAGAGGCTCTGGTGCCTATCTCTGGTTTTGGCTATCTCTGAACCTGCAGTTACTGGACATTTAATGCTCAGTTATTTCCAGTCTATAAATTTAGGTAAATTGGTTGTAACTGACCATAATTGCTAATATTTTTTCCATCATTTTCATTTCAGTTATTTTCCTATTTACGAATGGAACTAGTATATATATACCACATATACTTATGTTTTAGGTGTCGTTTGTTTTTTAAGAGGTCTAAAGTCTGAAGTCTTATTTTAGTTATGATTAATAAGAGGTGGTGTGTAAAAAGGTCTGAACGATTCAGACTTAAGAGCCATTAAGAGGTTTTTTTTTTAAAAACAAACAACCCCTTAGTCTTACGATTTTAAACTATCTATATATACTCTATAGCAAATTTTCTCTTGTTTTTGTGCCCTAAAAACGAGTGTGTTCTTGAGTCTTATCCCATATTGGATTTCGTGCAACCCAGACATAGGGTCGAAATACCAATTCGGAAAGTAACATACACGATTCTCAAGAAATCCGGTCATTTGATCGATTGCTTTGCCCTATATTCTCTGACAGGCCATTCATGGTCGTCCGGGAAATTAGTCGGTGTGCATATGCTTGTCCGAAAACCCACGGTTACAAAAAAAAAAGACTCACAATCATAGAACAAAGTCACAAATGAAGAAGCCAATACGGAATAGGGCAAGTTGAATCACAATGAACCTTTTAGTTTCTATTTTCAAAGTATCCATTTTGGCGTCTACAAAAAAATAACTCAAAGAAGAAAGCTTAATATTTTTTCAAGAAAAAATTGTTATTATAAAGTTATAATAAATTTCCTCTTCTGTTCACAAAGTTATAGTATTATTAATATGGTGTCGTTTGTTTTTTTAAGAGGTCTGAAGTCTAAAGTCTTATTTTACTTCTGATTAATAAGAGGTGGTGTTGAAGTCTGAAATCTGAATCAACAAGATTGTATGTTTCTGTAACGTCTGGAGCCGTTTTGAGATAAAGAAGAACATATGAACTGAGGTGGCGATAAGAGGTTTTAAGAAGTTAGGTTACCACTTCTTATTTCAGAAGTATTTAAAAGTTAAGAGGTTCTGAAAACTGGAAAAAAAAAACACAGTCTAAATGTAAAAAGTTATGAACGATTCAGACTTAAGAGCCATTAAGAGGTTTTTTTTAAAACAAACAACCCCTATGTTTTCTTAATTTGCTTCAAATACATTATTAGTTGCACCATAGAGATCATGCTTTCCCCAAAATCAAGCTTTTGAAAGTATATTTTCTTAAAATAGGAACCGAAACAAATTACGCTCCACTCTGATGTAATTTACGCAACATAAAAACCTTAAAGTGCTAAATTAGAAAACCTAACAACCAAAATGAGAAGTAATGTTGCATGAACACTTTTACTTTTAAGTTTTAAACTTTTATTCTTTCAATTCAATCACATTTTATCAGTTCATCATCCTAATTCATTTCCATTTATTTGTAATTACTAAATTAACAACCCAAATATGAATTATAATATAACTGTAAGTGGTTTGGTCGGTTAAAATGGCAAATGAAAATGTTCAAATCCCGCAATTATGTTATTTTTCAAATTAAATCCCACTACCAAACTGCTATGAGCGGTATAATTTGATATGGTTCAACTCTTTCTTTGTCCGGGGGTTTTCACACCTCTAATTTCCTTTGATCATAATTTAATGAAATCAAGGAAGTCATAAAAATTCAACACCGATCATTTTCCATGTTGTTGAAGTAAAAAGTATAAAAACATGTTTCTTACACACTAAATAAAAATACATAAAATACGATCTTCTTTTTCTTTGCAAAAAACATGGTGATAACAATTGTCTTTTCGATGATACGTTTAATCACATGTGATGAATGAAGAAGATGCTTGTCCCTTTTCGGTGGTACGTTTAGTCAAGATGACGAATGAAGTAGATGTTTGTCTTTGTTGCTCCTTTGATGTTCGCTTGCTTATTGATAGTCAACATTCGTCCCTTCATTTCAAAGTTAATTTATCTTTTCCCTATCAAACCTTTAAGTAAACTTTGATTTTTTAACACCCTTTGAAGCTATAACTCTATCTAAAAATGGATGTCTTACCATCCCATTTCAAATAGTCTCTCTTATGACTTATTTCACTTACAAGATAAAACAAAATTTATTCTACTTGATGGATAGAATGAAGTTATAAATAGTTGTATAGTTTTTATTTAGATAAATGTATGTAATAATTTCGTTTTTAAGCTCTTCTTTTATAAATACAAAACTTTCTTTATGCTTCAAATCAAAATTTAATTTGTTGTCAAACTGTCGGTTAATTATCATCACAAGATATCTATAATATTGAGTATAGTGATTAGTTTCCTTCCTTTTGTTTCTATCAAAAGATAATTTACGTATTTGATCAATAATCAAATGTATTAAACTATTACATTGTGTTTTCTCTAGGCCTTCGATTTGAGATGAGCAAGATCCTACCCTTCGATTTGTGTTTCCTCTCCCAATTTCAAATCCTTCATAAAATCAAAATCTTTAAAAAATATTCCATGAAACCAAATGGGACAAATACCAACCACAAAACCATGGACCAAACCTAAGTTTTTTTTTTGGGCAAAAAAAAAATTTATATACATTTTATTTTGTACAAATGCAGCTTGGGTATAAGCCAACTTCATTTTTGTAACACCCCAACTTTCGAAAGGTATCATTCTGAGTTAATACAGAAACCGATATATCAAGGAAAAATAAGATATTTAATTTTGGACTTGAATCCTGGATTTTATAGCTTAGATAGATGAAGGATTCAATTACGAGTCCAACGGTTCTTTCCGGAGCGAAAACGGAGCTATAACGAAGAAGTTACGGCCAAAACAGTATCGGGAAGAAAACCAGGGAAGCGGGCGACTTATGTCGCGACTTAAGGTCGCGGCACAAGTCGCGAAATCCACTGGATGAGCTTAAAACCGATTTTTCAGCCCCAAACTTCATTCCTTCATATCTCCTTCATCCTAGCTCCGATTTGGGTGATTCAAAGTGCTACGGGTTCGTTTTTGAGAGCTTTTCAAGGATCTAGCAAGAGATTGGAAGTCTATTGGAGTATACTAGAGTATTTCGTGGTGGTAAGCTTCTCATCTCTCACTATTCATCTTCTTCACCAAAGTCTTCTAGGGTTTCTTCCACCCTTTGTTTTCTATTGCTTAGATTGGAGGTTTGTAACCATTTTGGTGAACTAGAGGTGTTTTGGTTGGTGGATTCAAGCTTGGGTCAAGGTAATTTTCTATTCTCTTCATTTATGGAAGTTAGGGTTTCAGTATCGGTTGGGGTATTCATGTATAAGGTTAGGGATCGAGTATTTGTGGTTGTTTATGTCTTGATGGTTGGAAACTTATGGATCTAGGTTTTTGGAAGTTTTGCTTGAAGATTCAAGTTTCTTCAAAAGAGCTCAAAGTGGGGTAAAATCTAGATTTAGCCTAAATCTAGCAAGGTGAGTTCAAGTTGATTTGTTAAAACGATGTACATGCCAAAATGGGTATTTTGAAGTAAAAGTATGTTTTACTTGATATTTGTCAAAGTGTGGGCATTTTAATAAGTTTCATGATTGGTAAACTTGGGTTGTGGAATTATATAAAATGCTCATATTTGGGTTCTTAGCATTTTTGTACAAATGGAGTTCATTTCATGGCATTATGCATTCTTAATGACTTTGTACAATTGAAACCTAAGTTCATGCGTTATGCATTCCGAGAGTGTTGCATTCATAAAACCGTTGGAAAATATTTGGTCCCAATACGTATCGAGTTTCGGTTTAACCACGTCTTTGGGGTATGTGTCTTCATAAACGATGTTTAAAAGCATTTCATTATTTGGAAGACGTCAATTGTTGATAAAAAGGCTTTTGAGTATCTTAGCTCGGTTTTCACTAAAATGAGTCGTGTAGGCATTTTCTATTTCAAGTTGCCTCTTTGGGTGAACCGGTTCTAAAGTGTTGTCATTGATGTGATTTCTCAATCGTTTTTATTTAATGTATAAGTGTTTGGGGTTTATGTGGAAATTTGTATATGATTAACTTACCATGAGTCATTTATGCATATCTGGATATTATGATGATTCCTCCTTGGAATGCCTTTTTGGCGACCTTATATTCTTACGAAGTATTTGAATGGATATTATGTCATATGATGGATTTACATGCTTAGGATGGTAATATTGTGTTCTTGGTTGATACCCGAATGACTAACGGGATGGAACACATCTTTGAGACCTCCTATATGCATTATGTGGACGAACCAAGTCTGTGATTCACTATAGGAATGTAGGTGGGTGACTTTTGGAGAATTTCCGCAGGCGGTAGTCTCCTATGTACCTAGACCTCCGCCGTCGGGGAATTTCCGCAGGCGGTAGTCCCCGGTGCGTGTCGGACCTTTGGGTTGCCAGAGAAAGTGGCTTCAAGGTGCATTGTCTCTTTAGGTGAACCGGATTGGAGATATGGGTCGCTCCCGTTGACTCCACATCTACGTGATTAATTGGTTAACTGCTGATAAGAACTGTAACTGTTTCTAGCATGATTTTACTTGTGCATTCATTCATGTTAAAACTCTTGAGCTCACTAGGCGTTAAGCCTAACTCTTTTTATTTGTCGGCATGTGCATCAGGTTCCTGTTGGGGGTTCGGTTCTAGCAGTGCTTTGGGGAGTCGAGACTTAGCCTTGTGCAAGAGTAAGTAGTTGATGAGGTCTTTCGCAGATTGGAGATAGTAGCTGACTTTGGGTTCAGTAGCACCCGTCCTTATCATAGACTGTTATATAGGATATGTATATGTATGGAGATTCATTCTTAAATTGTGATTGCAGACGAATCGTTATTGATGTGTTTAGAAAATTTTAAATAAGTTGCTATTTCCAAATTGAGGGTGTTACAATTTTAACCAAACCTAAGTTTTTGGTTATTAGATTCGGTTTTGATTTAAAAAAGTTTCAAGAATATAATTGTGTTTGGTTTATGATTTATAACTGAATGATTGTTTATATCCTAGAATCTAATACTAGTTATATAATCCCAACATTATCTATACTATATTATAAAATATTTATAAAAAACTCTTAAAAACAATTATTAAAGTTTAATGTACCGCTATTTAATATTAATTACTTAAAATCTCTTAAAAACAACTATTAAAGTTTTATGTATTACATTTAATACTATTTATTAATTTTCAATCACTAGTGTTGGGCCCGTGCATTGCACGGAAGGATAAATTTTTTGTTGGAATATTGAACCGAGTTAAAATGAAACGTAATTTCTCTGTTAACAGTTAATGAAATACAATGTGAAAAACGAATGTATTTTCATATGTGGTTAACTTGCATATATTCTTAATCGTTTGTTGTTATGAGTTTGTGCAATAATATTGGTAATAGTTTTGTATTATATTATTTAAAACTCAAACGACATGTCTCACAACATATTTATCTGACTGTTGACTTCAAGACCTCATAGTATTAATCGATAAAAATAAATATATGTATATATATCTTATTCCCCTACTTCGAAAAATATGATTGTGAGTTTTGAAAAATATAAACAAATCATCACTAAATAAAATAAAATATAAAAAAGTAGTTTTTCAAAGAAACAAAAATATAGTGGAATACATTTTGTTCAGTTGCAGGTTCGTCATTGACACCCGACCGTTCGTCTTCTTCTTGTACTCGGATGATACATAGAGAAGCTATATATATTTATAGTGAATGTAGAGAATATTTTAAAATCTTTTCTTTTTATTTTCGATTTTACATTTAAATGTAAATATATTAAAAATATGGAAGAATATTTTTATATCTACATCGTTTCTATTTTATTTTCTTTACACTTGATTAATTTGGAAAGTATTGCGGAATATTTTTATTTTAAAGAATACGATAATTTATTAGTGTATCTCGTTATTTTTTATTTTTAATTCATATCAACCTTTTTTTTCTTCTTTTAATGCTCATAAAAAAAATACTTGTAGATTTTATATTATCAAAAAAATACGTGTAGATTTTATATTATCAAAAAAAATATGTGTAGATTTTATAAAATAAAATAGATTTTATATTAGCAAAAAGAATACGGAAGAAAAAAGAAGTTTATATTACATCTCATTATGTAAAAAGATTTTATAAAATAAAATAAGGAAAAAAACTTATAAAATAAAATATGAAAAAATCATTATGAGATGTAATATAAAAAAATACGGAAGAAAGAAGATTTTATATTACATCTTATTAATATAGATTTAAATATAAAATCTACATTTAAAATAGATTATGCTAATATAAAGTCTATTTTATAAAATCCTCCACCAAAAAAACAAATAGTTATATTAATAAATGAGTATTCATTCCATAAATAGATGATTATGTGAGATACTGTGTTTGGAAAGGTTGTACCAAAGCATTAAGAAATTGTAAATTAAGTAATTGGCTTTAATTAGTTGTAACTTGTGCTTAAAATGTTGTAATTAAGAGTTTTTTATACCGTTTTTATAATATAGTATAGATTATCTCTAATCACTTCAACTCCCCTAAAATCACTCGCTGCATAATTAAATACAAGATAAAAATCAAATTTTAAATATAAAAAAATCTAAAATATGATTAAGAAAATATAACAGAATATTTAATTTTTATTTTATAAAAAAAATTATGTATATTATTAAACCTAAAATAAATTACATTATTATTAAACTATCGAAGTAACTCTTAAAAACAAGTTTTTATGCATTAAGTACTGTTTATTGATACACATTAGTTAAAATTCATGATTACAAATCATGATGCATGAGTAACGTTAGGAGTAGTCAATCACTTGAACAAGTCTTGTATATATATGGATAGAAATTTCAATGAAAATATAAATTCTTATGTCTAAAATCTACGTATTAACATAAAACAACATACAAATATACAATCAATCAAAATTCAATCAATAACCCTTACTTGATTTGTAGATTCTCGTAGGATGTAGGAATCGATTGAGCACGAACACAGTGTCCTAAGACAGAAATTTCGCCGGTATAGTGTCCGTCTAGAGGATACAATAATTGTATTCAAGTAGAACTTGAATCTAGCGAATCAATTATGTTTGATGATGGAAAAATAGAAGAGAAACCCAGGAAAAATGAGAGGAATTCGTCTGAAATTCGTGAGTAATGATTGTGAGAAAGATACAACAATTTATACGTTGCTGTTATTAACCGAAATAAATGTCGTGTACCGCGCGACTTGTCACACGGGTGAACCCGAGTGGAAACCCGCACCAAACACTGTGTGTCGTATAGGACAGTGTTTCACGCGACCATCAACGCGACTATAGCTGCACCAGAACCCGCGCCATGCTCTGTTTGTCGAAGACTCCAGAGTAGGGGTGTAAATGATGCGATTCGAGTTCGAGTATCATTATACTCGACTCGACTCGTTAGTATATCGAGTCGAGCTCGAGTTCGAGTCGAGCCTATTCAAGTCGAGTTTTGACTAAGTCGATCTCAAGTGAGTCGATCTCGAGTAGCTCGCGAGTTGTTTCGTCTCATTTACACCCCTATATAGGCTCAAGTCATTTAGCAAAGACAAAAGATGTAAAATAATGGAGGAGAAAGATCTATATATAGTGGAGTTCAATTGGGTTCTATATCCCGCCAATGTGGGGTGGATTAGACACACCATCAAGAGTTTACCCATGTCTTTTACACCATCATTTTCCAAAAAAAAATGTAAATTAGAATTTTACTCTAGAATCCCGCGCGAGGATTCACACGGCTTGGGTTGCGCCGTAGCCCGCGCCGACCACTGTGTTGCCTGCACCAATCCATCTACAATCAGTGATCTCAACCTCATTGAGACCCAAGACCCTATCTTTGACATTTAATATGTATATTCCATGTCAAAGAGATTCCACCAAGAACACCACACTCCAAGGCCCAAACAATTAAATTACTCATTTAATGCTTATTGATTGGAGTTTATTAAGTGTTCTAATTTTTAATTTGGCTCCTATGTGGGACATTCTCTCTTTTACACGAACTTCCAACAAGTACAAATTATTAAAGTTATATGTTTGAATTCATAACTAACTGGTAAACATAATCAAAACAGGATAAACATCTCAATTTAAATATAAAGAATTTAAAATATATAAGATAATCATTGAATTCTAACACAAGACTTAAAAACATTATCACTCTCTCAAAACTATCCAAAATAGTATTGTAAATCGACAAAAAAAAAAAAAAAAAAAAGGAAGGAAGCATTAAAATTATGATTTATCTTGCTGCATTGCGTGAGTACGGTTCTAGTTTTATATTATATACAAGTTATTGACATTTTATTTTGTACAAATGCAACTTGGGTATAAGCCAACTTCATGAGTATCAAATCGAAG